>SJYQ01008292.1:15340-70412 GCA_006410935.1 Redunca redunca
ATTTATATGATATAACTATATATCATATATATAGTTATGATATAACTATATCATATAGTTATATATAATTTATAAATAATATTATGGGTGCTCAGAATTTTTTTACTGAAAGACATGAGTAATCAAAAAAGTTTGAAGACCTACTGATCTAAAAAAATGAATATGATATGAGCTCTTTCATATGGTATCACTTCTGGCCTTCTTGGCAGCATGTATCATCAACTGCCTTAAGAATGTTTTTGTACTCTGGTTTTATATTAAGGAAGGAATTACCTTAAAAAAATCATTAGCAATGAACAGAAAGAGTGACAGAAACCATGTTCATTGCAANGCCATATTTCTTAGATTTTAGATTTCCATTAATTGAATAGCTTTGTTAGAATATGAATCATGGGATTGAAAAGGACTTTAGTAAGTTATCATGGCCAAATCTGAGAATTTCACTGATGAGTTCTAAACAGATGAATTTTTTTTCAGTGTTAAAGTGTGTGGTTTGTTTTTCTTTTTTGTAACCTAGGAACTTCAGCTTCTGTTACCTATTGCACCTTCCACAGAATGTGGATGGCTGGTATGTTGCTAATCAGTGTAATTATGTATCAGTTAAACCAACAATTATTTATTGGCCATTGGGGAAGTAGTATGGGTCATATGTTCCTGAAATATATCCTGGATCCCAGTTCTCACAGAGATTCGTTTAGAGAAGTGAGACTAATCCTCATCAAATGGTAAGCAATACTCAACTGCATCTGATAAACGTCATTTTGTGTGATATTGGCCACCCTTGGGTAATAAGAGTTTAGACCTCATCCTTTCTATCAGTGTTAGCAATTCAAATTTCTTTAAAATTCTTTGTTGAGCTCATTCTCCAGACTTTAGCTTCTTCATGTAGAATTTGATTTAGAAGACAGGAACAATTGATTTTTTTTTTTTTTAAAGCCTTCCCATCAAATGTTCTCTCAAACTTGTCTAAATGTCAGAACCACATGAGGCACTCTTAAAAAAATGCAGATGGGACTTATCCCCTGATATTCTAGTTTAACAAGTCTGATCTGGAGGAAACGAAGAGTGGAGTTTAGAAAATATAGCTGAATAATTCTAAAGTACAGTCAGTGTTGAAGTTTACAGCTCTTATATTAAAAATGGGCTCAGTGAAGAACATCTGAAGAAAGCTGAAGAAAGGATAAGGTCTAAACACTTATTGAAATAACATTTCCTCTTGAATGGTGACATAAACCTGGTTGCCGAAAGGCAAGAACAGGACTGATTCCTCAACTCTAACGGTAAGCCCTTTAGTGGACATGTGTCCTGCCCTGCCTGGAATCCAGAGGCAATAGGGAAGCGTCATCGTGGTCGTGCAGACGCTGTCCTTGGATCTCTTCTTGAGTGTACACGCAGGGTCTCTTTCTACCAAAGCCTTAATCTAACTATAGTGTTGCAGGGACTTGTTCCTCTTCTGTTTCCTCTATAGTAATCACAGTAATTACCATTTACTGAGTTCCTATTATCTACCAGGTATTTACATCCATTTATCTCTGAACCTTAGCAGAACCTTAAAAGACAGTTCTTTTACGGCTCAGAGAGCTCAGATAGATAGAGTTTGTGACCCAAGGTCACACAGGAAACGTCAGAACCAGGATTCAGAGGCTGCTCCGCTTGACTCCAGGGCCTGGATTTTGTCTGTGACACCCTGATGTCTTCTTCCTTGCTGCTCCCCCATGTGTATCTGCGCTCAGATGGCCTATATCCAGTTCTTTAACTTTCTCACTTCAGTGTCTGACTAATGCAGATTTGTGCCTAAAGAGAGCAATGTCTTATGAAAGCCCCGATTTCTTTTTTTAAATTGCCCTTTCAGGGAACGCTGCCAGGAGCTACGCACTGAGCTGTTTTGTATCCATCAGAAGGCCGTGTGCGAGGATCGGAAAGCTCAGATAGCGTTTAACGAGGAGCTGAAAAGGCAGAAGGTGGTGGAAGAGCAGATGTTCTCAAAGCTCTGGGAGGAAGACCGCCTGGCCAAAGAAAGGCGAGAGGCTAAGGAGGAGAGGAGGCAGAAGGAGCTCGTGGAGAACACGCGCCTGGGGCTAAATGCCCAGGTCACCAGCATCCAGGCGCAAAGGCAGGCCGCGCAGCGGCTGAAGGAGGAAGAGGCACGCCTTGTGGTGGGTTTTTTCAAATTCTACTTGTGGTAGAATGGTGAACTCAGTGGGTACAATACCTGGTTTGCAGGCCTGCTTAAGAAGAAAAGGAGAATTTTATTCAAGCCAAACCAAGGATTATAATATGGGAGACAGACTCTCAGAAGCTCTGAGAATTGCTCTGCCCTGTTAGTGGTTGAAGGCACATTCATATACCTTTTCAAGTCAAAATGACACACTGGTATTTTACATAAAGTTCATCAAATATAAATAGTCCAGATAAGCACATATAAAGCAAGCAATAAGTCACCATGGGCCTTTACAGAATTTGGAAAGACTGCTAATCTAAGAAGTCCCATTACTAGTGTCAGAAGAAAGGAAATAAAAATTGATCTTCACTGTGAAGAAGGCATTCCCGTCTTTGAGGAGATCTGGTTACTGTGTAATGAAGATGCATATTATACTGTGAAGAGGGAGGGAGGAAGCCCTAACTGGCAGAGAGAATTTTATGTTTAAATTTTCTTGTTTATCCTCAAAATATAAATTTTCTTTTATCACTATCCTCAACCCTAACCCCTAGCAGCCACTGGTAGGTTCTTTAACACTATTATTTTGTAATTTATATGTTATATAAATTCCACCCTTTAAATGTTATAATAATGTGTTATAACAATACTGTTATATTAAATAGTAATAATATGAACATTTTCAAATACACAGAAGTGGAGAGTCCCATGAGCCCTTGTGTACCAATCTCCCAGTTTCAACAGTTGTTATATTTTGATATATTGATTTCCTGTATTCTACCCCCTTCCATTTTTGACTTACAATTTGTCCCACACATGTCATTTCCCCTTTAAATACATTCTTCTTATTGAGTATGCATCTCAACAACAATATAATTAAGGACTTTTCTTATACATTTTCAAACCTAAAAAAATTAATAATAATTCATTGTTATCATCTAAAATCAGTATCAAATTTCCACTATTGTCTAAGTTATTTGACATTTAAATTGGGATCCAAACATTCCTGTCCTGTCATAAGTCTTTTTGAAAGAGTGACTGTTTATCATTCAAATCTGGGCATATTTGAGATTGAAAGGGGGTGTAGTTAATTCAGTGCCTCAGCATAACAGTGTAAATCAGAACTAACCTGGGGAAACCAAGACATAGGGAACTACTTGTAGGTTTCTTAGTCTTGAACAATTCTCTCCTATTTCCATCTCTGCCTGTTTTATAGTTTGAGTTGGATGATTGCTGCTTCCTGTAGTCAATCTTACTTTTTAAAAAATGTGGCCTGCTATACCACTGGCTTTTATGTTTGATGTTCACTGTTTTGCCTTGAATACTGCAGAGCATTTTCACTTACATTAGCTCATTTGACTCTCACAATTCAGTGTGGGTTTACTGCTCATGGCATTAATGGAAAGCCAAAAATCATGGTACTCATGGCTTTTGAGTCTCAAATCAAGTCAGCTGGGACTTGTATCTCTCCTCACTATAACTGTGTCATCTCCTGTCCCAGCTGGGAAAGGACTTATCCTTCCAGAAGAGTTCAAATGCCTTTGGTAGGAGGATTAATGCCTCACTTTATACCATACCCAGATTTTCTACCAAACTCCCAGCACCCAGCAGCGTTGGTGCCCCAGTTAAAACTGCTTGATTGGTCATGCAGGTAAGCCAGCCAGGAGGGTCAGATAGATAAGAAAATGAGAGGAATGGGGAGTAATTTTAAAGAAAAAAATGCCTAATTTACTTTTGTATATTTGACTGACGTGCACATTTCCATTCTTAGACTCTAATAGCTGGTTAATAATGTATCCAAATCTAGATATGCAGATACGCATGGAAGACTAAAGTCTGGAAGGTCGACACACCAAAATGTTGAGAATGGTAGTAGGTGAATGGTTACTAAGAATAAAAGTGATTTATCGTTATACTTTTCTGCATTTTGAACTCCACACTATTTATTACTTTATAATCACACACAGCAGTTTCACAAAGCCTTATTGTTGATTCAGCAATGAAAAGTCAAGTTTTATGTCTCATAGTCCCTTTACACCCAGGAGTATGTGCTTTCCAAGAAACCCTTTATTCTCACCTCTGAAATGAAATGCATTAACTTTTTTGTTTTGTCCAACTGTACTGATGCATTATCTTCATTATTGCTCCACCTTAGGAAAATGAAAATGCACGGGTGAAACTTGAGAATGAACAGGATAAGCTAAAGAAACAGAAGACGAAACAGGAATTAAGGGCTGCTTTGCAAAAAGCCCTCCAAGAGAAGATGGAGCGTATGCAGCAGGAATACAGAGAAGACCAGGATTTGAACATGAAGCTCATGCAAAATACCCTTCAAAATTTACAGGATGAGACAGATAAAAAGAAGCAAAAAAAAGTAAGACGCTTACTCAATGCCTATTATGTGCTGGAGAGGTTTCTTGTTGAGCTGTCAGTCTTATGGGAGCCAGCCACGTGTAGAATAAACCGTAACACTGCTTCTGTAAGTGTGGTCCATGAACCACAGCATCAGTGTCATCTAGAAGGATGTTAGAAATTCATCTGCTCCAGAATCAGAATCCCCAAATTCAGGTCTACGGCAGGGACAAGAAGCCTGTGTTTTAATAAGCTCTCCCAGGTGATTCTGATGCTCAGTTTATTTTGAGAACTCCTACTCTATAGCATGGTGTTAGTACTGTGATAGCAGGATGGTGTCACAGGAAGTAGAGTGACTAAGTATGTCCAGAAACTGGGGAAGACTTCACTGAAGAAGAGGCATTCAAGCTGGACTTTGAAGGATGTATAGTTTTGACAGCAAAGAGAGTAGAGAAAATCATTCCAATATTTATTTAGCTGTTCCTTTGAAATTTATATTGAACTCTTTAGGGTGTTGTATTGTTCCTAAAGGTGTTACGATTTGTGTTGTTTTGTTTCAGTTGACTTTACTTTTCAGGGAAGTTTTAGGTTCACAGCAAAAGTGAGCAAAAGGTACAGAAATTTCCCATATGCTCCTGCCCCAGCACATGCATAGCCTTCCCCATTCACAACATTCTCCACCAGAGTGGTACATTTGTTACAATTGATGAGCCTACACATCATGATCACCTAAAGTTCATAGTTTATAGTAGGTCCACTCTTTGGTGTTGTATATCTATAGGTTTGGGCAACTGTGTGATGATGGGTATCTACCATGAGAGTATCATACAGAGTAATTTCAGCAGCCTAAAAATCCTCTGTGCTCCGCATGTTCTTGCCTCTTTCTACCCCAAAGCCTCGGAAACCTGATATTTTTGTTGTCTCCAGAGTTTTGCCTTTTCCACATGGTCATACCTTTGGAATTACATAGTTTATAGGTTTTTCATATTTTCTTTCACTAACTAATATGCTTCTAAGTTCCCTCCATATCTTTTCATAGCTTCATGGCTCTTCTATTACTGAATATATTCCATTGTAGGGATGTACTACAGTATATTTATCCATTTACCTTCTGAAGGACATCCTTGATTGTTTTGGTGATTATAAATAAAGCTGGGCTTCCCAGGTGGCGCTAGTGATAAAGAATCCCCCTACCAATGCAAGAGACTTAAGAGATGCAGGTTTGATCCCTGGGTCAAGAAGATCCTCTGGATGGCAACCCACTCCAGTATTCTTTCCTGGAGAATCTCATGGACAGAGGAGCCTGGCAGGAGGCTTTTGTTCACGGAGTTGCAAAGAGGTGGACACAACTGAGTGACTTTGCACAGCACAGCACATGAAAAGTTGCTATTCACATTCTTATGCAGATTTTTGTGTGCACATAAGTTTTCAACTCATTTGGGTAAATAACAGCATGTTTGCTGAAGCATGTAGTAAGAGATGTGCAGTTTTATAATTGCCAAACTGTCTTCCTAACGGGCATTCCCACCAGTAATGAATGAGAGCTCTTGTTGCTCAGTGTCCTGGTCAGTATTTGGTGTTGTCAGTTTTCTAGACTTGGGCTGCTCCAACAGGTGTGTTTTGGTGTCTCATTGCTGCTTAATTTTAATTTCCCTGATGTCATGTGATACGGAGCATTAAGGGTTCCAAACCCAGTTCCAGGGTGTGGAGTAGACTTCAGGCAATACTCAGACAAGAGCTGGGTATCCTATCAGTTCTGTCACTCAGTTGTGTCCGACCCTTTGCGACCCCATGGACTGCAGCACATCAGGCTTCCCTGTCCTTCACCAGCTCCCAGAGTTTACTCAAACTCATGTCCATTGAGTAGGTATTACCATCCAACCATCTCATCCTCTGTCATCCCCTTCTCCTCCCGCCTTCAATCTTTCCCAGCATCAGGGTCTTTTCTAATGAGTCAGTTCTTCACATCAGATGGCCAAAGTATTGGAGTTTCAGCTTCAGCATCTGCCCTTCCAATGAATATTCAGGGTTGATTTCCTTTAGGATTGACTGGTTTGATCTCCTTGCTTTCCAAGGGACTCTCGAGTCTTCTCCACAGTTCAAAAGCATCAATTCTTCGGTGCTCAGCCTTGTCTATGGTCCAACTCTCATATCCACAGGGTGTCCTATAACTCAGCTCAGTTCTGGTGCTGTCGACCTGGAGGTGGCATCAGATCCCACAGTAAAGGGAGCAGTTCTATAAAACCGCCCCCCACCTCAGATGCCGGTTTTGAGCCTAGATAGCTACCTGTGCTTCTGACCACCTGGCTACAAACTGAAAGTTCAGGTGATCACCCTCCAACTCAGGATGCCAAGTACAAATCCAAGCTCTTCCCTGACAGACTGGCTTTAAATCAGAAGTTCCCACAGACCCTTCTTTGTGTTCGATTAATTGGCTAGAACACCTGAGAGAACTCAGGAAATCAGTTTTCTCACTAGATTACCAGTTTATTACAAAAGATATCAAAGGATACAAATAAACAGCTAGATGAAGAGATATATAAGATGAGGGGGTCCTGAACAAAGGAGCTTCTGTCCTCACAGAGTTTGGGGCATGGCCTGGTGAAATCATTCTGGTTCCCCAACCTGAAGCTTTCTGAACCCTCTCCTTTGGGATTTTTATGTAGGCTTCATTACATAGACATGATTGGTTAAATCATTGCCATTGGGTGACTGATTCACTCTCCAAACCTTGTCCTCGGCCCAGAGGTCAGGGAAGTGGGACTGAAAGTTTCAGTGCAATAACCACGCAGTTGGTTCTCCTGGCAAACTTAGGTGTGATCCAGAAGTCACCTCATTAACACAACAAAAGACAACTTTATTACTTTCATTACTTAGGAAATTCTAAGGCTTTTAGGAGCTCTGCCAGAAACGAGGATAAAGATCAAATATATAATTTTTTAAGGTGAATGGGTGTTGGATTCTGTCAAATGTTTTTCCTGTATTTACTGATATAATCATATGGTTTTTCTTCTTTAGCTTGTTGATGTGATGGATTACATTAATTGATTTTTGAATATTGGACCAGCCTTGCTACCTAGGATAAATCTTACTTGGTCATGTTGTATAATTCTTTTTATACATTGTTGGATTCAGTTTACTAATATTTTGTTGAGGGTTTTTGCATCTATGTTCATAAGAAAGATACATGTATAATTTTCTTTTTTCATAATGTCTTTTTTCACTTTTGGTATTAGGGTAATTCTGGCTTCATAGGATGAGTTAGGAAATATTCTTTCTGCTTCCATTGTGAAAGAGGTTATAGAGATTTGGTATAATTCCTTCCTTAAATGTTTGGTATAATTCACCAGTGAACTCATCAGGGACCAGTGCTTTCTGTTTCAGAAAGTTATTAATTCAGCTTTTTAATAATAGATATAGGCCTATTCAGATTGTCCTTTTCTTCTTGTGTGAATTTTGGCAGATTGTATCTTTCAAAGAATTGGTTCATTTTCTTTCAGATATCAAATTGTGGGCATAGAGTTGTTCATACTATTTTATTCTTTTTAATGGCCATGGGGTTTGTAAATATAGTGATGTCCATGCTTTCATTTCTGATCTTATTTTTTGTCCTCTCCTTGGCCTCTGTGGGCATTAAGAGGGGTGCTTGCTTGATCCAAAGCCAAAGCCTCCTCAGGCCAAGCAGGCCTCTGTAGGGCCAAGCGCTGCCCCCATCAAAGCCTCCCCTGGCTGCCCTGGCCCCAGTGGGCCTAAGTGCCACCCCTCATAGCCTCCTCCAGCCCCATAGGTCCTAGGGACCCTTGAGTGGGTCCAGTTACATGACTACTGCGGTCCTGGGACATGACCTCAGCAGATCTGCACCAGTGGCCTAGTGAAAATGACCTGAGAGTCATCAGGGCCATTTGTCAGCATAGCCATGGTTAAGATGGAAGAGAGAGCAGTGCCAACAGCAGTGTACTTTCTGAGCCTGCAAGTGTGTGAAAGGCGACACAGCAGAGCACACTCCCAGGTGTACAGCCTGAGAGCAGGAATCCTCAGAGGCCCCTCTCCCAGCGGAGTGCTCCAAGCCCACTGACCTTGCACTGCAGATAAGAAACACAGCAAAGAAACAGATCTCAGGGCCCCTGTCTCGACAGCTATGAGCAGATCATGCCCCTGATAGGGCAGCAACAACCGCAGAGCGAAGGGGAGGCCCTGCTCAGTAACCATCTTACCCAGCAGGTGGCAGACACCAGAAGCAAGAGGAACTACAGTCCTGCAGCCTGCAGAAAGGAGACCACAAGCACAGTCCGTTAGACAAAATTAGATGACAGAGAAATCTGCTGCAGATGAAGCAGTAAGATAAAAATCTGTAAGAACAATTAAATGAAGAGGAGATAGGCAATCTACTTGAAAAAGAATTCAGAATAGTGATAGTAAAGATGATCCAAGATTTCAGAAAAAGAATGGAGGCACAGATTAAGAAGATGCAAGAGATGTTTAACAAAGACCTAGAAGAACTAAAGAACAAACAGAGATGAACAATAGAATAACTGAAATGAAAAACACTCTGGAAGGAATCAATAGCAGAATAACCGAGGTAGAAGAACAGGTAAGTGAGCTGGAAGACAGAATGGTGGAAAGCACTGCCATGGAACAGAATAAAGAAAAAAGAATGAAAAGAAATGAGGACCATCTCAGAGACCCCTGGGACAACATTAAATGCACCAACATTCACATTATAGGGATCTCAGAAGAAGTGAAAGAGATGAAAGAGAATGGGCCTGAGAAAATATTTGAAGAGATTATAGTTGAAAACTACCTTAACATGGGAAATGAAATAGTAACCCAAGTCCAGGAAGTTCAGAGAGCCCCATACAGAATAAACCCAAGGAGGAACATGCCAAGACATGTATTAATCAAATGAGCAAAAATCAAACACAAAGAAAAAAAAAAAAGACAACAAGAGGAAAACAACAAATTACATGCAAGGGAATTTCCATAAGGTTGTCAGCTGTTTTTTCAGCAGAGACTCTGCAGGCCAGAAGGGAGTGGCATGGTATATTTAAAGTAATGAAAGGGATAAACCTACAACAAAGAATACTCTACCCAGCAAGGCTCTTATTCAGATTTGACAGAGAAATAAAAAACTTTACAGACTACACAAGAGCTAAGAGAATTCAGCACCACCAAACCAGCTTTACCTCAAATTCTGAAGGGATGCTCTATGCAGGAAACATAAGAGAAGAGAACAAAAGATGAAGGGAATAAAGACCTACAAAAACAAAGCCAGAACAATTAAGAAAATGGCAGTAGAAACACATATACTGATAATCACCTTAAATGTAAATAGATTAAATGCTCCAACCAAAAGACACAGACTGGCTGAATGTATATAAAAACAAGACTCATTGCTGCCTACAAGAGACCCTCTTCAGACCTAGAGACACAAACAGACTAAAATATTTTTATGTCCATGCAAAGGGGTCTTCTTTGGGCCAGCAATTTGGATACTGGCCAAAGGTAGGAGATAGTTGCTTTGGAGCAAGAGGTCGCTATCTCTTCATCTAATGTCAGGTAGGAGCCCAACCCACACCTGCTGATAGAGGCAGTGAGATCCCAGGGTCCTTTTTGGATTTCATATCTTAATGTGGTTGGCAACCACTAGGTTCAGGGCCACTTTTCCACACTCTGAGATCCACACAGTTCAGCTAGGGGGTCCTGGAGCTATAATTTCAATCTCTTGCAAAACTTGTGATGAATTTTTAATTAACTAGTTTTTTATAACCTGAATAGTGAGGCCTAGCCAGTGGCCCTAGTTGTCTTCTGGGTCAATAAAATCTGTAAAATGATTCTGAGCAATTTGGTGGGAGTTTGTCCTCTCAGGCTTTCAATCATATTGCATGCACAACCCACCCTTGACTGGACCACCAGCATGTGGAAGACAGAGAGACACTGAATAATCAAAATGGTAAAGGGAGTACTCATCTGGTGAGTGGGTGTGAATGCCATCCTCTCTAACGTCAAAGGAGTGGGGGTTTGCTTTCAGTACTAACAGGGACGTCTTTGGAGATGACTGGTAAGTACATATTGGACAAGGCAGTGGCACCCCACTCCACTACTCTTGCTTGGTAAATCCCACGGACAGAAGAGCCTGGTAGGCTACAGTCCGTGGGGTGGAGAAGAGTCAGACACGACTGAGCGACTTCACTTTCACTTTTCACCATCATGCATTGGAGAAGGAAATGGCAACCCACTCCAGTGTTCTTGCCTGGAGAATCCCAGGGATGGGGGAGCCTGGTAGGCTGCCGTCTCTGGGGTCGCACAGAGTCGGACATGACTGAAGTGACTTAGCAGCAGCAGCAGCAGCACAGCCTGGGGCCAAATTTCTGTCTGTTTGGGGCACAATATATAACTGTATAAAAGGTTGAGGAATATGTCTTTGATTAGGCCATTGTGGCCACTGATGCAAAGAGCTGACTCGTTTGAAAAGACCTTGATGTTGGGAAAGATTGAAGGCAGGAGAAGAATTGGACGACAGAGGATGAGATGGTTAGATGGCATCACCGACTCAATGGACATGAGTTTGGGTGGACTCCAGGAGTTGGTGATGGACAGGGAGGCCTGGCGTGCTGCAGTTCATGGGGTCACAGAGAGTCGGGCATGACTGAGCGACCAAACTGAACTGAACTAAGGCCCTTGTGCCTTTTTGTGAGTCTAACCTCTTCAGGCTGAACCTAAGTAGACTCACAAGATTCCATATGCTAGAGCCCATGACAGAACAACCTGGGAGGTGAGATGGGTACTTGGATCTGAATCTACATTGGTGTGTCAAAGGGGATGAGCACAGACTTGATTAAGAAGGAGATTACATAATGCAAAGTAGCCAGCAGGCCTTCAGTGAAGGTATGGATGATGGTGGTGCATACCTCTTAGGTCTTGTGAAGGGCAACAGCAGCCTGATAAAATCAAGATGCCATCTGGAATAGTCTGTTATCCAGGGCATATGTCTCCACCAAGGATATTTCCAGACATTTTTGGGGGACAAAGGAAACAATTATCTACCGCCACTTTGGTTAGAGCTGGGATAAAGGGCATGCTACACCTGTTTGCCAGTCAGTAAGTGCTGTCATCCCCTGCGGCCTTATATAACATGGGTCTACTCTGTAAGTGGGTATGGCACTGAGGAATGGTTATGTCCAGGGTTGTTCTTGATATTTTGTGTCCAGGGATGTATTTGGATGAGTCTGTCATGTTACTATAAGCTTCTGGTGTTTGCTGTTGTGCCTGTGTATGTGTGTAGTGACCTGAGTGATCATAACTGACATGCGTGAGTTGGCTATTTCTTTCCAAATGGAGGTGCCCCGTATATACTTTCCCCGAATCGTGAAGTTATCCTTTTGCCGTTGCCCAGACTAGACTGCGAATCCTTTGGCTACCTCCTGGATGTGAGTAAAAATGTGTGCCCTTATGAGTCTCATTTTTACGGCTTGTTATAGATCTGGGTACACTGCCCCTAACTCTGCCAACTGAGCTGAGCCACGAGAGCTATCCTATACTAGGGATGCACCATGGCCTATGTTTACAATGGTGGTACTTCCAATGATGAAGAATACCAGCTCCCTTTCTGTGGCAGGAAATTGGTTGTAAGGGGTTCCCCATGCTGCTAGAAGGCCTGGCATGAGTGTGCCACAAGCTGCACCTTGCTGTCAGTGAGCAAAGGGCTGGGCATGGGGGAAAATTACATTTTCCTGTAGTTTGGAAAGACCCTTGACATCAGATTTAGTCCTTTTTTGAAGGTGCCATTTCTATTTTAACAGTAAGGCCTCAGTGGCTTTAATTGAACCTCTGCTGGGTTGAATCCCCCCAAACGTGGAAGAGCATGGCCTTGTACTTTGAGGGGATTCTCTGTAGGAAGAATTATCTGGATTGGGGGTCAATTGGAGCCTCTTCAAGACTGGAGATGAAATCTAGGTCATCTGGGTTGCTCTATCCAAAGTGATAGATTCATTGAACAATACCTGTCTTACAGAGAGGGAGTCAGGCCTCATCTAGTATTTTCCACTGGCTTTGAGTCTTTGTGGTAATAACAGCAGTAGAGGGTAAGCTCAGCAGACTGAGCGACTTCACTTTCACTTTTCACTTTCATGCATTGGAGAAGGAAATGGCAACCCACTCCAGTGTTCTTGCCTGCAGAATCCCAGGGGCGGCAGAGCCTGGTGGGCTGCCGTCTATGGGGGTCGCACAGAGTCAGACATGACTGAAGCGACATAGCAGCAGCAGCAGCAAGCCTTAAAAATCCCAGTAAACAGGAAGGGATTCTCTTTCTGTAACTTTAGGGTGGTACTTTTGGGTTTGGACTCTTCCTAGTCACTGGACTGGAGAAGGAAATGGCACCCCACTCCAGTGTTCTTGCCTGGAGAATCCCATGGACAGAGGAGCCTGGAGGGCTACAGTCCATGGGGTTGCAAGAGTCAGACACGACTGAGCGACTTTCACTACTACTACTGGTCACTGGAAACCTTGATTATGGTATTTCACTTTTCCTACATGGAAGACTAGAGGTTGCCCAGGCTTGATCCCTCAGATCAGTGAAGCTCTGATAAAACCGCAGCAGGTTAAGCTTGGTTAAATACTTTCCCCTGCGGGTAAACCTCATTAAGAAGAATAGAATGCTCTAGTGTATTTCAGAATAGTACATTTTCCCCTCCACTTGCCATACACATGAAGGGATTTTTCTCAGATATTTACTGTGAGAAACTGGTAGAACTCCAGGAGGTAAAATTCACAAAAGTTGTGGGGTCCCCCTGGGCCACTGGGTCCCCTTAGAGTTTTTAACTCAGAGTTGTCCACACTTGACATTCCAACCAGCTTCATTTTATTTTCAATTTGCATTTCACTAATAGCTAGTGATGTCGACCAACTTGTAATATGCTTGCTTGTATCCTCTTCAGTGAAATATCTTCTGACATCTTTTGCCCAGTTTTCTAATTGAACTGTTTATTTCTCTCTTTCTTTTCCTTCCTCCCTTCCTCTGTTCCTTTCTCTCTTACTATTTTTGTTGTTCAGCTTTTTGTTCTCAATTGGATCATCTTATTTTATTTAATAGCTTCATTAACGTATCATTCATAAAACATACAATTCATCTATCTAAAATGTACATTTCAATGGATTTTAGTGCCACCGTCACTACAGTTGATTTTAGAACATTTTTTTGTTATCCCACTTTCTCTCTTCCTCTTCACCCCTAGACCAGAGCAACTACTAATAGCCTTCCTATCTCTATTGATTTCCTATTCTAGATTTTCATATGAATGAAATTATACATTATGGGATCTTTTGACTGGGTTCTTTCACTTCAGTTCAGTTCAGTTGCTCAGTCATGTCTGACTCTTTGCAGCCCTGTGGACTATAGCACGCCAGGTTTCCTGCCTTCAATCTTTCCCAGCATCAGGGTCTTTTCTAATGAGTCAGTTCTTTGCCAAAGTATTGGAGTTTCAGCTTCAGCTTCAGTCCTTCCAGTGAATATTCAGGACTTATTTCCTTTAGGATTGACTGGTTTGATCTCCTTGCTGTCCAAAGGACTCTAAAGAGTCTTCTCCAACACCACAGTTCAAAAGCATCAATTCTTCAGTGTTCAGCTTTCTTTATAGTCCAGCTCTCACATCCATGTTTTTAAGGTTTATCCCTGTGGTAGACTATATGAGTTGGAGAAGGCAATGGCACCCCACTCCAGTAACTCTCACCTGGAAAATCCCATGGATGGAGGAGCCTGGTAGGCTACAGTCCATGGGGTTGCTAAGAGACGGACACGACTGAGCGACTTCACTTTGACTTTTCACTTTCATGCATTGGAGAAGGCAATGGCAACCCACTCCAGTGTTTTGCCTGGAGAATCCCAGGGAGGGGGGAGCCTGGTGGGCTGCCATCTATGGGGTCACACAGAGTCGGACACAACTGAAGCGACTTAGCAGCAGTAGCAGCAGCAGACTATATGACTGAATAATATCTCATTGTATGGATATGTCATATTTTGTTTATATGTTTGTCCTTGATGGACATTTGGTTTGTGTCTACATTGTTGCTATTTTGAATAATGTTAATATGAGCATTCACATGTGAATTTTTTTTTGGACATATATTTTTGTTTCTCTTGTGCATATACCAAGGAGTAGAATTACTGACTCTATGTTTAAGCCTGTGAATAATCTACAAATTGTTTTCCAAAGTGGATCACTGTTTTACATTCTCATACACTTACAAGAGTTCTGATTTTTCCACATGCTTGTTAACATTTGTTGTTGTCTGTCTTTTTTACTTTAACCATCCTAGTTTGTCTGAAGTGATACGTCACTGTGGTTTTCATTTGCATTTCTCTAATGACTAATGATGTTGAGCCTCTTTTTCTGTGCATGTTGGCCATTTGTATCTCTTCCTTGGACTAATCTATCTAAAGGTTGCTGAAGTCTTAAGAAGTCTTCAAGTTATTTGCCTAGTTTTCAATTGGGTTGTCTTTTTATTATTGAGTTGTAGGAATTCTTTATATGTCCTAGATACAAATCCTTTATTACATAGTGTTAGTCACTCAGTCGTGCCCAACCCTCTGCGACCCCGTGGACTGCAGCCCACCAGGCTCCTCTGTCCGTGGGATTTTCCAGGCAAGGATACAGAAGTTTCTTATCACATAAGTCATCTGTAAATATTTTTCTCATTCTGTGGGTGTCCCTTGAAGTACAAAAGTTTTAAATTTTGATGAAGTAAAATTTATGTTTATTTCCTGTTGTTGCTTGGGCTTTTGGTGTCCTGTCTAATAAAACACTTTTCTTACACCCAAGGTCTTGAAGATGTCCTATGTTTTCTCCTTAAAGTCTTATAGTTTTAGCTCTTACATTTAGGCCTTTGATCCATTTTGAGTTAACTGTTGTATGTGGTATGAGGTAGAGGCCCAACTTCATTCTTTGGCATGTAGATATCCAATTTTCCCAGCACCATTTGTTGAAGAGAGAATTTTTCCTCTATTGAATTGTTTTGGAACTCTTGTCAAAAATCAATTGACAATAAACATGAGTATTTTGGACTCTCAGTTCTATTTCATTAATCTATATGTCTCAATGACTCTAGCTTTGTAGTAAGTTCAAAATCAGGAAAAGTGAATTTTCCAACTTTGTTCTTCTTTTTCAAGTTCTTTTGGTTGTTCTGGCTCCCTTGTATTTCCATATGAATTTAGGATCAGTTTGTTGATTTCTGCAAAGAAATAAATAGGCATTTCTATAGGAAATATTTTGAATTTATAGACCAGTTGGGGAACGGTTGCCATTTTAACGATATTGTCTTCTGACCCATGAACACAGGATGTCTTTCCATTTATTTAGGTCTTCTTTAACTTTTTTCAGCAATGCTTCTTAGTTTTCAGAGTACAAGGTTTGTACTTTTTGTTAAATTATTCCCCAAAATATGAAACTATGTATACAAGCCATTCTGAGGGTGCAGCTACACCCTCAGACCTTGCTAGGTTCTGAGAGTTCTACCTCAGATCTATGATCTTCTCAAAAGAGATCATATCAGAGGTTGGATGGAATAACACAAATATACTACCATGAAAGACAGAAGCCGCCTGAAAATGACTGTGTTATAAAGCCAGTCTGGGGCCCGAGCTGCACATTCAGATCACCTAGGGAACTTAAAAGCTATCCATTGGAAAGGAATCCCTAGGTGTGAGACTTAGCCCTTGGTACTTTTTAAAGCTCCCTAAGTGGGCACCCCACTCCAGTACTCTTGCCTGGAAAATCCCATGGACAGAGGACCCTGGTAGGCTGCCGTCCATGGCATCGCTAAGAGTCGGACACGACTGAGTGACTTCACTTTGACTTTTCACTTTCATGCATTGGAGAAGGCAATGGCACCCCACTCCAATACTCTTGCCTGGAGAATCCCAGGGACGGGGGAGCCTGGTGGGCTGCCGTCTATGGGGTCACACAGAGTCGGACACAACTGGAGCGACTTAGCAGCAGCAGCAGCAAGTGATTCCAAAGTGTAGCTAAGATTGAGATTTGCTGATGTAAAGTATCATTTTCTAGTCAGAGACAGTGCTATAATAATAGTGACATATTTTGTTTGTCAGGCTAACACTTTATCTACCTAAATTTAAATAAATGAAAATAAAGTTGTATAATTGAAAATTATTTGGGAACTTCTTTGAAGAACACTTTGAGAAAGTGTTTGCATTATTACTATTTGAACTATTCAAAATGTGTTATAAAATATTTCAAACAGATGCAAAAATAGTACAATGAATCCCCATGGTTCCATTACCTAGCTTCAACAACCAGTAGCCAATGGCCATTCCTGTTTTATCTGTCCCTCCCACCCATTCCCCACAGTCATCTTGAATATTTTTAAAAAGTGAAAGTGAAGTTGCTCAGTCGTGTCCAACTCTTTTTGACCCCGTGTATGGTAGCCTATCAGGCTCCTCCTTCCATGGGATTTTCCAGGCAAGAATACTGGAGTGGATTGCCATTTCCTTCTCCAGGAGATCTTCCCGAGATGATGTATTATTTTTAGGGTTTACATATATCACATGTATGAAATACCATGAGGCAAGATCCCTGCTTTGTGGACCTTACCTAACTGAATACTTAAATATCTTTCTGCAAGTGTCTCCATACGCCTGTACCTGCATACCTTTTGCTTAAGTAAATACTTTAAAGTAATTGAATACTTAAAAGTAAACCCTAAAAATAATACATCATCTGTCAATGTTTTGGTATGTAATTCTAAGGAATTATGGTTCTAAAAGATTTTAAAACTTATGCTCCCTAGTATTATCACACCTAAAAGTTTTAATAACATGAGGTAATTTTTATTTTATATAGGAGGATATGAGAAGAGAACAGAAGATATATTATCAATACTTGGCACAGCGGCATGAGGAAGAAAAAGCTCAGGAGAAAGAATTGGATAGAATGTTAGAGAAAGAGAAGGAAAAGAAGTTTGCTGAGAAGGACAAGGAGCTGAGACTTGAAAAGGAGGCAAGAAAACAACTTCTGAATGAGGTCATGTGTACAAGAAAACTTCAAGTTCAAGAAAAGTGTAAGGAAATGAATTACAGTTATTTATACTTGGGCCTAATTCAATTTAAGTAGCAACCTCAGTACTTATTAAATAGATACTATGTATGAAATAGTGACTTCCCTGGTAAAGTGGTTGCCTACAATGCAGGAGACCCGGGTTTAATCCCTGGATCGGGAAGATCTCTTGGAGAAGGAAATGGCAACCCACTCCAGTATTCTTGCCTGGAAAATCCCATGAGTGGAGGAGCCTGGTAGGCTATAGTCCATGGGGTCACAAAGAGTCGGACACAACTGAGCAACTTCACATCATCACATCACATGTATGAAATACCATGAGGCATGTAAAAGGGATTAAGGCAAGATCCCTGCTTTGTGGACCTTACCTAACTGAATACTTAAATATCTTTCTGCAAGTGTCTCCATACACCTGCACCTACATACCTTTTGCTTGGGTAGTTTTCTCTCCCTATGATGCTTTTGATCTTGAGAAAATCCTGGACATACTTCAAGCTCAGCTCATATGTCACATTCCTTGAGAGGCCCCCTCTGTTCTCCTATTCATGATAAACCTTCTTTCTCCTATTCATAAAATAATTTTCCTTCTGGGATTCTCATCATTTCTCGCTCACATCTTTGTCTTAGGACACCACTGAATTCCCTCAGACAGTGCTTGGTCACAAAAGGAAATTTTCACTGAGAAGATTTCCACCATTCTGTGTCCAGATGGACACATTTACTAGTAGGATACCACTGGACTTCACACTAGTTGTCTTTGTAAGAGAAAGCTCATCTTTGTTCCATTGATTAAATCTCCACTCCAGGAATTATAACATCAGTTGAAAATTGTTAAGCCAGTGTTAGATTGAGTTTTAAGAAATGAGAAGAAAGCTTCTGCACTGAAAAGATTTCCGTATTCTACCATGATAAATGTTTTGGCATACATTGAGAAAACATGGAAAATTTAAGTATTTGGAACCACTTATAAACAAGGAAGTAAAAATCAACCATAATTCCACCACCCAGAAATAGCTATTGTTCACAACTTCCTGCAGTTCCTTCCAGTATTTTTACTATGTATATAATTTCCTCTCACAAATTAGTATCTTATTGTATATATTGTTTTACAGCCTGCACTACCCACTTATCATAAACATTTTTCCAGGTCATTTTTCTTCAGTTTTAAAATCTGTAATGCTGGCTACAAAGCCATTATAAAAATGGACCATAATTTATTTTACCTAAATACAACCAATGCACCTTCAACTTGTTTTGAAATTTTTCTTGCTGTTGTAGCATTGTGGGTTACTATCTCTGTACATAGTTTTTTTGGCTCATATATAATTAAGATAAATTCCTGTAAATGGATTTGGAGGCCAAAGATAAATGCATTTCAGATGTATATTGCCTGGTTGTATTTATTCCTTTGTGAACTCTATTTTCTTTGTCAATCTTTTTCTACTGGATTGGTTAGGTTTTCCTTATTTAGTTTATAAAAGCCTTATATACTGCTTTTCCAGTAGTTTTTTTTATAACACAGAAACTCTCCTATTAACATGAATGGTAACAGAACTGTTTGTCCTCAAGAAGAGAAAGGTAAGAAGTATTCTCACAGTGGTAATCTGATATGGAAAACACTGTTCACAGACTTCAGTAGCAAATGATTAAGAGAAAAGCTCTGCAGATTATGGCATGTAGGAGCCTGAGGGCTCTTCCTTCCTTAATGGAGATGGCCGAGCGTGCTCAGCCACTCAGTCGTGTCTGACTCTTTGCACCCCATGGACTGTGTCCTGATAGGCTCCTCCATCCATGGAATTTTCCAGGCAAGAATACTGGAGTGGGTTGCCATTTCCTACTCCTGGGGATCTTCCCAGAGATTGAACCCATGTCTCTTGTGTCTCCTTCATTGGCAGACACATAGTGGTTCTTTACCACTATGCCACCTGAGAAACCCCAATGGGGATGACTTTTTCTACCTTATTGAACTAAGATCCAATCTAGTGATTCTAAGCTCTGCCTTTCTAAAGACAATATGGCATTGATGCCCAGATGATGCTGGCAAGTCTTTTATGAAAAAAGTCATTTAATAAAAATTACTTTTGTCTTTCTTAGTGCAACGGAAAGCAAAAGAACGGGAAGAACGTACTATCGAACAGGAACGTATAAATGAAGGTCTTAGAGAGCTTAACTGTGAAGAGAGGGAGAATTTTACAAGGTATGGCTTTGTTTTCTTCACAATTATTAACTACCTAAAAAGGGAGATTTTTAGCATAAAGGACGATATGCCATAATTCATGTATTATTAATATTATTTTACATCAGTATTTTGGGGTCGGCCAAAAAGTTCCTTTAGTTTTAAAGTAAAAATAAAAGACACATTTTTAGTTTTCACTAAGAACTTGTTTTAAACTACATATCCACTGTTTTGTTCCACTACCTTCTGCCATGTTTTAGGCAATTTCAATTCCATCTTCCCAAAACTTTTTATCTTTTTGAGCAAAGAACTGTTCCAGGTGGCTTTTATAGTCTTCCAGGGAATTGAAATCATTTACACTGAGAGAATTTTGTAGAGACTGAAATAAATAGAAATCTGAAGGTACAGTGTCTGGTGAATATGGCGGATGAATCAGAACTTCCCAGCCAAGGTGTAGCCATTGTTGCCTGGTCATCAAAGAAACATGCAGTCTTCTATTATCCTGATGGAAGATTGTGTGTTTTCAAGAGGAAACACATAATTCCAGGTACTTTTTGTCAAGTGCTGCTTTCAGTTAGTCTAACTGGGAGCAGTACTTGTGGGAATTAATTTGGTTTTCCAGGAGGAACTCAGAAGACTCCCTTCCAATCCCACCACATACACACATCACCTTTCTTTGGGGGAAGACCAGCCTTTGGTGGTGGTGGTGGTTCATTTTGCTTGCCCCATGATCTGTTCCATTCCATAATATTGTGTGAAACACTTTTCATCACCTGTCACAATTTGTTTTAAAAACAGATTTTTTTTGTACATTAAAGTAAAGAATCACATACAGAAATACAGTCAAAGAGGGTTTTTTTGTTTTTTTTTTGTTTTTTTGCTTAACTTATGTTAAGCAAAACATCAAAGTGATTAATATAGCCAAGCTGGTGCAAATGATTTTCGGCACTTGATTTGGATATTTGGAGTATGTTGGCTGTCTCGTGGTGTAATGTTGATTGGTATAACATTGATTGTTCTCAGTGTCTTGGTTTGATTGCTGTCAACTTCAACTGGTCTGCCTGATGGTAGAGCATCATCTAGAGAGAAATCTCCAGCACAAAACTTAACAAACCACTTTTGATCATTCTATCAATCACAGCACCTTCTCCATACACTGCACAAATCTTTTTTGCATTTCGGTTGTGTTTTTACCTTTCTTGAAGTAAACATAATATGACGAAAATATTGCTTTTTTCTTCCATCTTCAATATTAAAATGGCTACACAAAAATTCACTGATTTTGATTATTTTTTTTAATGCACACTGATTTGACAACCATCACAATGCAATCTAACAAAATTGTTTTGAATGAAGTTAGAGATAACTAGAGCCATCTTAAGGAAAAACACCAAATGAATCTTTTGGCCAACCCAACCTGTAGACCATCTGTCCCAAAAGCTCAATTCAGTTTACAAAATTTCATGTAAAAAATAAACACCCAGTTCAAAAGAAAAAAAATGAGCACCAACCATTTTAGTAAAATTCAACTCTATTGCCATTATATAGATTCTGATAACAGACATTAAGCGTTAAACTGAACAAACATCATAAAATATATTAGACACAATTTTTGTAAAATAGGCACCAACCCTAAATTGTAGTAAGATTTTTTTTCCTCATGAAATAAATCCTGAAATATAATGTGACCTAATTCAGTTCAGTCGCTCAGTCGTGTCTGACTCTTTGTGACAGCATGCCAGGCCTCCCTGTCCATCACCAACTCCCAGAGTTCACTCAAACTCATGTCCATTGAGCTGGTGATGCCATCCAGCCATCCCATCCTCTGTCGTCCCTTTCTCCTCCTGTCCCCAATCCCTCTCAATATCAGGGTCTTTTCCAATGAGTCACTCGTCATATCAGGTGGCCAAAGTACTGGAGTTTCAGCCTCAGCATCAATCCTTCCAATGAACACCCAGGACTGATCTCCTTTAGGATGGACTGGTTGGATCTTCTTGCAGTCCAAGGGACTCTCAAGAGTCTTCTCCAACACCACAGTTCAAAAGCATCAATTCTTCGGCGCTCAGCTTTCTTCACAGTCCAACTCTCACATCCATACGTGGCCATTGGAAAAACCATAGCCTTGACTAGACCTAATTAGATAAAAGAAATGGCTTATGGGGGTATGCTTCCATGTAAATGTCCCAGGAAGACTTTTGTAGCCTCACTGGGCTGGGAAACTAAAATGCTCTGGGTACTCTGAGATACAGCACTTCCTCAGGGGTTCCTCTGATCACCATGATCAGGCTCAGGTTGGGGAAATTGGTCAATGCCTCCTTGCAGCCTTTCTCAGTCTTTTCCCACCGATGGCCATGACACTCAATTCAGGTAGCCGGTGTAGTGGAGAAAGTGGACCTGGCTCCTCTACTTGCTGGTCAGCCTCCCTGTCCCTGGGGCCTGTTCCCTGGCATACCCACATCTGGTGCATAGAAATAGCTCTCCTCTCTATAAAGAATGTGGTTCATATGCGGGAGCCTATTGTCAGTGTGGGGGCATTAACAACATCTGGCCTCCTGCTCCTTGTTCTGCTCTGGAGGTCATTCCTTCTCATGTTTGAAAAGCCTTTTGTTGGAGGTGTGAGGGGAACTTAATAGCAGCTCTCTTCCCTACCCAACTTCTGAATCAACTAAGAAAAAAAAAAAGAGTGAGCAGAAAGTATTATAATTACTACAATTACCTATTGGTGTGTAGCAAAACACCCCCAAATTTGTGGTTTAAAGTGAGTTTTGATTATGTCTCATGTTTCTGTTATTGATAAGGCTCAGCTGGGTGGTTCTTGCTTGGGATCTCATGTGGTTCAAGCCAGTTCTGGTTGGGGCTACATTTATCTGAAGGCTCAGCTAGAATGGACACTTAAGATACTTATCCTCACAGCTGGTAATGTGTGCTGACTGTGCTTGGAGATCTCATTTGGTATTAGCCAGAATACCTACACGTGTCCTCTCCATGCATCTTGGGCTCCTCATGGACTGGGGTCTCGTTCTGAGAGGAAGAGTACCAATAGCAAGCATTCCAAGAGACAGAACGAGGAAGTTGTTGCCAGGCCATTAAGGACTACGCTTAGGGCTGGTTTAATACCACTTCCGTTGCACTGGGCCCACCTGCCTTCAATGGAATGGAGAAACGCTCCATTTCTTGGTAGGCGGGTAGAGGTTCACATTGCAAAGAATGTACGGTAGGCGGGATAGCACTGTGTCCATCTCTGGAAAATAGAATCTGCCACAGAGGCATAGGCGTGCTGTAATCTTTATTTCTGACAAAATTTGGTAATAATATGGTTTACAGATTATAAAATGATAAAATTGCTATGGAAATCAATATGAAATTTCCTCAAAAAATTAAAACTAGAACTACCATATGATCTAGCAAT
This sequence comes from Redunca redunca, assembly GCA_006410935.1. Taxonomy (NCBI): domain Eukaryota; kingdom Metazoa; phylum Chordata; class Mammalia; order Artiodactyla; family Bovidae; genus Redunca; species Redunca redunca. Next base: position 38,500 of record SJYQ01008292.1, read on the forward strand.
CTCACTTCTGGGTATCTATCCAAAATAAATGAAAGCAGGACCTTAAAGAGTTGTTTGCATATTCATGTTCATAGCACCACTATTCATAATAGCCAAGAGGTGGAAATAGCCCAGATGTCCATTAACAGATGAATGGATAAACAAAGTGTGGTAGGTACATGCAGTGGAATATGATTCAGACTTAAAAAAGGGAGGGAATCCTCTCAGATGCTACAGCATGGGTGAGCCTTGAGGGCATGCGAAGTGAAATCAGCTGGTCACAAAGAGACAAATGCTCTATGATTTTACTTACCTGAGATACCTAGAGTAGTCAAATTCATAAAGATAACAAGTAGAATGGTGGTTACCGAAGGCCGGGGGGAAAGGTCAAGGAAATAGTTGTTTAATAGGTACAAAGTTTCAGATCTGCAAGATGAAAAAGTCCTGGAGATCTCTTTCACAATAATGTGAATAGACTTAACACAACTGAGCTGTTCACTTAGAAATGGTTAAGATGGTAAATTACGTGTCTTTTACCACAAGGGAAAAAAATCACTATAAAATTTTAAATGTAGAGGAAATCATCTAGTTAATACTAAACAGAATGAGGTGGACTTACCAATCCAGTCACCAGCAGTACCAAATCCCTGGGAGCCCCGCTGCAAGGAGAATGTGCCGCCTTTTGATAGAAAGCGGAAAAGAAACAGGCAGAGCGGCCTGTTCCATTTTACCAATAGGTGCTACTTCTTCTTGGAGGGGAGTGCAGGGGTGGGGCGGGGTGGAGATGCAGAGAGGCCAAGGGCTCTCAGTAAATCTTTTGAATGGGAAAGAGACATTCCCTCACTAAAATCCATCATTTGTTCTAAGACTGTCATAATTATTATTGTGCAATAAACACAGTATTGAATTTTTCATCTTTCTTCTCCACTCACCCTGATTTTAATGGTAACTTTATTTGACTTCGAAAATCACATTTTAATTGTAATGCCCTATATAAATCCAAATGCTTACTTTGATAATTTTATATACTTTGATATTTCTAACATGTTAGACGCTGCAGTTTAACCCAGGAGTACAGGAAGCAACTTCAGATGCAGATATGCTCCCAGCAGCAGGCCCGGGAAGCAGCAAAGGAAGAGGAGCGCCGAGAGTTTGAAGCGGGGATAGCAGCAGAAAAGAACTTCCAGGACAAGATCCAGGAGATCCTGTCCACCCACCCAGTGGTGCCCCGAAACATCCATCCCATGCGAAGGGCATGTCCTACTAAGCTTCCGCCATAGTTGCATACGCACCAACCTATTTTTTCTCAGTCTTTTGCTATTTTAAAATACAGTATGTCTCTTTTAACTCGTGGATAAATTGTTCTTTTATTCTCTGAGTTTCCATAATTATATGCCAGGAAATTTTCTTCTTTCAAGTTAAACTGCTCCTTTGGTAGACTGACAAATCTGAATGATCTGCTTCCTGTGATGATGAATGATCCACACAGTTAATAGTCCTGACTTACCTCCCTTTCTTGTTCATTTATTAGTGGCTTCACTTTCTTTCATCCATCTGCCCATATGCCCATTTCCTCTTGCTCCCATTCTCTTCTCTCCCGTAGAAATAGTTCTCTCCCTCTGTGTTTATGCCCTTGTGTAGTCCCTTTCCACTCTGAATCTTGGGCACTATATGAAAAATATGTGCATTTACTGGTTAAAAAAAAAAACCAAGGTAGAAGTCAACATGGTCATATTCCTAATGCTCAGCATTATCATTATTTTCACTTTTCTGAGTTCCCTCCCAGGCTTTGTTATATGGATACTCATTTTTGTTTTGTAAATACATTGCCATGTTGCTTCACCTACCATATTTACAAATGGATGGATAATAGTCTGCTGGGTTAGTGTATTATGATTTATTAAACAATGGACTTTGAGTTTGTTTCAAATTTGCCTCTATAGCAAATTATTCTATAACAACATTCATTTGAATTATTTCCTTAGAATCAATCAATTCCCAGGTGTGGGGTTTCTGGGTCAATGGGGATTAATATTTACATACTTTTACTTCCAAGTATCATATTTACAAAAGCAGTTTTTAGAGTTGTAGACTCTTTTAGGGAAATGTTTTCAGGGCCAATTGATATATTCCCTGATGGTTTAAAAATGTCTTTAAGCATATTGTTTGCTGGAATTTCTGAGAGGTGTTTTTCTTTAACCTTTCTACCCGTTCATCACTCTTACCTCAGCTCTGGGAGTCTACCTTCTGTGGATCCTTTCAAGCCCCCTTGAAAGTTAATCTCTAATCCGAAAGTAGTTAATCTCTAATCCAAAAGTAGGAGTCTTGGCCAGGAAAAAAAAAAAAAGGAAAAAAAGAGGACTATCCTTTAAGTTTTGTTGAAAATCATTATAAGGGTGTATTTCCAGACACACTACTCTGTTCCATTAATTTATTTGTCTATCCTCATACCAACACAACACTGTGATAATTATTGTAGCCTTAAATAAGGCTTGAAATTGGTAGTGTAGCATCCAAATTGTTCTCCCCACCGCCCAGTTTTTGTCTATTGTAGATTCTTTAAATATTCATATAATTGTTAGGATCATTTTGTCAGTTTCTACAAAGATGCCTACTGAGATTCGAAAGAGATGGCATTTACTCTATAGATCAGTTTGGGGAGAACTCCCATCTGAACAATAATGAGCTTTCTAACCCACGAAGAAGTTCAACCTCATCGTTCGCTTCGGTCATCTTTAATTTTTTAAGCAATGTTTTATAGTTTTCAGTGTGCAGGCCTTGTGCTTCTCTTGTTAAACTGGTTCCTAAGTATTGCTAAGTAATGCTGTTGTGAACAGAATTGTTTTCTTAATTTCATTTTTGGATTATTCATTATTACCGTGTAGCAATATAATTGATTTTTGTATATAGAGCTAGTATCCAGTGACTTTTCTAAATTTACTCATTAATTCTAGTAGTTTGTTTTTTGTGTTTTGTTTGTTTGTTTTAGATTCTATAGGATTTTCTACATTCAGGATCATGGCATTTGAAAATAAAGACTTTATTTTTTTCCATTCTAGATACGTGTTGTTTCTTTTTCTTGCCTTACTGCACCAGTTAGTGCAATATCAAGTATGATATTGAATAGAAGTGGAGAGAATAGACATTCTTGACTTTTTCCCAGTTTTCATGGAAAACACTCAACTCATTTCTTCACCATTAAGTATTATGTTATCTGTAGGTTTTTCTTAGATTCTCTTTACCAGGATGAAGTTATTTCCTTCTCTTCCTATTTTATTAAGAGTTTATATATAAAGAGGTATTGGATTTTAGCAAATGCCTTTTTCTGTGCCTGTTAAGTTGAACATGTGATTTTTGTTCTTTGTCCTATTAATAAATATATTACATTGTTTTCAGATATTAACTAACCTTGCATATCTGGGATAAATGCCACTTGTCTTTTTTTTTTTTATGAGTTTTGCATTTCATTTGCTTTCTTTTTTCTTGCCACTATGGTTTGCTGTGTGTCTTTGATCTAGGTCTATTGTGATGTCTTATCTGGGTCTGGTATCAGGATATTATTGGCCATGTGAAATGAGTTGGAGAGTATTCCCTCTTATTTTCTGAATGAGTTTGTGAAGAATCACCATTATTTCCTCCTCAAATGTTGGATGGAACTCACCAAGGATGCCGCCTAGGCTTTCTCTGCAGGGTTTTTTATTGCTAATTACTAGTTTTACTCACTTAGGTCAATCAGATGTTCTTTTCTTCTTGAGTCAGTTATGGTTATTTGTATTTTTCTACAAATTTGCCTACTTCATCTAAGTTGTCTAATTTAAACACATATAAAAAGTGAAAGTGAAAGTCACTCCATCATGTCCAACTCTTTGCAACCCCATGGACTGTACAGTCCATGAAATTCTCCAGGCCAGAATACTGGAGTGAGTAGCCTTTTCCTTCTCCAAGGGATCTCCCAACCCAGGGATCAAACCCAGGTCTCCCACATTGCAGGCAGATTCTTTACCATCTGAGCCACCAAGGAAGCCCTTAAATACATATAATAGTTAAACACATGAAACCCACATAATGCTTCATAAAATTGCCTTATAATTATTTTAACTTCTAAGGGGTCTACAATAATGTACTGCCTTTCATTTTTCTTGGAATTTGGGGGTATTTTGCCATTCTGTGATCAGAAAATAACTGGAAAGCATGGCCTCTGTATCCAATATCTTCTCCTGCCCCCAACCCAGACTCTCTACCAAACAGCATGTTACTTGGAGGATTAAAGCAGTTTTTAAAAACAAAAAGTAAAAGCCACTTTTTGCTAAATTATGCTGTTTACCTTTTTCTTACTTTTATGAAAAAGAAACTAACCTTTCATCATATGGACGCAAACTTTTTTTTTTTTCCCCTAGTTTTTCTGCCCTAGGGATGGCAGTAAAGAAAGCTATAAAGAATCTGAATTCCTGACACTTTAGTATCTTGTAGGGCTGATTTCACCTCTTTGGCCTCCTTTAAACAATTGTTTTCAGAGTTACTGTATAGTTTTTTCCCGATCAGTACGAGTATCACTTGATTATCCCGGGAGTATTTTCATTCAGATTTCTTTGGGTTTATAAATTAGTTCAAGGATGTTGTCAACTTTACAATATTTATTTTTCCTATCCATAGATCATAGTGTAGCACTATTCAGACTGTTCATTGCCCACCAGTTCTCCATTTCCTCTTCTCTCTCAAATTAACAGGACCTCAGTTTTTGTGAATGTGTAAGTTTGGCTGGGCATGCTGCTGTGCAAATAAATACTATGTTTTACACTCCATTGCAGAAAGTATTTGCCCAGGTGCCTAATTCTGTCCAAAGAAATGTAAGTAAAAGTATTACACAGGTCTTCAAGAAAGAAGGAAGGGTAGGGAAATTTTTGGAATGTCTGAGTAAGGAGCACTGCGAAGTCACTTCTCAAAAGACAGTGAGAAAATGGGAAACATCATCAAAAACCACAATTTCAAGATGCTGGAACTGACCAAAGACATGCAATAAACTGAGAAGCATTTACTCAAGAAAATCAACTAAACGTTGGTAAGAATGGTGGGAGTACATGGCGTTTTGTCCTGGAGCTGCTTTGAGATCCCCCTCAGCTGCATGGAGCAATGGTTCTATCAGGGAAGGGCAGGTTGTAAGGACCAACCTGCAGCCTTGCTGCCAGAGGGGACTGACTTGAGTGGAAGCAAAATTTGGAAAAATCCATGCTTGGGGCATTGTCAAAACAATAACAATCTTGGTGGCAATAAATCGGGAAGGCTGACATCATGGCTAGCTTGAGACTGTGGTACTGTTTGGGGCAAGCAACAGACAGGCCAGCCAGAAATTTCAGGAAGATTCGGGGAACATGACAGCCATTATAAGCTTTGATAAACTCCCACTTATTCTTGGTGATATGGGAGCTGCACAGACATAAAATTTAGACCCATGCTTATGAGAGACCTAGCAGGCCCCAGGAGTCTATTGATCCTTGGCCAAATGTGAGACCTCAAACATACAAAAAGCCAAAGGTGTGGCAGGTTTGCTAATGACAAAGTTTGAATTGTGTTCCCCACCTCTCACATCGATCCATCAATAAAAGGTGAAAGCCTTACTAGCTTACTCACTCACTGACCATAAGCCTATGGTGACCCAGGGAAACTCTGGGGAAACCATGCTTAAAAATAAAGAGTTTAAAAAATGATCAGAGATACCAGTGTTACTTTGCCAGATGGTATAAGGGGTCAAATGAAGTCAAGTATGTGTAAATGACTTGATTTACTATAAAATGTTATACATATGGGGCATTATTATCTGGTCCATCCATCTAGTGCAGTATCCCTAATCTGTTGCCTAATCTCTCTGTGGGCTTCCCAGGTGGCTCAGTGGTAGAGAATCTGCCTGCCGATGCAGGAGACCTGGGTTCAGTCCTTGGGCTGGGAAGATCCCCCGGAGGAGGAAATGGCAACCTACTCCAGTTATTCTTGCCTGGAAAATCCCATGGGCAGAGGAGCCTGGCAGGCTACAGTCCATGGGATCACAAAAGAGTCGGACATGACTTAGCAACTTAGTGTTCTCGGTTTGAACTCTTCCAGTGATAGGGAAATTCTTTCTATAAGACTGAAATCTATCCCCTCGAGAAAATATTTGCAAAACGTACATTCAAAATGGACACGTATCCAGAACATATAAACAACTGCTACAACTGATAAGAACAAGATAACCCAGTAAAAAAAGAAAAATGGACAAAAGACTTAAGCAGACACTTTGCAGAGGAGGATAGGAAAATGGCCAATGAACAGATGAAGAGATGTTCACCTCTCACGTATCCTGCATTGCCAGGTGTATCCATTTGCCACCATTTGTCTCCACTCCAGAACCTTCATCATCAGCTTGTTCTCTAGTGGCCACAACTCCTTTCTCTAGTTGCCACAACTCCTTTCTCTAGTTTTGCATTGAAACGGTATGTTCAGAATTAGACAAAGGCCATCCAGAAGAGGTCTGCAGGGCAGAATACAACAGGACGTCACCTCCCTTCAACCTACGCATTATTCTTCATTTAATGCAGCCCACAGTTGAATGCTCACACTCTAGTCACAACTGAAAAACTGGCAGGCCCTGCCAGCCTGTTGTAAACAAGACAGTGAGAAGCCATGTTTGATATTTAAAGGACAAAGTATTTCACTAACTTCACTGCCTTCTATTTGTAAACCAGTGTGATAACCACCGAAGACTAACTAGTTACTGATGAAAGCCTGACAAAACCACTATCTGGCAACACTTTGTTAACAGTTCACTTGATTTACCTTATACATTTGACTGCAGCCACGAAATTAAAAGACGCTCCTTGGCGGAAAAGCTATGATAAACCCAGACAGCATATTACAAAGCAGAGACATTACTTTGCCAACAAAGATCTGTACAGTTAAAGCTATGGTTTTTTCAGCAGTCATGTATGGATGTGAGAGGGGGAATGGCTGAGCACCTAAGAACTGATGCTTTTCAACTGTGATGTTGGAGAAGACTCTTGAGAGTCCCTTGGACTGCAGGGAGATCAAACTAGTCAATCCTAAAGGAAATCAACCCTGAATATTCCCTGGATGGACTGATACTGAAGCTGTAGCTCCAATACTTTGGCAAAGAGCCGACTCATTGGAAAAGACCCTGATGCTGGGAGAGATGGGAGGCAAAAGGAGAAGGCAGCAGCAGAGGATGAGATGGTTGGATGGCATCACCAGCTCAACCGACATGAGTTTGAGCAAACTTTGGGAGATAGTGAAGGATAAGAAGGCCTGGTGTGCTGCAGTTCATGGGGTCACAAAGTTGGACATGATTTAGTGACTGACCAACAGCAGCAACATACTTTTATAAACAGCACTTCATTTCCTGAGTCATTCTGGCCATTCCCTTTCCCAGGCTGACCTCTACCTTTCAGTTCTAATTAAAAAGATTAAATAACCACAACTAAATTTTATATGAAGCTCACTGAGTACTAGCTACTGTCCTACTGCTATTTAACTGTGTTCACTCACTAAATCCTCATGACATCTCTTTGAGGGGAGTACTATTATCTGCATGCCCATTTTGCAGCTGAGGAAATTCTGGCATGGCAGGTTAAGAACTTGCCAAGGCCATATGGTTAGCGTGGTGTAATAAACAGTTTTTCTTTGTCCTCAGCTTCCAGTACAGAGCCCCTAAAATCCTTGGGATTTCCTGCATGATCCCTTTGGTTCTTCACAAAGAGCCTCTTGATCACACTTGAATTTACGTTAGGATGCAGATCCCAGAAGCCTCAGGTTGGGGCTGGTCACCTGAAAGATAAGCAATTAGAGAGGACTGGAACTTTTTAGACCCATCTTGAGAGGGGAGTGACTCCAGAAAAGAAGAGGCTAGAAGCTGAGCTGAATAACAGGTGTTTGACGTTCAGAGAGCTCTGATTGGGGAACACATGGAAGAGTTGGGAGGGGGGGCACTCAGAGTCTGGACATTCCACCTCCCCTGGACCTTGCCCTGTGAGTCTCCTCTGTTTGGGTCTTCCTGAGTTGTATCCTTTATGATAAGCCAGTAAATGTAAGTAAGGAGGGTTCCTGAGTTCTGTGAGTGCGTGTGTATCCAGTTGCTCAGTCCTGTCTGCCTCTTTGTGACCCCATGGACTGTAGCCCGCCAGGCTCCTCCGTCCATGGGACGTTCCAGGCAAGAATACTGGAGTGGGGTGCCGTTTCCTCCTCTAGGGAATCTTCCCTGACCCAGAGATTGAACCTGCATCTCCTGCAGCTCCTGCTTTGCAGGCGGATTCTTTACCACTAAGCCACCTGGGAAGCCCGAGTTCTGTGAGCAGTTCTAGCAAATTACTGAACCTCAGGAAGGGGTCATAGGACTCTTAATTTATAGCTAGTGGGTCAGAAGCACAGGTGACACAAGACGAGGCTGGCCTCTGAAGTGGGGTACAGTCCTGTGGGGCTGAACCTTTAATCTGCTAACTCTGGCAGTGTCAGAACTGAATTGAATGCTTGAACGTTGGTTTCTGGAGAATCACAGTTGGTTTTCAGTGTTGGAAAAAACCCAGTTAGTCAGGGGTGGTGCTGGCGTTTGAACCCAGTCTGATTACAGACTGCATGCCTTTAGGCTCACTCCTTGTTCTCTCCTCACAATAGGCAGGACAGGCAAACATCAATGAATTATGGACTTTTAGAGCTTAAAAAGCCACCACAAATATTTTAATTAGTTTTCTTTACTCTGCAAATGAAGAATCCGAAGTCAGAGAAATCTCCTCTCTTGGTTCAGCACTTTCTCCATCATATAACATTATGATTTCTTACCAAAATCCAGTTTGCTATCAAAGCAGTCTTAATCACCAATATGCCTGCCCAGGCTTGCTGCTGAGGCATATGTATAACAGGAGGTTATTTCTAGTCCATTTCCGTCACTTCGTGGTCTCTATCCAAACCTTTGTGTTCACTAACATAGCATTCTGGTGCAAATCCATCAAGCACGTTTATCCATACACATTCTGTAAATTACACAAGAGCATGAATATCTTCCCTTCTATAAAGCAGCCTTCTGATACTTTGATTACATAAACTGGGCAAACAGCTTCTCAGAACGTAGATGAGAGCTGCATCTAATAAGCAGAAGAATTTGCTGTATGGAGAAGCCCCTGTGGCAACTGAAAGGGTATTTTATCACACCTAGTGCTGCTGCTGCTGCTGCTAGGTCACTTCAGTTGTGTCTGACTCTGTGTGACCCCCCACACCTAGTGCAGGTCACGGCAAAAAGACACACGTTTGTTTTTGTCTCTTGTGAAGCTGTTGGCTGGATGAGGGCTCCGAGAGCCAAAACTGCCTTCAGATGTCCATGCTTTTCCATAAAGTTTTAAGATGTGTCTTTTGGATAGAGGCTGAGGGTAATTAGCTTATTGCTTCTAAGCATTGTGATGTGGGACCTTTTATTTAAAATGACTGAAGATATGGTTCTGGGAAAACTGATATAGCAAGACAATTTCATGCTAGGTCTTTGCTCCAGGTGCCATTAATCAGCTGGGTGACCTTGGCAGGACTTGCTGGGAAACAATTCTTTCGTCTAAAAGCTGAGGTGCTTCTTGAGCTAGAAGGGACCCAAGAGGGTGTCTAGTCCAAATCCTTCACTTCATAGATGGGAGAAAGTGTCTGGGGTTTGGTGGCCTCACAAGCCTGTTAGGAGGGCTCAGCTACCGTTAGCTTCTTTGGTGGGTGACCTGGGAAGCAGAACTGTGGGGTGGGCCAAGCAGTGGGGAGGAGCCAGTAGAAGAATGTGTTAGAGGGTGGCTATCATGGTAGGCAGCTGGGTCTTAGCCCACTTGGGGAACTTCTGAAGACGTGTGTAGACCTCACAGGCATATACTGCTCAGGGAGAGGCTGGGGCATTTACCACTCCCACCCCTTTTGGTTGAAGGGTGCCCCTAGGGGCACTGACTTCCCCAATTATAGATGAGAGGCTAAAGAGGCCAAGAGAAAACCCTGGGATGATAAAGCAGAGGGATGCAGGGCCTGCCCCTGAGGTGGTCCCTGGGGCCCTGGACAGAACCATGGCTGGAATCTGGGGCACAGAGGGAAACAAGGCCAGGGAAATGATAACTTACGATTTGACCTGCAGCATACAGCTAAAACTGGGCTTCCCTGGTGGCTCAGCTGGTAAAGAATCTGCCTGCAATGCAGGAGACCTGGGTTCGATCTCTGGGTTGGGAAGATCCCCTGGAGAAGGGAAAGGCTACCCACGCCAGTATTCTGGCCTGGAATTCCATCGGGGTCACAGAGAGTTAGACATGACTGAGTGACTTTCACTCACACAGCTAAAACAATGCTTGCTTTCTTTCTTTTTTTTTTTTTTTGCACATTTCCCAGGTGTGTGTATGCTTTCTCTCCAGTTACACACTGTTGCTTAAAGCAGGTACCAAGTGTTAGGTAGCTCTGATGATCCCAAGCTCTCAGCAAAAGGTTTGCCAAGAGCAAGTCCTCAGAAAATGTTTCCTTGTTTGTTCTGGGGGAAAAGAGGAAGGCTAGGTGGCCAGAGTGAAAGGGCTAAGCAAGGCTGAAGTGGAACAAGGCCAGAGGGACAGCTCTGAGATGCCCAGCAGCCAGTGGTGCTGACAGGTAGGAGGCAGAGAACTGTGGCCGTGCCAGGCCTGAAGCTGGCGGGCGCTGGGCTAAGAGAGGAGCTGTCGGAGGCAGCAAGACTCAGGTGTTGATATGGAGCAGGCAAAGAAAGATGTGTTTGCTCTCTCTCTCCTTCTGGGGCAGCTTAAACGCACAGATGCCATCTGACCACACACCCAAGGCTGGTGACCTTGGCTCCTGTCTGCTTTTGCTGTGTACTACATATTTCAGGGGAGCAACTCTCCAGAGCAAGGAACAGGTTAGCCAGGGTGATGTGGAGAGGGAGGGGGTGTTGTTGGTTAGTCGCTCAGTCGTGTCTGACTCTTCTGTGGCCCCATGGACTGTAGCCCACCAGACTCCTCTGTCCATGGAACTTTCCAGGCAAGAATACTGGAGTGGGGTGCCATTCCCGTCTCCAGACGATCTTCCTGACCCAGGGATTGAACTCGGGTCTCCTGTATTGGCACGCAGATTCTTCACCACTGTGCCACCAGGGAAGCCCATGGGAGGTGTTGAGGGAAAAGCATTTTGCCCCTCTGTGTCTCCTAGACACTGAGTAAAGGGCCCCCCTCTGGTGGCAAGTCTCTCTCTGCGTCCCTGCAGGGCTTCAGTGGATTTGCTGCTGATAAAGGACCACGAGGCACACACAGCTTCAGCTGGGCAATGCTTGGACAGGGTTGCCAGGCAGGTTACTACTCACAGCATAAGTAGGACTCACAGAAGCTTGCAGACATGAAGAGCTAGCGTCTGGAAGGGCAGGAGTATGAGGGAACTCCCAGCCAGGAGAATGGACCGAGCAGGGGCTTACAGATCCAGGTGACGCTGCTCAGTAGCATGGTAGGGAGTCCGGGTGCACGAACTCCCAGGGGGCCCTAGCATTTGGGGCCCTGTTACTGTGAGGCCATATCCTTGCTACAGGTAATAGCTGTTGGTAATATTTCATGGGGGTTGTAAAGCTGGATATCTCTACGTGGCTAAACATTGTGTGTCTGGGCTATTTTTAATATTTTGGGGGCTGTGCCCACAGCATGTGGGATCTTAGTTCTCTGACCAGGGATCAAATCCACACCCCCTGCACTGGAAGCAAGGAGTCTTAACCCACGGGAAGCCCTTGGGCTATTTTTCAAAAAAGAACTGGGTACATAAAACTTCATTTGGCATTGGTAGGCTTTTGAACTAACAGGTCTCCTCCTGCAGTGAAGAAATAAATTAACCTACAGGCCAATATGCAGCAGCCTCTTTTATGTTTTACGTAGCATTCTCTGAGTACCAGGAATCCAGCCATGCAGAACTGAGAGCTACTGTTCCCCCAAATAGATACTCTCTTCACTCCACAAACACAGGCATTTCTCCCCACTGCTATGCCTGGACTCAGAGAGTTGATTCAGGATGTCACGCTCTCCCTGCCACATGCCCCATGGAATTCCAGCCTTTCCTTCACCGCGAGCTCAGCTCAAGACAGCGCCCTGCCTCCCTGCTCACTCCCAGCTCTCTGGTTCTCTTTTCCATCACAGAGCACGGTTTAGCTGTGATAGGCCCGTGTCCACTACTAGACTATGAAGCTGTTTGAAGGAAAGAGCCAGCTCTGGACTGAGATGTGTCTCCCTGAAATTCATGTTGAAGACTTAACTCCCGATGTGAGTTATGTGGAGACAGGGCCTTTAGGGAGGGAATTAGGTTTAATGAGGTCAGAAGGGTGGGGCCCTAACCGTATAGGGTTGGTGTCCTTATAAGTAGAGGAAGAGACACAGAGTTTGCCTTCTCTTTGCACAAAGACGTAGCCATCAGAGGGTACAGTAAGACAGTGGCCATCTTCAAGCCAGGAAAGGAGTCCTCATCAGAAACCAACTTGTCGGCACCTTGATCTTAGGCTTCCAGATCTGTGAGGAGATGAATGTCTGTCGTTTAAGCCACCCAGCCTGTGGCATTTTGTTATGGTAACCTGAGAAAACTTACCTTATTCCCTGAAAAATCTCTCTTGGCACCTGGAACAGTGTCTGGCACATGGAAGTTGTGCTATTGTTCAGTTGCCCGGTCGTGTCCAGCTCTCTGCAACCCCGTGTTTCATGAGGTTCTCGCAGCAAGTATACTGACGTGTTTGCTGTTCTCTTCTCCAGTGGATCATGTTTTGTCAGAACTCTCACTAAGACCTGTCCATCTTGGGTGGCCCTACACGGCTTGGCTCACAGCTTCATTGAGTTATGCAAGCCCCTTTGCCATGACAAGGCAGTGATCTGTGACGGAGCACATGGAAACCCCTTCACAAATGTTTGTTGAGCTGAAATGTAATTCCCAAATGAATGAGGCATGCATGGTGCTGGTGGTGCGCTGGGTCTGGAATCTCTGACAAAGGCCAGCAGCCAACCCTACTTCTTGCACACTGTCGGAGACAGACCAGCCTGCCAACCTCATCTACAACTTAAAAGTCCACAAACATCAGAAACTAGAAAGTCTGATGCTAAGCCTCATTTAGTAGCGAAATCTGACCTTGAACAAAGGTGAAAATAGTTAAGAATATCTCAATGGGTTTTTCTATACAACTGTGAATGACTTTGATTACTGAGCACTATCCTAACTCTGGCTAAATGCATGATAAAATCTATGGCTTAGGTATTTATATTTCTAAAGTGCAAAAACTTCAAATTTCAAAACATGTCTGGCCCTAAGAGTTTCATATTAAGGACTGTGGACCTGTGCTCTCCAAAGGGGTCAATACCAAGCCCACTGCTGTCCACTTGTGGAGAACCATGGGAAGCACTGCTTATCTGGTGTGCAAGTAAATTGCAATGGCTATTTGAACAGAATGAGAAATAACTTAAACCTAAACTGAAGGAACACATGACTGCAATTAAAACGTTGGTTGATATGTATGTTACAGATGTCCGTGTTGTTTTTGAGCAGTTTATTCCATTGGCCTATAAAATGTGCTGATCACAGTTTTAAAAGATGTAATGAAAAAGCACAATATTACCTAGGAAAATAGCAGCTGTGCAGTTTAAATTCCAATTGGCTTTTTATAAATTGTGCTTAAAAACTGGAGGAATCAATAAAAATGCAATTATAAAAACACTCACAATTATTTATTGCGACTATCAGTGTTGCTACTACAAATAATATGAATAAAATTGATTTGCTGAATTTACAACGTCAAGCATGTTTTTGGCATAAAACCTCAATATCTTTAGTGTCTAGACACTATAGAGCTTACAATGTAAGATTGACCCAGTTTTTTCCCTTGAGGAATTTATAGTCTGGTTGAAGGTCAAGACCTAGAGACAAGAAATAATTGTGAACATTAAAGCAACATATAATCCAGTGCTGTGTTAAGTATAATCAAGTATGTGGAACAGATTTACTGCTAAGCCTTCTTAAACGCTCCAGAATTCCAATGTAGCTTGGGCTGAAGCGAGGCCCCTGGCTGGGAAAGTCTTGGAGAGAGTGTATTGAAGCTGCGTTTGAACAGCACCGCGCTGCCTCTGCTTACGTTTTATGTTTGAGTGGAGGAGACTGGAGGACCTTTCCGTGAGTCGAGGATGGCGGTACCTGTCAAGACATGCTTCGGAGCCATACCACTGCTGCCCTGGATTTTTAGCAAAGAGAAAGGTGAACCATGGCTGAGGCAATCAAGAAGGCTTCCAGGAAAAGGTGGCCCTTGAGCTGGACTTCTAGGTTGTGTGGACTATAGACGGCCTCAAGGAGGAAGAGGATCTTTGGAGGGGAGTCTGCTGGGGGCAGGTCATAGTGAGACGTGGACTCGACTCAATCAGAGACTCTATCTTGGGGGCAGGAATTCAAAACTTTCAGAGGCCGACCAAAAAGTCTCATTTTCCAAATGAGAAAGAGGAGAATCTGCTAAACGTCACCAGGTTCCCAGAGAAATCAGTTGCCTGTAGAATTGTAGTAGCTGCACACCCGTCTTGGGCACACTTCGTGACACCTCACCTCCTTCTCCACTGGGGGTGCAGTCTCGATGACACGGTTAACACTGCGTGATGGGATCACTGGGACTGCTGGCTCCAGAAAGAAGGAGGCGCGCTATTGCATGATAGGCAGCGGGTGCCTGTGGGTCTTAGCAGCTTTGAGAGCTGGGACTTGGGGGCTTGGCTGACTCCCAAGGCCAGTTGTGAGGTCAGGGCTGAGGGCGGCAGGGGCAGCCCAGCCTTGACTCTTACAGAATTAAATGAGATGCTGAAGGAAAGGGTTAGCGCGCAACAGATTTTAAGTGCCGTAGCTCCGTATAGGGAGCCATCCAGACCCAACACGTATCCTATCCTTCCAGTGAAGTGATGTAAGCGCTTCCCAGGAGCACTCTCTTCCTATTCCTAGTCAAGGTAGTTCTGTTCTGCAAGGACAGCCTGGCCTTCTTGAGAATCTAGCATCTTTCTCTGCCTCGCTGCTCAGTCGAGTCGGACTCTTTGCGACCCCATGAATCCATGGGATTCTCCAGGCAAGAATACTGGAGTGGGTTGCCATTTCCTCCTGCAGGGGATCTTCCCGACTCAGGGATCAAACTTGCGTGTCTTCATCCCCTGCACTGATAGGAGGATTCTTTACCCAGTGAGCCACCTGGGAACCCCAGTGTCTTTCTAATACTTCATTATTACTTAACAACCATCCCTACGTGTTTTCTGCTTTACAAGCAAGTCATTGCACTTGTCTTCACTGTAGCCACAGCACTTGACAGGGATTTTTTTTCTTTTTTGTAATTGAGGTTTAACATTCATGCAATAAAATGTATGAAGTGCATGGTGGGGGCAGCACTTACACGTTGGCTCCTGTATAACCAGCAGATCAGGATATGGAATGTTTCCAGAATCCTGAAGGTTCTTGTGCCCCTTCGTTCAAAGCGTCCTCAGAAAACCACTATTCTGACTTCTATCCCCATCCATTAGTTTTGCCTGCTCTTGAACTTCGCAGAAATGGAATCGTATAGAATGTAGTCCCCTATATCTTCTGTATTTCTTTCACTCTGCATAATGGGTATGTGATTCTTCCATGTTCTGCACACATACCCACAGTTTGTTCTTCGTTCTTGTTTGGGCACGGTTTTATTGTCTGAATGTACCATAATTCATTTATCCATTCTCTGGTGGGCAAGGATTATTAAACAACGTTTACAAATGAAGAAAGTCAGGGCCAGAGTGAATTAGTCCCTTAGGCTCCTTAAGTAGGGCAGCTGGGAGGGTGAGAATTAAAACTGGAATTTTCTGGTCCCAAATCCAGGGCTCTTTCTTTCTTTTTCTTATTTATTTTTTTGAACTTTTAATTTTGTATTGGAGTATAGCTGATTGACAGTGTTGTGACAGTTTCAGGTGAACAGCAAAGGGACTCAGCCATACACGCACATGTGTCTATTCTCCGCCAAAACCCTGTCCCATTCAGGTTGCCACATAACATTGAGCAGAGTTCCTTGTTATTATCCATTTTAAATAGAGCAGTGTGTACATGACCATCCCAAACTCCCTAACTATCCTTTCCCCCCAGAAACCATAAGTTCCTTTTCTAAGTCTGTGAGTCTGTTTCTGTTTTGTAAGCAAGTTCATTTGTACCATTTCTTTGTATACTCCACATATCAGGGATAGCACACGATATTTCTTCTCTAGCTGACTTACTTCACTCAGTATGACAGTCTCTACATCCATCCATGTTGCTGCAAATGACATTATTTCACTCCTCGGCTGAGAAATACTCCCTTGTGCATATGCAGCACATCTGTTTTATGCATTCTTCTGTCGATGGACATGTAGATTGCTTCCATGTCTTAGCTATCGTGAACAGTGCTGCGATAGACATTGGGAAGCGTGTATCCTTTCAGGTCACGTTTTTCTCTGGATATATATGCAAGGCTCTTCCTAATGGACCACTTTGGAGCAGTGCTTTCTGGAACTTTTCTTTTTAGGTTGCAAAATTTTGGCTTAGTTCAATCAAAAGATAAAAGCAAACACTAAAAACCCCATTTTGTTGGGAATTCTCATGTGAAAGTGGAAGAGGTACTCAGAATGAACATGGGGGGCTTTGAGTAAGTGCTTCATGGTCCTGATTCACACGGAAGAAGTCCTGGAGTGATGGATTCAGTCTTTCAACTCTGTATTTTTATAGCTACTGTGTGAGTGAGACAGAGGAAGTACCACTATTTCCTGACAGAGTATACTATTCATGAATGGCTGGTCCAGTGTGTGTATGTGAACTTAGCGTGCTGCTAATTGTGGTGAAATCCCAAAGCCCTGCTCTCTGTGTGCACGTGGCCACATGCTTCTTCCTGCATTGCAAACCCAGGCACATTGCTCCATCCCAGGACCCAGCTGGGGCCACTCTAGCCCTGCAGTTAGGGCTGGCTGCAGTCTTGCTCCAGCCCTGGGAAGCAGCCAGGGTTGGGCATCTGACTTGGGCAGAGAAACTGGATGAAGCTCAGAGGGATCTGTGGAAAACTAGTGGGTGGGGAGGAGAACTGGGTAAGGATTTAGAGCAATCACACAAAATAACAAACCACTTCTTTGTAAATCCTGCAAATCACATCCCAAGTCTGGGCCAAGAACCAGAGAAATTTCTGTGCAGCAAATAGGCTATGGAGTGAATGTGCTTTATGTAAAATGGGTACTAAATTCAGGGGTCTGCACTGTCAGGCGGAGAAGGCAATGGCACCCCACTCCAGTACTCTTGCCTGGAAAATCCCATGGATGGAGGAGCCTAGTAGGCTACAGTCTGTGGGGTCATGAAGAGTCGGACACGACTGAGTGACTTTACTTTCACTTTTCACTTTCATGCAGTGGAGAAGGAAATGGCAACCCACTCCAGTGTTCTTACCTGGAGAATCCCAAGGACGGGGGAGCCTGGGTAGGCTGCCGTCTCTGGGGTTGCACAGAGTTGGATACGACTGACGCAACTTAGCAGCAGCAGCAGCAGCACTGTCAGGAAGAGGGGAAGCTTTGAGAAATTACCTTTTTTATAAGAGGTGCCACTCAGTTACAACAGTGAAAAATACAAAAATCAAGTTTTCTCTCTGACAGTTGCCGTTTCTACTTTCAGACCCTTCCTTTAATGACATCACCTTTCCTCCCAGCCCATCTCTAACAGGCTGGGTCCCTTCTCCATAACCTCCACCCCTTGGATATATCTCTTATGACTTTTTCCCCATGAGGACACATAATTACCCACCTTCCCCTCATTCGCAGCTAGTTTTGGCTATCTTTTCTGACCCTGAACTCATGTGATCTTCGACCTATATACACAATGTCCTCTTCTCGCCGGAAAATGTTCTGGAAAACTAATCTCTGAAATGGCTAAACCAGTGTCTCCATGGACAAGCCTTTAGGGCTTCATGCCACCAGGAGTCTCTCCTAGAGGACATTCAGGTGGCTTCCAGTCTCGTGTGATTTCAAATCATGCCTCCATGAATGAACTTATGAGCATATTAGCAAAGTAAATCCCTAAAGTGGAACCTCTGGGTTAAAGGGGTTGTGCATGCTTGATGCTTTCTCATCATTATTGCCAAGCAGCCAGCGATATTCCCACCCACAGCACTGATTAACTTTAGAAGGGGAGGGGCTGACTGATGATTGGAGGGTATTATGAAACAGGAGAATGAACTCGATCTTGTCATGTTTCTTCAAATTTTTTGTGTATGTGTCAAGCCTTACTTTAAATACCAGAATATTTGTTGACACATCTGAAATGATCAAAAGACAAAAGTAGACAAGTGGGAGGTGGTTAAAACATGGACATTGTTGCAGCCCCACAATGTGTCGTGGGGTCTGCAAAAGCACCCAGGCCAGCCCACGCTGCACACCCTCTCCTGTGTGGGGTAGAGTGCTTGACTGCACAGTCTGTGCGCTCAGCCTACAGTGCACGAGCAGACATGTTCGCTCATTCCTTACCTTTCATCCACAGCAGATGGCATCCTGTTCATGAAAGTGTCTTTTCAAACACTGATCAATTTTATACATTGTAATCAGGATTTGGTGGCCCAATGGTGACAGTTCACAGTGCTGCCTCGGTGTGCCATGGACACTGATTGAGACCCACTGACACCAAAGCCAAGCAGATCCCCCAGTGACGAGCAGGGAGTCTGTGAAGTTACCAGAAAAGGGTCACAGGGATCCCGACAGGCGAGCAACTCCCAGCATTGAGAATCTGGAAGCAAGATCTCGGCAGGTCCAGGCATCTATGGGAAACCACTGCAAATATTGGGACAAAGTACTGAGACCTGGGCTTAAGGATGGGGTCATAGATCAAGGCAAGACTGTGAGGGGAGATGCTGAGTCTTATCCTTGGAAAACCAGGATACGACTTGATAGGGAATCAGGTAAAGCCGAGGGCGCTAGGACAAAACAAGGATTTGGTTCCTACAACCAGACTGCGGCCAGGCTTGGTTGTAAGGAAGCACTCCCCTTGTTGGAACTGGGGTGCGGTTTGAGGGAGGATGAGCATTTGTGACTGAGTTGGACAGTTTACTGACTTTGGGCTTCACACTGGTGGCAGCTCCAGGGCCAAGCTTACCTGCGGGTGGTACATGTGAGGAGTGGGGGGCAAGAGCTGGACAGAGACTTCATTGGCTTCTTGTGGAATAAGCTTTAAGACAAGCTTGAGCAGGAATGGCAAAATGCTTGAGTCAAAACATAATTTTGTGTGTGAGAGAACTTTACAGCCTAATTTATAAGGTAACACACATTAAAGGAGAAAGTAGAACATAAACTTTCATCTAGAGCATAAAAACGAAACCCTAAATTATACGCCTCCCCACACGCCAAAGCTGTGGAGCCTGGGGTTGCAAATGTTGTGGGAGGGGCCAGAGGCGGATGCAACAGATGGCCCTGGAGGGGCGGGCCCTCCCACGTGTGGGCCTGCACAGGACCAGCTGGCAGGGTCATCACGGCTCTATGCGGGCTGTCATTCGGCCTGGGTGGTCTTTGGAGGAAGACTCACATGTCACCTTTTGGTCTCAGTGACAGCAAATGCCTGGCTCTGTAACTGCTTGTGGAGTAAACGGTCAAGACAGCAAGGAAGACTGTCTCCAGCCCCATCTCTTTGTCTTCACGGGGTAGAACAGCCACTGGAAAAGGACATGCTGAGATGTCGCCTTTCGTGGGTTGAGTTGTGTTCCTTTAGGAAAAAAAATATACACTGAAGTCCTAACCACCCCAGGATTGCAAAATGTGACTTTATTTGGAAATACAGTAGGTATTGCATGTGTAATTAGCTAAGATGGGTCACACCAGGGTAGGTGGGCCTGTGATGCAATGTGACTGGTGACCTTATGAAAAGAGGAGAGGATGCAGAGGGACATAGACACACACAGGGACACAGGGAGAAGGCCCTGTGACAACAAGGGCAGAGACTGGAGCGACCCACCTGCAAGCCCAGGATCCCAGGTATTTCCTGCAAACCACCGGAGGGTGGAGGAGGTGGACGGTCCTCCCCTGCAGGCTTCAGATGAGGTGCGGCCCTGCAGACACCCTGACCAGGGTTTCTAGCCTCCAGGACTGTGAGGCAGCACGTTTCCATGGCTTTAAGCCATTCAGTTTGTGGTTCTTTGTCATGTCAGCCATCCCTAGGGAACTAACACATCACTCAAACTTCCTCTTCAGGCTGGAAAGAACCAGGCTTAAGTGAGGCTGCCCCTAAGAAGAAGAGAATAAAATAGCTCAGCATTCTCACAAGGGGAGAGAGATAATAAACAAATAAATATGGAAAAAATAGATTATGCTAGACTGTAGTAACGGCATAGAGAAAGATAAATGGTGGCAGGATATGAAATGACAAGGTGATGTGTAAGTTTAAATGAAGTAGACAGGAAGATCTCACAGGAAAAGCCCTGAGGGGGTGAAAACCGTGGAGGCAGAAAAGGCACCCAAGAGAGGCAGGCTGGGAGGTGTGCCAGGGACAGCAAGCAAGGCACAGGGAGGGATCCTGACCCAGGGATCGAACAGCCAGCGCTGCTGTCTCCTGCGCTGGCAGGCGGGTTCTTTCCCCCTGCACCACCTGGGAAGCCCAAGGAAACCTCTAGCTCCCTCCTTTGTACCTGTTTAATAGGGTCTGTTTACAGAGCAGAGACAAGTTGTGCTCTGACAAGGAAACTTCAAACTTTGAGTCAGGGAGGGAGGGAGCAGAAGCGTGGCCATTGCAAGGACCCTGCTGGTACCCTGAGTGAGACGGGAAGTCCTCAGAGGTTGTGCATGGGCAGATCTAGAGGACAGAAGGAGAGATTTTGGCATTAGGAAACGTGCAGAGTCCAGAAGGAGAAGGAAGGGGGTCAGGGCCCCCAAAAGAATGGCAGTATCAACTGAGCAAGAGCGGAAGGCAACGCAAGACTCAGAATCAAAGGCATTAGAATGCAATTCCCCTCTGATGACTTGCTCATGACTCCCTTTAGAGGTGTTCATATTTTAACAATAGGTGCCTGGAAACACAAATCACCACTGGAAAAGGATGAATCATTTTCCCAGGACATACCACGGGCCAAAATACCTCTTAATAAGCTCAGAGGAGGTAGGAAAGGGGTGTTTTCTGCAAGGCTGGAGAGTTTACACGCAGCTCATTTGAATGAGGTGAAGTTTGAATATGCAAGGTGCTTTCTGTCGTTGACAAGAGTGCAACTTGTCTGTGCTTTGTAAACATTTCGTGTTAAACTGGTACAACTGGAGATAGCGAGAGGCTTCCTTGGGCTTCCCAGGTGGCGCAATGGTAGAGAACCCGCCTGCCAATGCAGGAGACATAAGACAGATGCAGGTTTGATCCCCGGGTTGGGAAGATCCCCTGGAGAAGGGAAGGGGCACCCACTCTAGTAGTCTTGCCTGGAGAATCCCATGGACAGGTTGCCTGGTGGGCTACAGTCCACAGGGTTGTGAACAGTCGGACTTGACTGAAACGCATGAGAATGTGCACACTCGTGCAGAGGCTTCCTTAGCATCCAGTGGAAGCCTCTGGACTTGTCTCTGTGGGTCCTTTGAGCCACTGGACCCCCCCGCCCCAAGCCACAGAGGGCAGCTTGGCAGTCACAGGATAGGCATCCTCGCCTGGGTGCCTGCTCTGTGTGCCCATACGGACAAAAAGGCTTCAGCCCCCAGGTTGCTCAAAGCAACCGTTTACTGAGCATCTACTATGTAAGGGATACTCTGCTGAAGTCTGAGAGTTCAACAGTGGACAAGATGAACACAGTTTCTGCTTTTAAGAAGCTTTTATTGGTTAGGAGGGAGGGATAGACAGGAAGCAATAAGAATATGAATGTGGCAATTTCAGAGTATGAATTGATAAAAAGAAAGAGGAGGGTGCGACTGTAGGCCGGGTGATGAGGGAGGCCTTTCTGACTTGGTGCTATTTGAGGTTCTAAAAATGAGAAGCAATAATATTTAAAATAAACAGCCAACAAGGACCTACTGTACAGCACAGGGAACGCTGCTCAATATTCTGTAATAACATAACATGGGAAAAGAATTTGAAAAAGGATGCATGTGTATGTATAAGTGAATCACTTAGCTGCCCTTCTGAAACTAACACAGCAGTGTTATCAACTATATGCCAATATAAAATTTAAAAATTTAATGCATTTATTTTCATTTTGGCTGTGCTGGGCCTTTGTTGCACTGCATGGGCTTTCTCTAGCCGTGGCCCCGGGGGGCTCGGTAGTTGCGGCTTGCAGGCCCAGCTGCCTTGTGGCATGTGGGATTTTAGTTCCCCAACCAGGGATTGAGCCTGTGTTCCCCACACTGGAAGGCAGTGTTCCTAAGCACTGGACCACCATAGAAGTCCCTAAAACAAAAACATTTTAAAAAATGAAAAAATAAAAATAAATAGTAGATTTCCTTTGCTACTGTAACAGTCGGCCCAGTATATCCTAGTCTTATGAGTTATATAGTTCTATAATGTGATGAAAGAGTGTTAAAATCAATGGAATATGAATGCAAAAAAAGAGAAGCAACACCACTGATGATTGTGGGGCCAGCACCAGGATGTGGTGAATGAGGGACTAATTTGGGGTGAAAAGCTTCAGTCAGTCAGTTCAGTCACTCAGTCGTGTCTGATTCTTTGTGACAGCATGCCAGGCCTCCCTGTCCATCACCAACTCCTGGAGTTTACCCAAAATCATGTCCATCGAGCTGGTGATGCCATCCAGCCATCCCATCCTCTGTCATCCGCTTCTCCTCCTGTCCCCAATCCCTCTCAGTATCAGGGTCTTTTCCAATGAGTCAACTCGTCACATCAGGTGGCCAAAGTACTGGAGTTTCAGCCTCAGCATCAGTCCTTCCAATGAACACGCAGGACTGATCTCCTTTAGGATGGACTGGTTGGATCTCCTTGCAGTCCAAGGAGCTCTCAAGAGTCTTCTCCAACACCACAGTTCAAAAGCATCAGTTCTTCAGTGCTCAGCTTTCTTCACAGTCCAACTCTCACAGCCATACATGACTACTGGAAAAACCATAGCCTTGACTAGACGGACCTTTGTTAGCAAAGTAATGTCTCTGCTTTTGAATATGCTATCTAGGTTGGTCATAACTTTCCTTCCAAAGAGTAAGTGTCTTTTAATTTCATGGCTGCAGTCACCATCTGCAGTGCTTTTGGAGCCCCCCAAAATAAAGTCTGACAGTGTTTCTACTGTTTCCCCATCTATTCCCCATGAAGTGATGGGATCAGATGCCATGATCTTCGTTTTCTGAATGTTGAGCTTTAAGCCAACTTTTTCACTCTCCTCTTTCACTTTCATCAAGAGGCTTTTTAGTTCCTCTTCACTTTCTGCTGTAAAGGTGGTGTCACCTGCATATGTGAGGTCATTGATATTTCTTCCGGCAATCTTGATTCCAGCTTGTGCTTCTTCCAGCCCAGTGTTTCTCATGATGGACTCTGCATAGAAGTTAAATAAGCAGGGTGACAATATACAGGCTTGATGTACTCCTTTTCCTATTTGGAACCAGTCTGTTGTTCCATGTCTAGTTCTAACTGATGCTTCCTGACCTGCATATAGATTTCTCAAGCTTAAGGGGTATCAAAAAACTCAGCAATCATGATGTAATCTGTAAAAATCAAAACTCATGTGAAAAATTCACGAGGAAGGAAATGTTAAATTTTGAAATAAAGATCTGACAGTGCTGGACTGGGCCAGATTAGAGCCTGAGGCCAAAGGAAAGATGCATGTCCCTTTTTACATGTTTTAAGGTATTTCTTTAATAGTTAATTTTTTTCCAGAGGTAGATTTTGAAATTATTAATGATTGAGTTTACTTCATTAAAGCCAGATTAAGAAAAAACAGTAAATTATCTTTTGGGGATTGTTATAATAAAGGGTTGCCATGAAGATCCCCTGGAGGAGGGCATGGCAACCTACTCCAGTATTCTTGCCTGGAGAATCCCCATGGACAGAGAAACGGGTTACAGCCCATAGGGTCGCAGAGAGTTGGACACGACTGAGCGACAAAGCACAACACAGCCCAGCACATAGGAAGGGGTGAAGTCAGCAGGCTG
Organism: Redunca redunca; assembly: GCA_006410935.1. Classification (NCBI taxonomy): domain Eukaryota; kingdom Metazoa; phylum Chordata; class Mammalia; order Artiodactyla; family Bovidae; genus Redunca; species Redunca redunca. The sequence continues at coordinate 62,562 of SJYQ01008292.1, forward strand.
GGAGTGTTTAAACCCTATACATTCCAAAAAAGGACTGTCCTTGGTGAGCTCCTGGGAGATAACCTGTAACAACTCATATGTACATTAGTTGCTAATTACCCAAGACTTGGTTATTGATTGAGATGTGAATAGCAGAAGGACTTGCAGGCTGTGTATGGGATGTGGCCTTTTCTGATATGCCAACTGACCACCCTGTGATGTAAATTCTTGATAGCAAATTATCTAGCTACCCCTGGAATTAAAAGGCAAAATAAGTACATATTCAGAGTCTCTACTAAGTCTCTAACCAAAGCCTTTTGGCCTTCAGAACAAAGAATCATGGGATCTGGTCAAGCAGATTTTTGCCTAATAGGTATGACAGAGTTTAGCAAAGAATTGAAAGCTCTAAATGTTAAACTGTGTTTAAATTTTATGTATGTCAAACATTCAGACAGTGAGCATTTTATATTTTAAATAACACTTATATTTACTTGGAATATTAATTCATTATACATAGAAAGTATATTAAAGTGAAAAAAGTGTATTAAAGATATTGTCAATCCCGGTAATGAAATGAATAGAAACATAGACAGTGTTTCCATATAGTGGAGGAAGGCTTCACAGAGAAGGTGGGACATGTGGTGAGACCAAAGTGGAGGTTTGGTAGCTCTGCTTTTGAAGTACCTGGGAGTGAAATGACCATTCAACTGGAGATCCTGGAATCAGCCTTTTTGAAGTGATTCCTATGTGATTCTAGTGTATAGCCAAGCCCAAGAATCATGGAGGTAGAGGATGGGTAGACTTTGGAAACAGACAGCATATTCCAGGCAGTTTTTATGAATTCACAGGTTTATGTAGTGAATACAAGCCCTGAGATCTATCCTCAGCTCAACCTCAGGTTCTGATTGCCTCTCAATCTCAGAACACAAGACAATCTCCCCCATGGCAAGATCTCAGTTTATGGTTCAATTTTATTAATGGGTGAGGGGGGGTGAAGGGTATGCTTTGTGAGCGAGGCAGGTGTGTAGAGATTGTGAGGGACATTCTCTGCTATGAAAGTGGGCCTTGTGAACCCCTCTCCACTTCCCAGTTCTTCCCAGCAATGTCTCGGCGAAGAGCAGCCCAGCCACCAGCCAGCAGCATGAGCGGCTCTGTCTCCTCCAGGAGCTTCACTTTTTCTTTTGTAAAATCAGAAGGCTGGAGATTGATCTCTTTAAGGCTCTTCCTATTATGACTTTGGAAGATCAGAAAATTAAGGAATGCTGAAAGTGAGAGAAAAGGCAAAAATAAAACTAGCTGGGAAAAGTGTCCAGAAGAGGGAGCCAAGATGCTAGGGACAAACTATACTGTATCCCTGGAAAGGCATCCTGCAGCTGCTTGTCTGAGAGCAAGTGATCTGGCATGAACAGTGGTTGGAGGACTGGGGGCTCAGGTTATTTAGGGGGCGTACAGACTGCGGGCCTGCGGGACTTACCTTGTGTTTCCTCCCGTCCACGCCACCTCACTTCTCTCCTCTCTTTTCTCCATCCAAGCCCCAAGAGATTGTTCACTCCATCCTAGGGGTGGTCGGGGGTGGTTGTCATTATAGTTATTTACTCAAAAGCTCTTGAGTCTTGCAACAGCTTCTGTGAGCAAAGGTGTTGGAGGTTCTGGGGAAGTGTAAATTCCACTCTTTTCTCTCCCGCTTCCCCTCTAGAAAAAACCCAACCATTTTGCAGCAGACTAAATGTCCAGTAGGACACCCCATTTAGGGTTAAAATCAAGCTTCAAATGAAAACCTCCTAAAGGAAACACAGGACTTATGTACGGTCTAACCGAGCTGTAAAGCCCTGCTGTCCAATCTTCCGGGGAGCAAGCTTTGAGCCAGAGGTTTTCTTTGCTTGAGGTTATCAGTACAGGATACATGGCAACAGCTCTGGATACCGATGTCATGAGCCAGATGTATGGGGGACAGTCACCAGGCACAACCACTGACCCCCGGGGTGGTGCAGTCTGCCCCCTACCCAGCGGCAGAATCTACAGCATCCTAGGCAGTGATCATCAAGCCTCTGCTTGAAATCCCCCGGGGGACAGCAAGCTCATTTTTCCACGAGATGCCTCTCTTAGTTTTCATTAGAAGTTTTATTTGTTCTTGATGGCCGTGTGATCTGCCACCCTGAGACTTTCTCCCTGTGGTCTGACCTCCATCAAGCAGACCCAGCCTAACCCTCTTTAACATGATGGATGTTCAAGTGTTTGAAAATGGTTATGACAGCCGCGTCTTTCATCTGGCCTTAGTGTCCAGAGTCTTACTGTGCCCAAATCAAGACACCCCAGCGGTCTTCCACCATCCTTACATGTCATGATTTCCACCCTCATCCCCACCCACCTGCACCCCACGGAGGAGTGGCCACTGGGAAACCCAGGCTGGGGTCTGTGTCTCCGTCCATCTCTCCCTGTCAAATAGTGACAGAAAAGTCCCGGCTTAAACCTGCACAGGCTAGGTGCTAACTCAGAACAGGCGAAAAATGTTTGTTCTGCCCCAAGAGGGACTCAGAGATGACCACTGAATAAACTGCAAAGATGAAAGTGTTCCACAGCATCAGGTTCTTAACATCATTTTAATCCTGATCTGCTAATAAAGACCTAATTTGGGAGGTCTTGGAAGAAACCACCCTTCTTTCTGTGGGTTTCAGACTTTCTTGTTCTGAAACTCTAAAGGAATTTTGAAAAACCATGTATGTCTTCCCATGTTTTTAGGTTAATAACTAATATTTTAAGAAGTTTAAGTAGTTGGAAAAGATGTAATTTCTGGCATATTTTAGATACTGTCAGCTTAAAATAAAACTGTTGTATCATTCTTTTAAGTGAACCCAGTGGACTCTAATTGCCATAGCAATTTGATACGTTCCCTTGCCCATTTAAAAACCACACAAGTTCTTTAAATCATTTGTTTTCTCCCTTGAATCTGAATTTATTCCACTTTCCCTACAAGATTTTATCCTACATTTTTAACACTAGAAACTCCTTTAATAACCACCAATGATACTTATCTATAATAAAAATATGTATATAAATTAATATATTAAAAAATTTTGCAGTGGTCAAGTATTAAAACTATTCTGAAGTGAATGATCACAAATTGTATTATTACGCAATTTCAAAAATCTGTATTTTTGTTATAGATATAAATGCTTTATATTCGCTTACGTAAATAAATAGATGGGAAAGAAAGTTTTGTTAGAACAGTGTCCCTCAATTCTTTGAATTCCTTCTGAGTTGCCAAAAATCACATGGTTATCCATCAAAAGATTATTGTTAATAACCTGTCAGGTGACAATGGCTTAGCTCCTCCTTCAGTTTTGTTGATAACAGAATTGGAAACCACCTGACCTGCCCAGACTGTGTGGCCCCTTCATCAGAGTCAGGCATTCTCAACACCAAAGCTTCCAAGTGTCCGTTTGTTTGGTGACCTGGAGGCTCTTGCTTTCCAAGGAAAGGGCCACCCCATCATTCAGGAGGACTGAGAAATGTGCTTTCTTCTGCAAAGTGAGAGAAGAAGTGAGAAGGGCAATCTCAGAGTGAGCCCTAGAACTGCAGGCTTGTTTTGTCAAAGTCATGTTTAGAGTTACCAGTTAATTTGGACATTTAGGATCTGAAATCGATTTTCTTAAGACAAACTATGGACTAATGGCTCCTTGAAAAGTCCTATATTAATCAGGGCACCACAGACCACAGTTTGAAGATTCTGCCTTAGTAAGTAGGAATATTTGGGAAACCAACCTACCGAGAAGGGGAGGAGAGAAATTCCTAGGATGAAGTTCGTGCCAGTGGGGCAGTCACCGCTGGATACTTTTGGTATGTGATTGTCTTAGCCACCTCTTGCTGCGTAACAAATTATCCCCAAACTTAGTGGCTTCAAACCGTATACATTTATTATCTTACAGTTTAATTTAGACACAGCTTTTCTGGATCCTCATCTTCTGGGTGTCCCATGTGTCTGCCATCAAAGTATCAGCTGGGGTTGCGGTCTTCAAGTCAAGTCTGAAGCCTTGGCTAGTGCAGAATCTGCTTCCAAGCTCACCCACTCAGCACTGGGAGAATTCAGTTTTCGAGTGCTGTTGGTCTGAGGCCACCCTCAGTTTCTTGTCACATGAATCTCTCCACAGGGCGGCTCACAATAGGTTAGCTTGCTTCATGGGAGCAAACATATGAGAATTGCCAGAGAAAATTCCAGCAAGACAAAGTCACAGTCTTATAACCTAATCATGGAAGTGATATCCATCACCTTTGCTAGACTCAAATCGCCAGGTCCAGCACAATTCACCTACTATTTCTTGAGGTCTGTTTTGAGCAAGGCAATGGGTCTGTGTTGTTCCTGCCTTAGAGCCTAGTGTTGAGAAGCCAGTGATATTAGTGGGCTTCCCAGGTGGCACTAGTGGTAAAGAGCCCGCCTGCCAGTGTAGGAGATGTAAGAGACGCAGGTCACATCGCTGGGTTGGGAAAATCCCGTGGAGGAGGGCATGGCAAAATTCCAGTATTTTTGCCTGGAGAATCCCATAGACAGAGGAGCCTGGCAGGCTACAGTCCATAGGGTCACAAAGAGTTGGACACGACTGAAGTGACTTAGCACACACACACAGGGATATTAGTACACACACATTACAGGGTGCAGTGCAGATGAATGCTTTGGAAGTTCAAAGTTCTTCCTCATTTGTATGTGATGGAAAGCACCATCTGTCAGGAAGGAGAGCAAGTCACTTACAATGAGTGTCTTCTCTTTACTTTGAGAAACCATGGAGCACAGAGCAGTGCTTCTTAAAAGTATGAGCCCTATACCATCTAGGATACTTAATAAATATGCACACACATGGACCAACCGGATTAGCATCCCCCGGCATCCCTTCATCCTGATTCCCACTAAGGTTCAGGAACTGCTGCTCTAGAGTGATAGAGTTTGAGTTCAGCACTGGCTTTCTGACCTAGAACGTCTCCCTAGCATCCTCAGCCTCACTTTGCTCACCTGTGAAGCGGAGTTAATCTCTGAACCTCCTCTAAAATGTTGCTTTGAGGCTCACACAAGATCGCAGAAGTAAAGCACTCGGCAAATGCTTTTTCCTGGCACAAAGTAAGTTTTCAAATATTTTTATTATTGTTCCAAGGAGGGATTGGGGGATTCAGTTCAGATCAGTTGCTCAGTTGTGTCCGACTCTTTGCAACCCCATGAATCGCAGCACGCCAGGCCTCCCTGTCCATCACCAACTCCTGGAGTTCACCCAAACTCATGTCCATCGAGTCGGCGATGCCATCCAGCCATCTCATCCTCTGTCGTCCCCTTCTCCTCCTGCCCCCAATCCCTCCCAGCATCAGGGTCTTTTCCAATGAGTCAACTCTTTGCATGAGGTGGCCAAAGTATTGGAGTTTCAGCTTTAGCATCAGTCCTTCCAAAGAACACCCAGGACTGATCTCCTTTAGAATGGATTGATTGGATCTCCTTGCAGTCCAAGGGACTCTCAAGAGTCTTCTCCAACACCACAGTTCAAAAGCATCAATTCTTCATTAGACATCCACAAAGTTCTGGCCAAGAGGAGGAGCCTCCTCAGGGATGTGATTCAGCTCAGTCAACATGAATTCAGCTTTTAATTCATGCCAGGTATGATGGAAGCCAGAAAGTTGGACCTGGGTTGGGGGTGGGGACAAAGGATGGTCACGTGAGCCTCAGGTTGGTCGGAGGGCTTAGAGGGATTGCTAGCATTGCCTAGCCGGCAGGTGGAGAGGTGAGTCTAGAGGTTAGAGCTGGATTTGAGAGTTAACATTGCGGTAAGAGGAGAGATAGGGGGCGTGGCTGAGAAGAAAGCTGAGATCTGGGAAATGGGCCACAACTTTATTCAGGAAGAGAAAGAAGAAGGTGTGGTTAGGAAAGCCGGGAAAACAAGAGGAGAAAAATGATAGAGGCCAAGGGGGGACAACAACATAGGGAGAGTCAGTTCCCACCCCAAGCTTCAGACAGAGACGGCAGTTTCAATAGGATGGGGTTGAGAGGGAACCGCTTAGGAAGGAATGAGAGCAGAGACCCTTAATCTTGACTGTCATTAGAACCACCTGAAAATGCTTAAAAATCTCTTTGCTCAGACAGCACCCCACCAGTCAAATCAGAATTTCTGGGAGTGGGAGCCAGACATTTGTCTTTGTACAAGTGACACCCGTGTGCAGAAAGTGTTGAGAACCAGTGAGTTACAGAGGGACTAGACATGGGTAAGGGAAGTCCACAGAAGTCACTACTTCAACAAGTGTAGCAGAAAAGAACAGAGGGGAAAGTCAAGAGCCAGTTGAGAGGGCTGATGGCTCGAATGGTAATGAATCTGCCCGCAGTGTGGGAGACCCAGGCTTGATTCCTAGGTGGGGAAGATTCCCTGGAGAAGGCAGTGGCTACCCACTCCAGTATTCTTGCCTTGAGAATTCCATGGACAGAGAAGCCTGATGGACTACACTCCATGGGTCGCTAAGAATCAGGCACAGCTGAGCACCTCTCAAACATACTTCCCTGCTGTTGGAATGGTGGGACCACTGACTGCGCCCAGGAGTGAAGAAGGCAAGGGGATCCGGAGTAGAGGTGGGCTGAGTCTTAGCAAGGAGGCTTTCTTATCTGAGAGGGAAGGACCCCAGGGAGACGTGAAGACACAGGTGTTGAGCCCCACTCCCAGCCTTTCTGACTGGTCCTCAGTGAGGCCCCATAGTTTGTATATCTAGAAATTTCCAGGTGATGCTGATGGCCCTGGGGGCCACACTTCAAGAACTGCCAGAATACAGGGAAGGACGCTCTGCAGACAGGTTTCTGAGGGAGAGAGACAGGACGGGAGCTCCCTTTCAGATCCAAGAAGAGTCGTCCAAGCTTAGGTCATTGGCATTGGTCAACCCTGGAAGTACGATTCTTTAGAATTAGGGAGGAACTTCAGATACTGGGGTCCCACCCTTCGCCAAATGGAGTTCCTCACGGTGGAACTGTTAAAGCTCCCCGGGTGATTCTCATTGAGGAGGCATGGGAAGGTCTTAAGTGGGATGGGTCTAAGAATCTCCCGCCAGGCAGTGGGGCTCCGGAAGAGCCGCAGACATGGATGCTCTGGCTGACAACTGCTTTCAGAAGTCATCCCTCATTCAGGTACAAAAGCCAACCCAGAAGACCGCGTCTCCTCCTACAGCCCTAGCTCTCCCTTTATAGACTCCTGCCAAGTCTTTTCCTTTTTGGCTGAGATTTCTACTTTTCTTTGGAAGCCGAAGAGAGCGCAAAGCTGCTAGGTGTCACTGGCAGAGGCGACCGAAGTAAATGATACAGAGAACGGCAAGAGGGGCTGGGAGTGTGCGTGAGAGGGAGGAAGGGGGGAAATGTGAGGTTTCCCAGAGAGGCAAACAGTTCTCCGGTGGGGCGGCTGGGAGCCTAGTTGGAAGCTGTGGGTGAAATCTGCAAAAGTAGAGGAGTTTCGACTCCCACGTTGCTTGCGCTCAGATTTCAGAGCGGGGCGCTATTTGGTGCAGACAATCTCGAGTACCTCCAAATCGTCTTTAGCAGGCTACCCATAACTGAATTTTAATAATGGGAATGTTAACGCCCAGGGAAAACCCACAGGAAAAATGTATGAAGCCTTTCGGCCGCAGGCGTCTCTCCTCTTTATTCCTCTTTTCCCTTCTCTGGTTCTTCCTCTTCTTTGTGTTTTGCTTTCCTGGTCTCCTCTGGGTGCGCGCCCAGCCTCCCGGGGCGCAGTCCGCGCGGGGGGCGCGCGCGGGGCAGGTGCAGGGCTCGCACCTGCCCCCCGCGCGCCCGGCGGCCGGCAGGGGGCGGTCGGCGATCGCTCCGCGCGCGGCCCCGCCCCGGCCCCGGGGACCCCGCGGCGGCGG
>SJYQ01008292.1:70456-111149 GCA_006410935.1 Redunca redunca
GGCGGCGGCGGCGGCGGCGCACCGGCCGCGCGCCCGCCCGCTCCCTCCGGCGCGCCCGCGCCGCCTCCCATACCTGCGCGGGGAGCGGCCCGCGGCCTCCCCCGCCCGCCGCCGCCGCCGCGGGAGTAAAGGTCGCGCCCGCAGACAGCGAGCCGGCCGCGGCGCCTCCAGGAAGCCGGCGGGGCAGGTCGGAGAGGAGGGGCAAGAGCCGGGAAACTCGGGCAGAAGATGGCGCCGGACGGGCCGGCCGAGGACTGAGAGCCGCCGGGACCTGCCGCCCGCCCAGGGCACCGCGTCCGGGCTCGGCCCGGCCGGCGCGGTCATGTCGGTCAGCGAGCTCTACAGCCAGGTGAGCGCGGGCCGCGCCGACCCCGGCGCGCGGGGGAGGGCGGCGCGGCGCGCGGCCCGCGGGGGCTCGGTACCCCGCGGCTCCGCCGGGGCGTCGGGGCGCCGGCGACTCCTCGGAGCTTCCCAGCTCCTCGCCGCCTCCGAGCCCCTAACTTCGGGTGGCGGAGAAAGTTTGGCTGTTCCGGGAGCGCCGCGGCCAGGACCGTACCCCGGCTCCCCGACGCCCTGCCCTAGCTGTCCTCGCCCCGGCGCAGTCCGGCCGAAGCCCCCGGCGCCGTCCGGCTGGGAGCCCGGGCCGCGGGGACCGCCCTCCCCTCCCCGCCGCCCGCGGTGGTCCCCTACTGGGGGACCCCCACCTCGGTGCTCTGCAGCGCGATCTTCCGAGGGCGACCCTCTCACGTGCCAAAGAGGGGGAACCCTGAATTCGGGGGTGACCCTCTCGCATGCCAAAGGATCTGAATTCGGGGGGTGTGTTCCTCCATTTGCGGGGTGGGGAGAGAAGGTGGGGGCTCAGCCTGGGGGCGGGGCGCGGCGGCAAGGGGGTGGGGAAGCCGCGGATCTAAGGATGCTCGGGGGACCTCGGGAGGGCGCGGGGAGCGCTGTCTTACTCCGTCCCGGGGTGGGTATTTTGAGGTGGTCCCTCCTGGCGGGCCCCGAGTGGGGTTCAGCCCCTGCGGGGAGGGGGTGGGAGTACTGCTGACCCCCGAGGGTGGAATGTGGGATTCCCAGGATGTCCTCAAGGTCAGAATGGATGTGCGGGACTCGGTCCTCGGAGTAGAGAGAACAGGTGCGGTGAGCCGGAGACAGCCCGGCTTTCGCAGCAGTTGCCGAGATTGAAGTTAGAGACGGGACGCCGCTCCCCCCAGCGCCGGGGCCCCTCCGGGTTGCGCTTGGTGCCGGCGCGGGGAGCGGTGAGGGGGTGAGGAGCCTCGTGTATGTTCGCACCCCATCCCCCCTTAAAACAATTTTTTTTTTTTTTTGAGTTCTGGATGTCCCGGACACGTCGTCTGTCCGTTTGTCTTCACTGGGGCCGGGACACGTTTGGGGTGCCCGATGCCCACCTGTCCACGTGTGCAGAGGGGTGCCTGGCGCGCGCGCGGGTGTGTTGTCCCCAGGACGCGCGCCTGGGCCAACCGGTCTGGGCGGGGGAGGGACAGGTACTTCCGCATCCTCACCTGGAGACTTCTCGCGATTGCCCGGCACCTGGGCGAGCCCTTCAGCCCCGTGGGCTGGCCGCCCCCTTTGCGTTTGAGGAGGTTTCTAATTCCTCGCCCTCTTGGGTGGGGGGTGGGAACAGGGCCGAACTCGGATGACACGAGGTACGGAGTGGAGTCTGTAACAGGGCTGGGGGCGCGGTCGCCCTCGCCTGGTGCATCTCCGCCAGCCCCAGGGGTGGCCGGCCGCGATCGCTGATGAAAGAAAGGGTGCGAGCCTGGAGCCAGGGGGTGCACCCTCTGGCGTTTCTGGTTTTGGAAGAGCGCCCCATCCTGTTGACCATTGGGAGTCTTGGGAGGAGCCCTCTAAGCTTCCGCTTTCAGTCCTTCCCTTGAAGCGGGTTATCTGGTACCTCAACGAGAGGCTGGAAGCCAGTGAGGCAGGGAAAAATCTGGAGTGTAAAGCGCTGAACCTTACGAAAGTGCACGAAAATACCGCTTGTACTCCCAAGTAAAATGATTGACTCAACCGAATATACCTGCCACGTATCCTATAGTACTTTATCAAGCGATAACTAATTGCCCTATTACACGAAGCTAATGGACAATTGAATAAGCCTTTAATTTTTGGAGCCCTGATCATGAAAAACAAGAACATGGGGTTGCTTTTAAAGACGCTTTTCAGGGGAAACACTCAATTTGATTTTTAGTTAGAGATGAGCATATTGCATGTTAATTATTAGGAATGATGAGTTAGTAAGAGTCTGAGCTAAAATTCCAGTGTACTCTCTTTTGACTTACTGATAATGAAGGACAAAAAACGGTTCTTGAAGAAAAGGTCTTGGGAGGGCGCTCAAGGTGCTTAAGGAAAAAAGTATCTTCGTTGGTATGAGGGCTTGGCATTCCTAGTCCAAAAGCAGTCTTTGCATATCTCCCTAAGGCCCAGGGGCTGCACCTCACTGTTAATGGGTTTCTTGTTCTTAATCATGTTTTAGGTTTATGAATCTCAGATTGAGATTTTTTTCTGTGGCCCACGCAGTAGCTTCCAACCAGATTGCATCTTGAGCAGCTGTTGCTTTTTCTGGCAGAGTTGAACACACTTATGTTTTACTACGAGGAGCAGTTGTGCTGTTTCCTCACCATGACCGTCCCACTCGCTAGGCTGGAGTCTCAGTATGCATATGAATCATAATTTATACAGAGAAACCGTGCCTGCGACTTAGATTCACTTTGTTTCTTGGTGAAGATGATTTGTTTATTTAGTGTATTATCAAAGTAGCCAATGTTCCCTTTTTTATTTTTAACTCGCTAGTGGGCTTTTCTAATGTGAGGAACACTGGGTCCAGGCACGCACTTTAATATATTATGCATGATGGAAATAATGATCTATTATGCCAAAAGCATTTATGCGTGGGATGGAAATTTTAGAGCCCTTTATTGATTATACCTGTTGCTTTAGTGACATGGTATAAGATGTTGTTATTGGACTGTGAGACGCTTATTTTAAGTGTATAAATTAGCCTGTAAATACTGTAAATAGTTTCAGGTAAGAACCTGGTAGATTGGTCGAATCCCAGTTACCCAAGAAAAGACTTTCTTCTCCTTCTTCCACGTTGCTGTTTTCTTGCTCTTCTCCTTGTCTGTCCGTTCTCTGCAACTGGAGGCTTATATGATATGTGGCATTTTTTGTGGGGAGGGGAGAGATGACTTTAGTTATCGGTAGAGGGCATTTCCCATGACAAAGGCACTCTAGTTTTCAGAAGACCCAACACCTCGCCTTTAAGAAATTGCTTTCTTTGTACTGAGGTTTTCCTCAATGGGAAGAGAGAGTGAGAGTCCATGTCTGACGCTTCGAGGGTGATGTCAAGGTGAGTCAGCCCCAGCCGCCCATACAGAAAGGTGGAGCTAATGATGGGCTCTCGTCACAAGTGGCACATATGTGGCAAGTGTTAGTACTTTGTTTCCAACCCACAGGAAAAGACAGTCTTTTATAAATCAAATTAGCCCAGGTCCCAGGAAGATGTCCAAACATGCCTAAGCATAGTAAACATGATTTGATTATGGTAGTTGCAGAAAATCGTCTGGTTTTTAAAGTATGAAATACATAAACCTCTCTTTCAGGCTGATTAATGCAAGGGTTATTCTGGATGAAAAATTTAAACACTGCTGTCTCAAATCATGAGGTCTTCAGTGTGCTACTTTGGTGCTAGCCAGCAGTGAGTGAAGTCGCTCGGTCGTGTCCCGCTGTTTGTGATCCCATGGACTATACAGTCCATGGGCTTCTCCAGGCCAGAATACTGGAGTGGATAGCCTTTCCCTTCTCCAGGGGATCTTCCCAACCCAGGAGTTGAACCCAGGTCTCCCGAATTGCAGGCGGATTCTTTACCAACTGAGCGGCTGGGGAAATCACCAGGCTGACACCAGCACCTTCAAATACTCCCTTTCCTGCCTGGCTTCTAGTTGATAGGTGGTGTCTGAGGGGAGGACTTTTGAATGCTGCTAGGAAGTGACTTTACTAGTGGACACGCCCTGTGTGTGTCAGCGATGGCTTTGAGCTCAGGGGGCCTTTATGAAGGGCGCTATTTGGGGGCCAGTCCTTTGGAAAATAGAACTTGTGCTTCTGGGCTGGTGTTCTAGAACTGGCTTTTCTTACCTGTGCATCGGATGAGATAGGCTTCTCCAGGTATCGGTCTGGAAGGCAGCAAGAGGCTCCTATTCCCCTGGTGCCCACTGGTAGAGATACAAGGGCCTGACGAACCACTGCTGTTATGCTCTTCGTCTGCCCTGGACCGCCCCCTGCTGCCTGGCGCTTGCTTCCTCCAGCACTCAGCTCCTGGGTCTCTGTCAAAGCTTCCAGGAACCTGAGAAGTGATGTCCCTCCTGCCCCCGCAGGGGATAGTCTTTTAACCAACAGGCGTCTAAGAGCTGTAGCTCCCAGTTCCCTGGCCCTGGGAACAGGGCGGCTCTCCCCGAGGCCCACGCTGTTTCCAGAGCTCCTGCATAGGCTGAGCAGAAGTGCTTCCACTCAGGGCTTTCCTGACCACCACACCCCTGGGGGGCTTCCTTCCCTCCCTCAGTTCATGGCCCCACTCCCCTTTCCCGAGAGCCTTGCCTGATTGAGCCCTTAGACAGGGATCCTCATCTCAGGGTCTGACGTGGGGAACCTGGATGAACCCAGCACCGTCGTGGCTTGGCCGGGTGGGCACTGAGAAGCTCCAGGGCTCTTGGCCGCTCAGGGCTCCGTGTCCCATACTTCTGTCTTCCTTCCTGGCCTTATTCTCTGCCTCACCTGTTTCCATCCCTAGCTGTCACTCCGTTTCTTCTTCCCTTGCTCAGCTGGGCCTGCAAACCCAGTGGGCCCTTCTTGGCTCTGCTGATGACCATCAGAATTCCGAAGTTTGTTTATTTACAGAACAGAAAGACCCATAGATTTAAAGAACGAACTTACGGCTGCCTGGGGGAAGGATGGGGGTAATGGATGGTTAGGGAGTTTGGGATGGACATGTACACACTGCTCTGTTTAAAATGGGTAACCAACAAGGACCTGCTGTGTAGCACAGGGAACTCTGCTTGGTGTTATGTGGCTGCCTGGATGGAAGGGGAGTTTGGATAAATGTATATGTATGGCTGAGTCCCTTCACTGTTCACCTGAAACTGTCATAACATTGTTAATCAGCTATATCTCAGTACAAAATAAGTAAAAAAAAAAAAATCTTAAAACTTGGCATGGAAAAAAAAGAATTTCCAAGTTTGCATGTGAATTGTTAACCAGTTCATAACCAGGGCATGTCCTCTGCCTGCCTGTAACCTGTGTGCACTGAGCAGGCTTGCTCTGATAGTTTCTGTGTCACGCCACGTCTCCCTGATTAGGCTGGGATCCTGGAGAGCAGTTGTGCAGTTGCTCAGTCGTGCCTGACTCTTTGTGACCCCATGGACTGTGGCACATCAGGCTTCCTTGTCCTCTGCTTTCTCCTAGAGTTTGCTCAACTTATGTCCACTGAGTCAGTAATGCTATCCAACCGTCTCATCCTCTGCCGTCCCCTTCTCCTCCTGCCCTCAGTCTTTCCCAGCATCAGGGTCTTTTCCAATGAACTGGCTCTTCGCATCAGGTGGCCACAGTATTGGAGCTTCAGCTTCAGCATCAGTCCTTCCAATGAATATTCAGTATTAATTTCCTTTAGGATTGACTGGTTCAATTTCCTTGCCGTCCAAGGGACTCTCAAGAGTCTTCTCCAACACCACCGTTCAAAGACATCAGTTCTTCAGTGCTTAGCCTTCTTTATGGTCCAACTCTCACATCCATACATGACCACTGGAAAAACCATAGCTTTGACTAGAACCCTACTTGGCAAAGTGATGTCTCTGCTTTTTTAATGTACTGTCTAGGTTTGTCATAGCTTTTCTTCCAAGAAGCAAGCGTCTTTTAATTTTGTGGCTGTGGTCACCGTCTTTGGTGATTTTGGAGCCCAAGAAAATGAAGTCTGTTACTGTTTCCCTCCCCCCGCCCCCCCCATGCATTTCCCATGAAGTGATGGGACCAGATGCCATGATCTTTGGTTTTTTAATGTTGAGTTTTAAGCTAGCTTTTTGACTCTCTTTGATGCTCAAGAGGCTCTTGAGTTCCTCTTTGCTTTCTGCCATTAGGGTGGTGTCATCAGAGGCTGTACCAAACAATTTGGGAGTTTCCACTGTGTGTAGTGTGCTCCGCCTCATACCCAGTAGGGCGTTATCTGGGAGATTGCCCCCGCCCCTTGTGACACCTCTGATAGTGACAGCCTGCTGGGTGTGAACTTCCTTATACCTGCATGCTGACACCATGTCTCTCCATCTGGGCCTCGTGATAGAGCTTGCTTTTCAGCTGCTAGTTTCTCCCCATTTCCTTTTTGTTGATGTGTTCTTAATATTTCATTTCATTAGCTTCAGGATAGCCACCCATCAGACTTTCTGACAGCTCCAGGTCTGGTTGGAGTCTATTACTGGGCTTATTTTGTTCAACAGAAAGATGGCATTCTCTTGCTGTTGGAGGGCCAGGGCTCCTCTGAGTAGAACTCAATAGACATTCTAAATTCTGGCATGCATGTGTGTGTGTTTGATACTGTCATTTTCTATGGTAAGATTTAGCTATAAACTAAACTGTTTATAATATATGTCTGGTAATATAATATACCACCTTCTCTGGATGATAGTGTCACTGTTCATACGGAATCATCAGGATAAACCTGGATAGATTTGAATGACCTCTGTTTTCTAATTCAGTAGGCTCCCAGGAACCACATTAAAAAGCAGTCTTTTTTTAAAGTGAGAGGAGTTATGTGTGCCCTGATGTTCTTGTCTACACACATTTTGTATCATCGTTGGATAATAAAACATAAATTCACTAAGTTAACAAGCCAGCACGCCCCGTGTGCCACGAGAGGAGAGCAGGTACTCCCAGCTACAGATGTTCTGTAGCAGTGTTGGTCAGGTGGGCAGTGGGACCTGAGAGGGCTTGGCAGAATGAACAGGTACTGGATACACGTGGAGACTGGGAACGGCACCATCGGTGGGAGACAGTAGGGTGAGTTTAGGCATGGACAAGGATGGCTTGTCCATGTCATCCAACTACTTGTCCATGCAGTATTTTAAAAACTCTTTATAAAAATCTTAGCCTTATAGAAAAGCTGTAAAAATAGCAGAGTTTCTGCGTATTTATCCCCAAATTCCCATGATGTTAACACCTCATAAGTACATTGTAATCACTGAAACCAGGAGATGAACATTTGTACAATACCGTTAACTTGCCTACAAGCCTGATGGGAACTTGCCCAGGTTTCCCACCACCAACCTTCCCTGGCAGGAGCCCACCTAGGATTCCATGTTGGGTTTAGCACCACAACTGCCTGGTCTCCTCTGTTTGGTGTCAGACCTCAATTTCAGTTTCTCCTTTTGACCTTGGCACTTTGAGAGCGTTGGTCAGCTGTTTTGTAGAATGAACCTCAGTTTGAGTTTGTCTGATGTTTTCCCATGCTTAGATGGAAGTTATAAATTTGGGGCAAGAACACATCAGAAATAATGTGCCTTCCTCACCGGAGATGGACCATCTCAGGAGATCTGTGATATCAGTGTCTCATTACACGTGGTGTCACTTTGATCCCTTGTTTAAGGTGATGTCTGTCAGTTCCCTTTTATTGCAGACTGGTATTTAGAAACTAAGATCTGGGTGCTAGGTGTGGCTATGACTGTTTGTTTATAGTCATTTGGGGATTACTCAGGTTAGAACTCAAACATCTGCTTATACAGGCAATGGAAGAAGAGTCATTTATGACCTTGCAGTTTCCACCATGAGGATGGACAGAAATAAAGAAGGCAAGGATGATGCTTGATTTTGACATTGAGTTTGGGGTGACAGTGGTTTGTCTAAGTGGAAATATTTACACTGAGGATGTATGAACAAGCTTAAAGGAGAAGTGTGAGGTTCTGATGTTCTTGCAAATAAAAGGTGCCTGGGATTTGCTTTCCTCTTAGAAATACAGTTGTCTTACAGCATGGTTTTAATAAGAGATAAGATCACGACCTTGGGATGGGCGATCTCGGGCTCTGTGGCCACGATCTTGCCGTGGACCATATGGGTAGTGTGGTTACACATTCTCAGCTCTGACACGTTGGAGCAGATAATCTTCTGAGCTTTGATTTCTTAATCTGAAAAATTGTCATGGTACCTGCGTTATAAGATTATTGGAGGATTATGTGATCAGACATAGGTGAAGTGCCTGCCTGGCACAGTGTCTGAGCTTGCTTCCCTCTTCAATGATGGCGCAGATGTTGGCTTCCTCTCTCAACCCATCTGGCAGGGATGTTGGTCATAAGGAGACGAGAGAGAAAGGGAAGGACTGCTGCAAATACGGAACTACCTGAGGAACAGAGAACCAAGGCGTAGGGATAAAGGTTCCCATCCCCACGGCCTCCTGGGGAAAGAGCAAGAACAGTCTGAAAGAAGCTTTAAATTTAAGCTGTGCTGTCTGGTCTCCTGTTACAGCTCTCAAGGAAAATTAAAGCGATTTTTCACCATGCTCTCTTATTCTTTTTTTTTGTTGTTAATACAAATGATTATTGAAACCATTCATATAATGCAGGCAAGACAAGGGCTCTGTAATCCCATTCCCAGACAGCTCCTGTTAACTGCACACGTAAGCCAGGCCCACCGTGTCCAGCAGGGTAAATCCAGTAACACGTGACTGTTGAGCACCTGGGGTGAGGCTGGCCTAAGCTGGGATGGGTACACACCAAATCTCCAAGGTTGAGCACAAAAAATGAATGGCAAATGTCTCACTTAGGCTTTATGTTGATGAAGTGTTCAAATAATATTTTGGGTATAATGTGGCTACTGGAAAATATAAACTTCCACACGTGGCCTGCCTCATTTCTGTTGGGCCAGTACTGCTTTAGACGTACCCATGATGCAGTCAAGATGCAGTCAGTATAGACTTATACGTACAGCGTGATCCTGTTTTTTTACTTTAAATTTTGATCTACTATGGGCCTTTTCACCCTGTAGCGTGTAAAGCTAAGTTTACCATTTTAATGGCTTCGTAACAGGGTTGCTTGGTTGTATTGTTATATTTTTCACCATTTCCCATTTTGATGAATGTTTAGTTGGTTCCAGTCATTTGATACTGTGAAAAATGTTGCAGAGCGTTCTTGGACCCTTTCAGTATTTTTGGGATAGGAGCCTGAAGGTGGAGTTGCTGGTGTGCACGTTTCCAGGCCTTCGTTGATAAGGCCGGTCGTCTCTAGGAAAGAACAGTCTGTTTCTTCACACCTCCCTGGCACTAGCTTCCTCTTTCTAAACTGAGACAAAATGTTTGAATTGTGTTTAAAGTTGACTTTCATTGGAGGGTCGAGCGTCTTTCCACCTGCTCGGCGTGTTCATTTGTGGTTTTCCTTGATTTTCCTCTGTTAAGACATTGTTCATAACTATATTTTTGCTTATTAAACGATTATATTTTTAGATGTGGGAAGTCATGGAAACCAGAATGTTCAGGATGAAATATTACAAATATGTGTTTTAAATAAGGTACTTTGGCATGAGTGTCCCCTTTACTTTTTAGGAGCTTACACATCTCTGAGCTCTAAGCTGGAAACCACTAGTTACATTACCTGACGTTTATCAACTGCTTTTGAGCCAGGTCATTTCTAAGAGGTATGTTAACTCATTTAACAATAACACTATGCTGTAGGCACCTCCATCATCCTCATCTACAAACGAGGGACCTCTGCCTCACTTGCCCAAAGCTACACTCCTCCTGGGTAGGAGGCTAGGACCCCGCACCCCCATGCCAGCTGCCTGACCACTCTGTTCTGCTACCTTCCATGAGGTTCTGCTGCCTTCCATGAGGTTCTGTTCCATCGAGGTGGGTCTGGAATGTCATTTGTGCATAAATGAGGCCCTAACATGAAGGGTCCTTTCCACTGGCACCGCCCTGCCCCCAGCAGCAGAGAGAAAGGAGAAAGGAGGGTCTCTGAGTACAGAACAAGGGAGGTGGTCTGACCCATAGTCCTCTCCTCGGGAAACCTGCTGCTTGAGTCCTTTTGCCGCCACCACTCTAGCCCCATGGGCATCCTGGTGCTGCTTAAAACTGTGCTTCGTGAAGGAAAAACTCTGGTTTTTGGCTCTCCTTAGGCCATACAGGCCCTGAAGCTGGGCGGGGGATAGGGGTGGGAGAGGTGAGGTCACATCTACAAAAAGGGCTAAATGTAACAAGCAGAAGGTGTAAATGAAACTCAATTAGTGTAACTTATTTGATTAAAAATTTTTTAAATATAAATTTATTTGTTTTAATTGGAGGTTAATTACTTTACAATATCGTATTGGTTTTGCCATACATCAACATGAATCCGCCACAGGTATACATGTGTTCCCCATCCTGAACCCCCCTCCCTCCTCCCTCCCTGTACCATCCCTCTGTAATTGGAGGACAGTTGCTTTACCATGCTGTGTTGCTTTCTACCACACAACAACATGAATCGGCCGTAAGTATACACCCCCTACCCATGCCACCCCTCCAGGTCATCACAGAGCACCAAGCCGAGCTCCCTGCGTTACACAGCTTCCCAATAGCTGTCTGCTTTACACATGGTATTCAGTTTTAAATCTAACCCTCCTTTCATTCCAGGACACTTGTCTGCTTTCCAGACACTTTCCCTCCTGGCTCCATCTGCCTCCTGAACATCTTCCTTCCTGTCGTACTTGATGTCTGAGGGGCGTTTCATTCCCTTTCTGGGCTGAGACCAGAGAAGCAGGTCTGAGACTCCTAGAGGCTGTCTCCCACCTCCCCACTTGGTCGAAGGTTTTCACATTTATGGATGTGCCCCGCTCACTGCCTAGTGTCTGAACGGGTGTTTGGTAAATGAACTCCCTTTCACTCAGGATGTCAGCATGGCCATCAGAGACGAGGCCCTTTCTCCAGCATCCAGGACCCAGGATCCTTATTGTAACTTTAGGTGCTTATCAGAGACTTAAGCTCTTTGAGAGGTCTAAGACTTTTAGATTTGATGCAAGGAGTTCCTCCAGTTGTGTGGGTCCTGGTATAGAGAGCGCAAGTTCAATTCAGTTCAGTCGCTTGGTTGTGTCCGACTCTTTGCAACCCTATGAACTGCAGCACGCCAGGCCTCCCTCTCCATCACCAACTCCCGGAGTTTACTCAAACTCATGTCCATTGAGTCGGTGATGCCATCCAGCCATCTCGTCCTCTGTCGTCCCCTTCTCCTCCTGCCCCCAATCCCTCCCAGCATCAGAGTCTTTTCCAGTGAGTCAACTCTTTGCATCAGGTGGCCAAAGTACTGGAGTTTCAGCTTTAACATCAGTCCTTCCAATGAACACCCAGGATGGATCTCCTTTAGAATGGACTGGTTGGATCTCCTTGCAGTCCAAGGGACTCTCAAGAGTCTTCTCCAACACCACAGTTCAAAAGCATCAATTCTTTGACGCTCAGCTTTCTTCATAGTCCAACTCTCACAGCCATGCATGACCACTGGAAAAACCATAGCCTTGACTAGACGGACCTTTGTTGGCAAAGTAATATCTCTGCTTTTGAATATGCTATCTAGATTGGTCATAACTTTTCTTCCAAGGGGTAAGTGTCTTTTAATTTCATGGCTGCAATCACCATCTGCAGTGNCTTTTTCAGAATTTTGCACAGTTTATTGTGATCCACACAGTCAAAGGCTTTGGCATAGTCAAGAAAGCAGAAATAGATGTTTTTCTGGAACTCTCTTGCTTTTTCCATGATCCAGCAGATGTTGGCAATTTGATCTCTGTTTCCTCTGCCTTTTCTAAAACCAGCTTGAACATCTGGAAGTTCGCGGTTCACGTATTGCTGAAGCCTGGCTTGGAGAATTTTGAGCATTACTTTAGTAGCATGTGAGATGAGTGTAATTGTGTGGTAGTTTGAGCATCCTTTGGCATTGCCTTTCTTTGGGATTGGAATGAAAACTGACCTTTTCCAGTCCTGTGGCCTGCTGAGTTCTTGCTAATTTGCTGTGGGAATGATGGAGCTTATACATCTGAGCTCCAAGTTAATGGCCCATAAAGCTCATCTTAAAATTTATTCCAGGGCCGGTAAACGGTTACCCTCCTTTGAGTTATTGTAATAGTGATGTGGTCCCTGCAGGCTTTCCTCTCCTTGGCTGAAGTTCAGAGAGAACTGAAGAGGTCCATCATGGCTGATACTTAATGGTTTTCCTGTAGAGCTGTTGCCTTTATAAAGCTCAAACACGTAGTGGCATGAAATCCTGAAAGGAACAAGAATGCCCAGATGCCTTTTGCCTGGAATTCTAAGACCTGGCTTAGAATCTCTTCAGCCCTGAGTAGCTCAGGTCCCCTAGCTTAAGAGCCTCCACAAGAAAAAAGGCACTGGGCAACAGGATGCCAGGCCCCTGTATGTGGCCTGGATGCTGTGTGTTTGTGGGGAATAATGAAAGGAAAGATGTTTGAGCTGGTAAATGGTACTGTATTCAACTACATTTCTGTGCCCCAGACATTCAGTTTAGACTCCAGTTTAACTTCCTTTAGCCAGCTGTCCATCCGAACCCCAGTGCAGTCCCACCAGGGTTATGAAGCGTGCTCAGAATGTGTTACCTGACTTGATGTGATACTCAGCCTAGGTGGCCTGCACTGCATGGGGTCACAAAGAATTGGACATGATTGAGCAAGCACGCACAGCTTAGGGGCTTCAGAGAGGAATTCAGGCAGGATCGATACCGTTTTTATGAATTTCTGAGATCAGCAAAATGAACAGTGTTGGTGAAGGATATACATGTGATAAAATGAGTCAAAAAGAGGGGATGAGGGAAAAGGCAACTTGAATAGGGAAAGGGCAGCTGGAATAGTAGTTATTCGGGGAGGGTGGGGGTGCTGGGGGCGCAGGAAGGGGAGCAGGAGTGGGAACAGCATTGTTAGCAGGCCGCTCGATTTCCTGACTAGCTCATGGGTACTCGTTTCATTACTGTGCTTCATCAGTTACTTATAAAAAAGGTGATTTGGCGGAAAATAGGATGAGTTATAAAGCCACATTTGAAAAAGCTTTGAGACTGTAGGTAATTTTAGACTGTGTTTCACTGTGTTTTCTTACGTGTGTGCAATGGATGGTTGGGTTTGTGTGTTTTCACAATTGCTCTCATTGAAGATGTAGGTTGAATCTTATCCTCACATCCTTCACGTTCCTCAGGCTGGGGTTTGGCATACTGTAGGCACCCAGTAAATGCCCTTGTGCTGGTTTAAAGACCACCTGTACTCCTCACGGTTCCCAGGCCATCGCTCTGCGGAAGGGCCTCGTCACCAAGGGACCGCCTATGCTGTAATGCTCTCTGATGCCATGTTGGCACCACTTTTGCCGTAGAGTACCCGCTGGAAAGCCCATCTGTTTCCTCCGGCACTTGCCTAAATCTATGGACTGTGGAGCCCTGTTAGGAGATAATTAAATGTTTTTCTTTCCTTTTTTTTTTTTTTAAATTATTGTGTGCAAAGGCTTAACCCAAGGTTTGAACTTGGGTTAGCAGCAAAGCAACATTTGTGGCTATGAAAGCTCATATCACTGTAACTGCCTTGGTTTTGAATACCCTAATTTTACACAATTTTGATGACGTGCATTTCTTTGCTTTTGCCTTCAAGGTTATCACTTACCTTAAAAGTATAATCTTGGAGGGAGGAGGGTCTGAAGAGGGAGGGCATATATGTATAATTGTGACTGATGCACATTGTTGTATGGCAGAAGCCAGCACAACATTGTAAAGCAATAATTGTCCAATTAAAAAAAATAAGTATAATTTTTTTTTCACTTAAGTTTTTATTAACAATCTCACCAAGACTCATGGATATTTGCATGATTAGGTAGGGGTGAATATGAATCTCCATCCTTTATTCAAGATCAAAAAAAGCAGGTGGATTTCAAAACAGGCAACAGTGAATCAGGGAAGAAAAATCAGATCAAGTTTGTTTCAGTCAGCTTCTCTCCACAGGAACAATGATGATACTCAGTTTTAATCTGAAGATTCAGACCATCTTATGTTCATCTCTTGGCCAGCACCTGCACGGAGCACCTCCTGCCTGCCGTGATGTGTGTCACAGCCCATCCCTGCAAAGTGGTCTTTGGCCTTGAGCTCTTCCTGTCCAGTAGTTCAGTTGTTGTATGAATAAGTTGTAAGGAGGTGTTCCTGCATTAAAAGGAGGTAAACTGCTTTATCTTATCTCATCAGATTCAATCAAGTTCTTAATTTGCCTGCACTTGCTAATAAGAGCTGATGTTTATTTGTGAAATAAGGAAAATGGCGCCTGGGGAAGCCTGGTGTGCTGCAGTCCATGGGGTTGCAAAGGATCAAACGTGACTTAGCCATTGAACAACAATAAGAAGGGCAATGAATGTCTCCTTAGCCACACACTAGTGTTTCTTTGCTGCTTGCTTTTTTAATGGTCATTTTACTGTGTGTACACGTGTGTAACTATGTAGGAAGCTGTGTGCACCAAAATGGTAAGAATACCCTTAAAATGTGGTTTTTAGGACTAACACATCAGAGCCTGTCTGAATGAATGGTTTTTCCTTCAGTATATTCCCTTTGGCAGAGATACGAGGATACTGGAGCTCATCAGTAGTTCTGAAATTGGCTTCAAATCTGATGACATTCTTTTTCCTTTGTATGGAAGGCAGAACCTTTGCCTGGAAGGTATGCTTTGTTTTCTGGAAACTTCCAAGGGTTATTGAAAGAATGAAGCTGTTTGATTAAGGCAGAAAATCACTGGCTTACATTTCTGTTGTAGACAAAGTGGGACTTGCAGGTACAGATGACAGTTTTGTGCGGCCTCTTACTAGCCGTTGTCCTCAGGAGAAGTCAGGCTTCTGATGTTTTCGGTGATGAATCTGCGTAGAGCCTCCCCCTGTCAGAAAAATACTCATTTGAATGTAGCAGTTCTGGTTTGTTTGGTTAAAAAGGCTCACCAAAATTTTAGTGACACTAATTTGTAGTCCCATTTAAATATATACGGTTGCTAATATAATTAGGTGTGTAATTGCCTAACTTGGGTTTATAATTGCCTCAATGTTATGACAAGTATAATAGCATAAATAAATACCTATTGATTTAAAAAATCAAGTGAAAAGCCCATTCCACCTAATTTCCTAAAAGGCCCTTTTGAAAGTAGATGGAAGGATGCTCTATCCATTCTTGGTGAGAAGGTAGCTTCTCACCGCTGCTATGCATCAGGCAGGATGAGAAAGGACTGCAGAGCAGTCTTATTTGCAGTTGCCAAAAGGTAGTGTTCCTCGTGGATGGATGGATAAACAAAATGGGGCACATCCGTACAATGGAATATTATTCGGCCTTAGAAAGGAAGGATGTTGGTTCAGTCTGATCGCAGTGGCTCGTCTTTTCTGGCTCTCTTTGCTCTTTCCCCTTCACTTCTAGAAGCGTGGTCGCCAGTGTGGCTGCCTGTGGTCTCATCACAGTGTTCAGTGACAGGAAAGTGTGTAAGTCGTCTTCACCAGAGGATGTGCAGCAGCACAAGAAGGTGCTCTTCTGCCTGAGTGAAGACACCAACCTCATGCTGGAGGAGGCTGAGGAGGTGCTTGCTGGTGGGTGATGTTGGCCAGACCTCCGATGACGCCACGCCACTCTTGTCACGGGGCTGCCACACAAGGATGTAATGCTACCCGTGAGACCAGGGAGAGTGAGAAGGGGGCCTGGGAACCCTGAGACTGCACCCTGAAGAGCAGAGCGACCTGTGCCAGCTCCAAGGACACCGTCGAGGAGAAGCTGATGGGGATCAAATATGACTACAAGCAAAGTGCTCGGAGGAAGTCAAGGACCACTGCACCCTGGCAGAGAAGCTGAGGGGAAGCGTCCTCATCTCCTTGGAGGCAAATCTTCCTGAGCCCCCACCAGCCCCCTGCCTGGAGCATCTGACAACCCCAGACCTGCCCACAGGGTTGCAGGCTGCCTGCTTCCTACCAGACTTGGGGGGTGCAGGGCAGGGATCCCAGCAAGAAGAGGGCAGTTGCTTCATTCCAGTTGCCAAGCAACACCCCTGCCTCCAGGACCATCCTCCTCCCTCCATCCCTGAAGGTTCTGCCCCCCTCCTCAGACTGTTTTGCTCTTCTGATTTCTTCTTGTGTTATTGTGTTAAAGTAGCTTAAGCTCAAATAGGAGTATGTGGGGGCAGGTGGGTGTATTTTTTAACCCCCCCCACCCCCCCAATTCTCACCTGTTCCTCCCTTTTACTGTGCTGCCAACTTCTAACAGCAGTGACTCTGGGCTTGTGTGTTTAGTTCTGTATATAAATGCTGTGTTGTAGAGATGGCCACTCCCCGTGGCCCCTGATTCCCTTTCCCTTTTTCCCCTGGGTCGTGGCCACTCATGGACGTAGGACTAGGAAGGAACCTTCAGTTAAAAACAGGCAAAAAACAAAGGACATTCTGACACACACTAGTAAACACTGATGAACCTTGAAGACTCATGCTGTGTGAAATAAGCCAGTTATAAAATGACAGATCTTGTATAATTTTACTTAGGAAGGATCTGCTGTTGCTGCTACGTCACTTCAGTCATGTCCGACTCTGTGTGACCCCTTAGACGGCAGCCCACCAGGCTCCTCTGTCCCTGGGATTCTCCAGGCAAGAGCACTGGAGTGGGTTGCCATTTCCTTCTCCAATGCATGAAAGTGAAAAGTGAAAGGAAAGTCATTCAGTCATGTCCAGCTCTTCTCGACCCCATGGACTGCAGCCTACCAGGCTCCTCCGTCCGTGGGATTTTCCAGGCAAGAGTACTGGAGTGGGGTGCCATCGCCTTCTCCGTAGGAAGGATCTACAGGAGTCAAATTCATAGAGACAAAGCAGAAAGGTGGTTGTGGGCGGGAGGGGAGAGGAGAGAGTTGTTCAGTGAATGTAGAGCATCAGCTCTGCTAGATAAGAAGTTCTGGAGATGCGTGGTAGTGATGGTTACCCAACAATGTGAATGTGCTCAGTGCTGCTGAACTGTACATTTCAAAATGGCTAGGATGGTCAACTTTATATTATCTGTGCTTACTTGCTCCGTCGTGTCCAACTCTTTGTGACCCCATAGACTGTATGTAGCCCACCAGGTTCCTCTGTCCATGGGATTCTCCAGGCAAGAATACTGAAGTGGGTTGCCATTTCCTTCTCCAAATATTACGTGTGTTATGCCACAATGAAAAAAAAAAAAAAAGCTCTGGAGAAAAAAGGGTAGGGAAAATGTCGTGGTCAAGAGCATAACCTTCAGCCGGACTCAACCTGGGTTTTGAGTACTGGTGTTCTGTGTCACCGTCTCCCCATGCTTACCAGCCGTGTGACCGTTTGTTGTTTAGTTGCTAAGTCTGGCTCTTTTTACGACAGAGGAGCCTGAGGCTCTCCCTCCAGGCTCCTCTGTCCATGGGATTACTGGAGTAGGTTGCCATTTTCTCCAGGGAACTTCCCGACCCAGGGATTGAACCCATGGCTCCTGCATTGTCAGGCGGGTTCTTTACCACTTAGCCACTGGCGAAGCCCTTATGTGACCGAGTCTCCTGCCTTGCGGGCAGACACTTTACCATCTGAGCTACCAGGGAATCCCCTTATGTGACTGTAGACAGTTACTTCATCTCTAGATTTTATTTATCTGTAAAACGGGTAAGGAGCTATCATATCAACAGAGGCTTGTTTGTGGGATAAAATGAGACCATGTGAACTGCATTAGTTGGTGCTAATCCCGTTGCTAGGAGAAGGTCTTATCCTTGGGAAGCCTCAGTCCCAAGTGCAGTGTGGGGTGAGAGCCCGAAGGGCTGGGAGGGCTGCTGTGGGCGCTGACTCGCCGTCTCCAGCCCCTGTGCCCGGGCCGCCAGCCTTGGGTTGGCTCCTCTTGCCTAGAGGAGCCCCAGCATTGGTGGGGAAGCTCCAGGGCTATGCATGTGCTTCTCTCTCAGGTGTGGGGAGGGGAAGAACAGAAGCCGGCTTACGGTCCTGGCTTTGTGGACCCCATCACCTCAAATCTTCAGCCCTGGTGCCCCAGACCTCTTACAACTGTGGGACTCCCCGACTGTACGGGGAGGAGCATTCCACCTGGACACCACTAACGGATGCTGTGTCTGGCTTTCGTCCTTCTGGCACCTGGCAGGTGTCTGCAGCAGGCTTTCCCTGGCTGTGGCAAGCTGGGCCTCCTCTCTGCAGCAGGCGAGCTGGGCCTCCTCTCTGCAGCGGTGCACGCACTTCTCGTCGCTGTGGCTCCTCTAGTTGTGGAGAGCGGGCTCGGTAGTTGTGGCGCGTGAGCCTGGTCTCCCCACGGCATGTCGGATTTTCCTGGACCAGGGCTCCAACCCGTGTCTCCTGCGTTGGCAGGTGGATTCTTAACCACTGGACCACCAGCGAAATCTTCTAATCCGTTTTTTTTCTTTTTTTTTTTTGACTATCCTCAATCCCTGCCTTGGATTCTGGTGGTGGTTTCCATATCTAACCTGCTCTTAGACCCTAGAAACAATGCTGGGATATGGGCTTTAACAACCACTATTACAATAAGGGAAAGTGAAGTCACTTAGTCAAGACCGACTCTTTGCGACCCCATGGACTGTAGCTTACCAGACTCCTCCATCCATGGGATTTTCCAGGCAAGAATACTGGAGTGGGTTACCATTTCCTTCCCCAGGGGACCTTCCTGACCCAAGGATCAAACCTGGGTCTCCCGCATTGTAGGCAGACACTTTTACAGTCTGAGCCACCAGGGAAGTCTACTATTACAAAAGTCCAATAATAAATCAGTTTTTTTTTTTTTTTTGTCTGTCTGCTCTGCCAAAAGTATTCCACATCCTTTCCTTTTTCTCTGGTTGCTTCCTCTTCTTCCTCCTTCCTCCCTCGCTTCACATCCCTTAACCTTCTATAATCCATTCTTAGTAAAGGCTCTAGGGACTGCCCACCATGTTAACAGCCCTGAAATCTGACTGGCAGTGTGAAATGAAGCGCCACTCAGCGGGCTCCTGGGGTTACACAAGACTCAGCAGGTAGAGAGTCCCTGCCATTTGGGGCAGATGCTGCAGGTATCGGCCTGAACTGTGCTCAAGGCGCAGTGTGAGCCATGGCAGAAATCTGAAACTGCCTGAATGCTGGCCAAAGAATAATGCGCCCAGGGCTGTAAATAACACCAGCGGCCCTGGCACGGTAGCCTGTATTTAAAATGATGCAGCCAAGTGCCCGCCAGATAATTAGTCAGGCTATAACAGAGTTCCACTTTATCTCATTTAGTAAGTCAACTCTTGGCTCGATGCTGGAGTTTAAAATCTTGCCTCACGTTTCTTGTGATTTGCCGGGTTTGGGGGGCAGGGGGTCAGTGGTCACACTTTCCTGATGAGCTATGTTTATGCGTCTGTGTGTTTTTTTCCTGCGAAGTTACAGGATGCCTTAAGAAATGGCAGTTTTTCAGTCAGTCTGTGTGGTAAACAGTAGTTAAGAATTTGGGTTTGTGGTGCTGAGGTGTAGATTCACATGCAGTTGTAACAAATAATACAGCGTGATCCTGGGTGTGCACGCTCAGGCGCTTCAGCCGTGTCTGACTCTGCGACCCCATGAACTGTAGCCAACCAGGCTCCTCTGTCCATGCGATTCTCCAGGCAGAAGCCCTGGAGTGGGTTGCCATGCCCTCCTCCAGGGGATCTTCCCCACCCAGGGACTGAACCTGCATCTCCTGTGGCTCCTGCACCGGCAGATGTGTTCTCTACCGCTGAGCCACTGGGGGAGCCCAGGGTGATGCCATGTGCCCTTTAGTCAATTTCCCCCAGTGGAAATGTCTTGCCAAACTAGAGTACAACATCACAAGCAGGATTTTGTCATTGATACAGTCAAGATACAGGACGTTTCCATCCCAACAAGGATCCCTCCTATTTTTATAACCACACCCGTCTCCACCTGTCCCCCCAGCCTTTAACTTCTGACAACCACTGATTGGTTCTCCATTTATAACTTTCTCAGAATATTATGTGTGGAATGCTACAGTTTATAAACTGTTGGAGTTGGCTTTTTTTCCCTCAACATAATTCTTTGGGGATTTCTTTATGCTGAGTATATTGATAATTCCTTCCTTTTATTGCTGAGTTATTACTTCATGCTGTGAATGTACCACAATCTATTCACCCGCTGAAGGATATCTTGGTTTTTTCTGGTTAACACTATTACAGTAAAGCTGCTGTAAACACTGGGTATAGGTTTCTTTGTGTGAAGGTCAGTTTCCATTTCTGAGAAATGCCCAGAAGTGCACTTTCTGGGCTGTATGGTTGTACATGTCTAGTTTTTTAAGAAACTGCCTGATTTTCTGAATGAATCAGTTTCTCTACATCCTCATCAGTATTTCAGATTATTTTTAAAATAAACTTTTATTTTAGAACCATTTTATTTTTTTAATTTTTATTTTTAGTTTATTTTGCTTTATAATACTGTGTTGGTTTTGCCATACATTGACATGAATCAGCCACAGGTATACATGAGTTCCCAATCTTGAACCCCCCTCCCACCTCCCACCCCATATCATCTCTCTGGATCATCCCCGTGCACCAGCCCCAAGCATCCTGTATCCTGTATCGAACATAGACTGGCAATTCGATTCTTACCTGATAGTATACATGTTTTTAGATTTACAGAAAAGTTGTGACGTTAGGGTTCCCTTACACCCTATCCCTGGTTTCCTCTCTTAACATCTCATGCTGGTATGCCACACTTGTTACAACTGATGCTGCTGCTGCTGCTAAGTGGCTTCAATCGTGTCCGACTCTGTGCAACCCCATAGACGGCAGCCTACCAGGCTCCCCCGTCCCTGGGATTCTCCAGGCAAGAACACTAGAGTGGGTTGCCATTGCCTTCTCCATGTTACAACTAATAAACCAGTATTAAAAACATGAGAAGTCTGTACTTTATTTGTATTTCCTTAGTTTTTACCTAGTGTCCGGGCTGATACTGGTGCAGCTGGCAGGTAGGGACTGGGGAAGCCCCAGGTTATGGCAGAGACTGCAGGGGAAGGGGAGTTGGTGAGGGGATCCCTGATGGGGTGAGAGACACAGGAGATGTAGGGGTGTTCATGGAAGGGACAGCCTGTATTCTAAAATCCCTAGTGTCAGAAGTGTCTTTCCTTTCCTGAGTCTTCTGGAAATACGGCCCTCTAAAAGCACCTGGATAAATCACCTTGTCATCAGATTTTCCACTTAACTTCCTTAGTTGTTGAGCAAGTTTGGCTTATAAGGATGAAGGCCTTTCATGTGCTTTGGCAGTTGGAGGGGAGGGAGGCGATGAAGAGGTGATGCTTTGAGAGATAGCCCTGAAACCCAGACGGTTGTTCTTAGCTGGGCTGGTGCCTTAGGGGTTAGTACTCTAATGAGCAATTTACCAGTGCAGAGCTGAATAATTCAGAGTGAACAAAAAAAGCCAGCCAAGGCCCCATGTGGTCCTTCATATAAATGCAATATAAATACCATAGGACCTTGCTTTATGTGCAGTTTTACCACTTTTCTCTAATGGTTTATTTCTGAATTGTTGGCTTAACCTAGACTGTAAGCCCTCAGGGCAGCAGTGGCCTTTTCACGTAGGTTTTTACAAATGATAAAGTGTTTTTGCCTCACAGATGGGGGCAGATGGCAGATGGGCTTGGCTTTATTTGTTTTGGAGACCTGAATGTCCAAGTTATACATATTGCTTTAAAAAACCAAAAGGAGCCCTAGGCGTAGGAGATAATCTCTTGACTGTGGGTCATTGCCTGTCTCAGCTGGGGAAGCAGGAGAAACAGGGGCTTCTTAGAGGGCATGGGATCTCAGACTAGATCTTAGAGTCGGTAGGATTTGGGTCAGAGGACAACGAGGAGGAAAGTGTTTCCATGACCTTCCACAGGGTAATCCAATTCTGATTCGTATGGCTATTTGCCTCCAATGACTTATTTCTCATCTGCTATAGATCAAGCCTCTAGAAGTTGGACAGTTGACAAATAATCTCCAGATCGAAGGGGGTGATTGAATGTTCTGGAGCAGAATGTGGAAGTGAAGGCAGATGAATGAAACGTGTCAGAGGACCTTACACCCACTGCTTCAGCAGCTTAAGCCTTCTGACTTCAGAGGTCAGTATTAGAAAGGGTCATACCTGTAAACTGTCCTCAGTCCGTGGAGACGGGTGAGACCAGCACTTTGCAGGAGGTCCGTGGAAGTGGTCTTTGAATTTTCACACTGTGAGTGCATACAGGGAGACAAAAGGAGAGGGAAGCTTGTGCAATACCCAGAAAGAATTTTCCTAAGGAAACAGTAAATCCTTCAGTCTTTGCTCAGACATTCCCGTTGGGGCTTGCTTGCCAGGGTAGCAATCACTGAAAATGTGCTTAGGGGATTTAGTTAACTTGTGTAGGTCTTGAATATCTTTTCCAGGGAGTTCTTCCTTTAAAACTTTCTTGGCATCTTTTATATTCACTTAAAAGACTGATACTTTAGCCGCTTGATGTGAAGAGCTGATTCATTGGAAAAGACCATGATGCTAGGAAAAATTGAAGGCAGAAGGAGAAGTGGGTGGCACACGGTGAGATAGATAGGATCACTGATTCAGGAGACGGTGAAGGACGGGGAAGCCTGGTGTGCTGCAGTCTGCTTGGTCACTAAGAGTCAGACACGACTTAGTGACGAACGACAACGAAAGATTGAAGCTGCTGATTTAGTATATGTGTTCAGGATTGGCAGTTCTTTCCAAATTAAACAAAAATTGCTATTAGAGACTGTGAGCTTTGTAAAGTGAAATGTTACACACTTGGTTTTTCTAAAGACGGAAACGTGTAGGTCATAGCTGGGGGGAAAGCTCCAGGGTCCCCTTCACCTTTCCAGAGCTGTGTGTGGAGTCTCCATCACTGGTCTTTTCCTGAAACATGTAAATCAACTTTATCTCCTGATGAGGAATCTTACACACTCAAAACTCTGAACTAACAAGTGGTTTCTCTTGGTAGAAGTGAGAAGGGGAGGTATGGAGGGAAATTTTATTTCATATTTTATGAACAAAGCAGTTCAAATATTACCTATTTGCAATGAACTTGTAATTCTCAAAGTTCTAACAGTTTAGAGAAAATGTACCGAGTTAACTTCTGTTTAAGCATCAGGTTAAACAAAAATTAACAAGTTTGATTATATCTGTTTTTTCTGTGGCTTAACTGAAAAACTAAGCATGACCATTTCAAAAAATAATTTGAGTTTCTGTGATCAACATTACCCATCAGACAGGTGGACCCACATGGGGGATCACTCATAAAATGTGTGGCCCAGAAGTCCTGTGCCCAGATTCTGGGGAAGATATGAATGGCATGCTACCTGATACCTGGCAAAAGGGAATGACTGCTCTGGTGACTGATAACAGGAAGACAGTGATAAGTTATAGTGAGAGTTTAACCATCATTTTGGGAGAACATGTTTGTTGATGAACCATCCAGACCTCGGAGTGCAGGAGGGCCATCAACCCGCTTGAGGGACCCATTTACCATCTTGCATCAGCTGTTTCCTTACTCTGAGTGGGCAGGCCGCTGGGAGAAGGAGAGTCTGGCTGGCTCTGCTTTTCCAGTTATTTTAAATGCTAATCAGTGGCACCTGGTAGATGTGTGTCTCCTGTGTTGGTTACCAGTTAGCCTCCCAGGTCTGCAAACTTGCAGCTATCCCCTCTGGGATCCCCCTGCAAGTTGGGGATCATGCCCAGTGCACCAGAGACCCTCCAGAGCCCTGCCGGGTAACCAGTGTGCTGGAGCCCCTCCTGATGGAAGTGGGGTGGGGGACAAAGCAAAATGCAGCTCATGATACATCAGCACTGAGTTGACTCCTGCTCTTACTGTTTCTTAACTTGGCCTTGGCTCCAACAAGAAGGCACATTTTGTACCTGTTCCTCTTGATAGAGGGTTTCCCTGGTGGCTTAGATGGTAAAGAAGCTGCTTGCAGTGCAGGGGACCTGGGTTTGATCCCTGGGTTGGGAAGATCCCTCGGAGAAAGGCATGGCTACCCACTCCGGTATTCTTGCCTAAAGAATTCCGTGGACAGAGGAGCCTGGCGAGCTCCATGGGGAAGCAAAGAGTTGGACATGATTGAGCAACTAACACTTTTCTCTTGACAGAAACCAAGTTAAAAAAAAATCATCACAATTTGAAAATCATATTAATGTTATTAAACAGATCTAGTGCCACAGGAAACATTGCATCAGAGACCATGTGTGTCAGGTACATAGATAACTTACGGAGGGGACCTTTTCCTTAAATGAAAGCCCTGTTAAATGGGGCAGAGTGTGCTCAGTTGTCAGTGAAGCTACCTGTCTTCCTCTGGGGACTCACCAGTAGCAGGTGGGATGTGTGGGATCCATGCCAGTAATGTCATTGGGCAGACCAGGGTGTCACCACTTAAAGAGTTTACCACCCATAATAGGTGCAGACTTTAGGAGGCACATTTGAGGCCTGAAACAGAGGGTGAAGGGTGAGACCTAAGTACTCCTAAAGATCACTAGAATACAAGTAATAATGCAAAAGTTATCCTGGTTAGGAGTGGTGAGGCCCCAATGGCCAGCTTCTGTGGTCTGAGTCCTGCACGAACATCTCTTGTCTTCTTCATCTAAAACCTAAAACCATCACTACAAACCATCTTGTGGTTTCAGGCAGAAGAGAGACACGTGGTTCCTGTGAATTTTTCTTCGCCTGGTATGTTATACCTGCAAAGGTGTGAACTACTTTGCTGTTTGTGTTCAAAACAGTAGGATTCTGGAAGAAAAATAAAAACACTCGTAGGATTCTGTTCCTGCCTACATGGCTAACGTATGAAGTTGTGCAGAGTTCAGTTATGGAAGGGAGGTTAGAGGCCATTTCGCCTGTGTTTTGGGATCTCAGAGTGCATCTGAATTTGCACAAAGCTCACACCTCCTCTCTCTTCCTGTTGCTGATGTAAGCAGAGTATCCACCTGGAGTTGAGGCCAGCCCCTAGGCAGCTTGAACAGTCCTGGTTTGTGAGCGGAGCCTGGTCTTTGCTGAATGAAGTGCCTTTTCAGAAGGAGCTGCCCAGACCGGGGACCCTGTTTTTTTGTTGGGAAAGGTGCTCAGAGTTCTATCAGAAAGCCGAGCAGAGCGTTTCCCACAGTATCAGGCGCCCGGGCTGTTCTGGGCCCAAAGATAACGAAACAAGATAGGAGGGCAGACCAGGATTGTGTGCCCCAGGAGAGGCGTCTGGAGCCACTGCCAGGGGTTCCCCTCCTCCCTGAACCTGATAGGTTGAGAAAGTAGAGTGGCCTTGCAAATAAGGTGTGCACCCTGGAACCCTACCAGGGAGGGAAAACCCAGAACACGCACACGGCCCGTTTGTGCATCTCCTGGGAGAGTGGAGGGAAAGACACTGCACTGGAAAGACACCTCTCTGAGTGAGCAGGGGCCAACCGTGTTCCCGACTCCAGTTCTCCATCGGGGTGGACTTGTCCTCATGCATTTCTTTTCCTCTGTAGAAGGGTAACCAGATGGGATGGGGAGGAAAGGAGTAAATCTGAGCAGCCTCCACTGGGCTTCTCATTCATTGGAGGCCTCCCTCCATGAAGGCTTGGATCACCTGGTGTCTCAGACAACCTTGGTAACAATCCCTTTCAGAAAGATCTGCAGGGGGCACTGCGTTCCATGATGTCATTTTGGTTATCAGCTGCAGGTGTGTGAACACTGATGGAAAGAATTGTTGAAATGTGAATGGGGATCTCTGCCCAGGGCCCTTTGCTTTGCCTGGGGATGCTGCTGTTAGTCCCTGGGAACGTGAGAGGGAGAGGCTGCCCTGGAGAAGCTAGAATGGGTGGAGGGGGTCAGTGGGAGATGTTAGAGCCGGAAGACGCGTCTTGCAGTCACTTGGGTTGTGCTCTGCTGACCTCGAGGTTGTGGATGGTGCTGCCTCAGGAAGGGTGGTGGAGCGTGCGGCCTGGGAGTGCCTGGATCCTCCATAGTCCTATCAGATGTCTTTCTGCATCAGCCCATGCAGGAGCTGTACCTCCGGGGTTGAGGTGGTTGAGGGCTTCTGGGATATGCCACAGATTCTCTGATGATCTGGGGTTTGCCTTCTCTCACGGGTTCTTTGAGGCTATGGCTGGCAGTGCTGAGCAGTCATATACTGAATCTGTTCTTTAAAGGCAAGGCGTCCTTTAAGGAAAGGCTGGGCTCACGAGGAGATCGCATGGGCTTCCCAGATTGTTTAACAACACAGTAGACTTTCTTCTGCTATCCTTAACTGGCAGCATCAAAAACTGGGCACAGGGATCCCTACTTTGGGTGTTGATGACGTTTAGCAGTATGCTAGCGTTTGGCAGGGACTTGCTGGGGTGGGGCGGTGAGGGGAGGTTCTGAAGGGGGTTTTCCTCATGCAGTTGTTGTTGAAGAATGTTAGGTGCAGAAAGACGAGAACCTGATTTGGGAGAGTTTGGTTCAGGCAGACAAGTTCAGAAAGGGGCCTTTCCTACGTGATGAAACCCAGGAAAACAAGAAGGTGTGAAGCCTCCTTGCCAGGGGAACCTCTTGGGAAACAGGACAGCTGGAAGGTGGCCATTGCCTGGCACACGGGCTACCTCACAAGTGGTCATTTTCATAAGCCAAAAAAAAAAGATGCCAAACCAGTTTAGCAAAAATCTGGTGGCCCCGCCCTTTACTTGTTTCTGCAGTCTCCCAGCTTCCTCAAGTGAACATCTTTTAATTCTATGTTTCCCTTAGACGCTTTCACCTCTGCTTTGGTTTGGCAGCTGGGAGGGCCTCCTGCGCCTAGAGCCGTGTCTCCCAGCGTTCAGGACCCTGGCGCTTTGTGTCCCGGCCGCACGGTGGGGACTCCGTACAGAACTCGGTGGTCTCCACGGACGCTTTCTGGGGTCACTGCTGCCTCTTCTCTAGGGGCTGAGGGGAGCTGAGGCGGGGCCCGTGGCCGGCAGGGGGAGGGCTCCGTGTGTTCTGCAGCCTGAGTTTGTGAGAGAACGTGGGAGGTAAGAGCAGCGACTCTTGTGCTCCTGGAGACTTTCAGGGGAAGCACGCTGACGGAAACCGCCCACCCTGGCCAGGCACCGGAGTGACCGTTTTTGTGAGTTATTTTACGACAGGGGGTCCTGGTAAGGAACAGGGAACTAACAAGCCACCACCAACACGGAGAATTCAGCAGAGGTTGAAAGGAGATGCCGTGTGTCCCACCACTTCCCAGAATCCTTCTTGCTGGCGTCCATCTTGGCTGAGCAATGCGTGCGCCACCAGGAAGGACCCTGAGTCAGAACAACTGGCTAAAAAGGCAACCTGGAAACTAACCCCATCACCATACAGCCGTGTGGCAGAGCACTCCTCCTGTGTCCTCTTACCCTCCTGCTTGCCTCCCAGGTGCCCCTTCCCAATAAAATCTCCTGCTTTGTCAATATGTGTGTCTCTTCAGACAGTCCATTTCCAAGTGTTAGACAAGAACCCAGTCTCAGACCCTGGAGAGGGGTCCCCCTCCCTACAACAAAACCAGGTCTTATTAGCACCCTGCTTCCTCTGAATCCCTTCCTTGTCTGTGGTCTAGTCTTTCAGTTGAGTGTGTAGGTCTATGCTTTCTGGGGGAGAGAGAGGAGAGAGTGTTCGTTTAATGAGTTCATCCTTTTTTCTCAGTCAGACTGGGAGCTCCACGCGGGGGCAGCTATGGCGGTAGCGCGTTGCCCCATCCGTGAGGCCTGTGCTCTGAGAGGGACCCAGACACCCGGAAACGCATCCTGAGAAGAAAGGCCAGGGCGGCGAGGAAAGCGGGAGACCCAAGCGTGGGAGAGATGGTTGAGCTGTCTCAGGGCTTTCTCTAGAGAATGCATTCAGGATGGGTTGGTGTGGGTGGTTGGGGGTGGCCACTGGCTGTGAACACAGACTCCAAATAGTCCGGAGCTCAGCGTGGGACCAGGAGTTGGGGTGGGGCATGGAGAGTGGATGTTATTGGGGATGTTCTCTGTACCAGCCCTTACGACCTGTTACTTCCTCTCCCCAGTCATAGCTGTGACTAGTGGGTGACCCTGTCAGAGAGATTCCAGCCCAGCTTAAGACACAACTTTCAGAAGACTCAAATGGGCCATGCAGCTGCCCCCCGGCATTCCCACTGCAAGGAGTTTTCATGTGGGGACTGGCTGACCTTTCATGGGGAGTCTTCCTGCTTCATGGCTTGTCCACAGGATGTATTCAGTTAAGGACCATTCTTTCCTAAGGTAGTCCTTACTTTGAGGGGATTAAAGTGTCTCTTCTTTTGCCAATGGTCTCTGAGATTAAGTAAATATTAACTGGTCCATGGATTCTCTTTTAAGATCAGGGCTGCCTCCCAAGACCTACCTGTAAGACCCCTTTCAACACGGAGTTCCTATGGCTGTGGCCTCTGTAAAGGTAACTCTTAGAGAGCCTAGAATATAGCCTTGCCCTCTGTGGATGGCTGCTAAAAGTGAAAAAAAAACACACACACACAAAGCTGCTCATATAGAACAGAATTTCCAGGAGAGCAGTTATCCTGGGTTGATCCCAAGTTAGGAATATCGAGGCACACCTGGCAGGCCCTGCTCTTGCTTCTGCTGCTGTCTTTACATTGGATGTTCTTGCCTGATGGTTCATCTTTAACTCGGAAGTACTGACCTTTGCCTGTTGTGTTTAACCTGTTTTCCCGTGAGTGTGAGAGGATCCCTTCTCATTCTTGTCCATGTCATCTGTGGTTGCATAAATCCCGTTCAATTTATGGCTCTCCAAGACCCAGCTTCATTATATTCCTTCATGAGTGTTTGTCCCAATTCTGCAAGAGTGGATAAAGGTTGAGCAGAAGAGTTTCTGCCGTCTGAAGCTCAGTCTTGAATAGGGCAGCAGCAATGCAGGAAAATCGCTGGGTCAGGAAGATCCTCTGGAGGAGGAAATGGCAACCCCCTCCAGTATTCTTGCCCGGAGAGTCCCATGGACAGAGGAGCCTGATGGGCTATACAGTTCATGGGATTGCAAAGAGCTGGACACGACTGAGTACACAACACAAATAAGACTAGATAGGATACACAGCAGGGCATGAATAGGTGAAGAGGGTACAGGAGCCTGTGTCCACTAGGATCCGGAGTGTTCTGAACAACGGGACTTGGAAGACCTTGAAAAGTGGGCAGTGGGAGAAGGGAGGTAGTGTAGGTGTGGAGCAACACGAAGGCCTGGGGATGGAGAACAGTGAAGGCACTTTCTTGGAGCAGAAGGTTCATGCTGGAATTGTTCCATGTGGGAGGTGAGGTGGAGGGGTGGGGAACTGACGTGATGTGGGCAGAGGAGGCCATGGCTGTGTGGGAAGCCAGAGGGTGTGACAGGGTGCTGGGCTGTGACCCTCGGGCTCTGTTGCCGTTGAGCTGGGTGACTTGGGATGGCACAACCTCTCTCTGTTTCCGAGGTTTCCTGGCCTCTAAGTTTAGGCCCAGCCTTGAAAAATGGCTATGAGGGTCAAGGAGGATAATACACAGGTAGAAGCATCTTGAAAATGTCAGGGCGTTGAAATGTATGAAAAGTTTTCTGCAGGGACTGATATCATTACTTATCAGAGTCAGAAAGTGGAGGGAAGCAACTTTTTTTTTTGTTTGTTCATTTTGAAAATATAGGGAAGGAGGGATACATGTTGCACCAAAACTCATGCCTGATTTCGTAGGTCTTTCCGAAGGTCAGGGGAGATCTGCCTGTGGTTAGCTGTGGATTTGGTTAACTTGACTCTGAGGCTGACCATGTCTTATCCAGGGTCTGTTTATTTTCAGAAGTGAATGACTGCTGTAGACAAACCTGTTTTACTTCCTTGGGTGGCTACCCAGGGTAATGAGGCTAAACTTACTCTTTGTCTCTTGTGGTTGTCAGTCTTTACGCATGAGAGGAGCTGTAGAATGTACAGGCTTTGTGCAGCCAGCTCTTCTCTGGAAATGCCCAGTAACGATGAGAGTGACGATGGATGGTACACGTGCACGTTTACGTTTAATTTGAACTTTACAGTGATTCATACACATTACCAATCTTAACCTTGTTCTTGTTCAGTTGCTCAGTTGTGTCTGACGCTTTGCAACCCCATGGACTGCAGCATGCTAGGCTTCCCTGTCCATCACCAACTCCCAGAGCTTACTCAAACTCATGTCCATCAAGTTGGTGATGCCATCCAACCATCTCATCCTCTGCCACCCTCTTTTACTTTTGTCTTCAATCTTTCCCAGCATTGGGGTCTTTTCTAATTGACTCTTCGTATAGATGGCCAAAGTGTTGGAACTTCAGTATCAGTCCTTCCAATGAATATTCAAGGTTCATTTCCTTTAGCTTGTCCTTGCAGTCCAAGGGACTCTCAAGAGTCTTCTCCAGCACCATGATTTGGCTCTCAGACTTCTTTATGGTCCAACTCTCACATTGTATGTGACTACTGGAAAAACCATCGCTTTGACCATACAGGTCTTTGTTGATAAAGTGATGTCTCTACTTTTTAATATACTATCTAGCGTTGTCATAGTTTTCCATCCAAGGAGCAAGCATGTTTTAATTTCATGGCTGCAGTCACCATCTGTGGTGATTTTGGAGCCCAAGAAAATAAAATCTGTTACTGCTTCCACTTTTTCACCTATTTGCCATGACGTGATGGGACCAGATGCCATGATCTTAGTTTTTTGGATGCTGAGTTTTAAGCCAGCTTTTTCACTCTCCTCTTTCATCTTCATCAGGAGGCCCTTTAGTTCCTCTTTGCTTTCTGCCATTAGGGTGGTATCATCTGCATATCTGAGGCTATTGATATTTCTTCTGGCAGTCTTGATACCAGCTTGTACTTTATCCAGCCTGGCATTTCTCATGATGTACTCTGCATATAAGTTAAAGAAGCAAGGTGACAATATACAACCTTGACGTACCCTTTAACCTTTCTGAATTTTGAAGCAGTCCATTGTTCCACGTCTGGTTCGAACCATTGCTTCTTGACCTGCATATGGGCTTCTCAGGTGTCAGGTAAGGTGCTCTGATATTCCCATCTCTCGAAGAATTTAAGAAATTTTAAATTTTAAAAGAATTTAAGAAAGAATTTAGCAAGAGGCAAAGTGATAGTCCTATTAGATTAGGACGCTTGCGAGGCTTACAAGTGGATGGGTGAGAGGATGCTGTGCCCTGAGAACTTAGTGGGCTACAGTTTTATTATCAAAGGAAAAGTGGGGAGGGGGAAAAGACTTTGTCTTTTTTGACGTCATATTTCCATTATCAGCTCCTCCTCCTGGTTGAGAAGGGGAGTTTTTCTGTCCCTATGTTAGGTCCGCAGATTGTTCTGTGCGTGTGCATAAAGCGTGTCCTAGGGATCTTTAACTTACTGGGCTCACCGGGCACACTGTAGGCCTCATGCTGCCACTGTGTTATTGTTTGGGGGCGTGTCCCGTGCTACTGCTGCATGGTTTTGTTGCTAAGCGAGCCTGCTTGGTTTTGGGCTGAAGCAGACCCGCTCTCTTGAGTGATCATTGACTTCCAGGGGTCTCTCCCATATGTTTTCTACTTACAGTCCTGTAGTGGGATGAACCATTTAATCACTTACTTTGTCCCTTTACTCTGTCCCTGTGAAATTCACCAATGTGTGAACAAAGGCCATGCATTACTTTCTAGTGTGATTTTATTTTTGTTTTTTTGTTTTGCAGAGTACATGCTTTTGATGAACACCAAATCATATACATAAATTTGACATTGATTCTATGTAGGTTTTAAGAACCCTGTACCAGAACTTACGAAATGATTATTTTGGCTTTTCTGAGTCTTAAATTCAAGGAATAAACCACAGTAAAACATTTAGGCAGGGTCTTTGGTCATTTGGGCCTGTGGGTGGTTTTGCACATGGATCACCTAGTCTCATGTGGTTTTTTAAAAAAATTGTACTTTTTAATATATTTGGCTGTGCTGAGTACTAGCTGTGGCATGTGAACTCTTAGTTGTTGCATGTAGGATCTAGTTCCCTGGTTCCCCGACCAGGGATTGAACCTGAGACCCCTGTGGACCACCCAGAAAGCCCCTTCTGATGTGATTCTTACCTGGAGAAGCTTGTGATGTCAAGACCTGTGGGTGGTCAGTCTTGTCAGTGACTGAGGTAATGGAGAAGGCTCTCGGCTCCTTTCTGGTCTCAGTACTTAAGGTTTCAATCAGATCTGAAATAACCATCACGCCCAAAGCTGTCCTTTTAGTCATGCCAATAGCGCCGACACTTCATTTGCTGGAAGATACCTGTCATCTTTCATCGCTCTCCATTCAGGAGGGATGCCTTTAGTTTCTTAACCCAGACTCATCATCCCTGGATGTTCTGTGCAGGTTCCAGTGAGGGAGTGCTTTCTCAGTGGGTCAAGCCTTGGCACACTAAGGGAAGCCTCTGAGATTCTGTAAGGGAGCTTATGCTGTATGGTTAGGTAGGTGGCTGCAATTCTTTGCCTACCACCTCAGCAGGAAATACAGGGGGCACAACTGGGACACGGGATCCGCAGGCCGTGCTGTGCACCGAGGCCCTGAACATCGAACTGCTGTACAGCGTGTCGGTCTGCAGCTGAGGAACTGCAGCCCAAAGAGCAGCTCCTCTTTATGATGACTCAGCCCTCCTGTGTGCATAATTCTTCATTCCAATTACCGCTGTCTGCATGCCGCCAGCTTTCTTAGATCAGAGGCTGGGGGAGCTTTGAACTGACTGGGTCTTCCCCTGGGACACGAGCTCTCGGGGGCGGGGTGGAACTGGTCTGGTGCGTCCTTGGAGCTGGAAAGAGGCTGGGGAAGCTGGGATCCAGGGGTTGGTGGGATTAAGAGTGGACCTTTCGCCACAGAAACTGGACCAGGTACCAGGTCAGGGGGCTGATCTCTCTCTCATCCCTTGAAAAGTTTGTCCGGTAGTCCAAAACAGAGTTCTCTAATACAGTCCAGTCCTAGCTCTGCCCAGGCTTTTTTTTTTAAGCAAATCAGGGTTTAAGAAGAAAGGAAATCAGCACATATTGAACTCTTAATAGAACCAAGTGTTTTTCCTGCATGGTCTTATTTAATTTGCATGAAAGGTTTATCCTAATTTTACAAGTACCAGAGTCCATACTTTTATTTGTGACACTGAATATTTTCTTTTATTGGGCTTCACATATGTATATAATTTTGGCAGGGAAAAGCAATGAACTAAATCAGCAAATACAATATTATAGTTTAAAAAAGGAAAACAGTAATGAATGAAGTCATAGTAATGTCTTTTTTTTTTTTTTTTTTCAAAAAAGGAAGAGCATCACATTAAGAAACACTTGAAAATGGGTGGACCCATGAGGTTCAGAGTGTGATTTACGTGTGGAATGATGGCGTTGGGGTCACTCAAGCTTGGAGCCTATGTTTAAAATTAGATCTGTCTGACATCAAAGGCCACTAGTATCCAGAAGGCCTGATAATACAGTTTTTTTTTTTTCTCCTGATAATAGAATTTGAGGATTGTATCTTGGGTCATGATCCTTGGGATTTAGACCCTTCACAAGGGAGCAGAGACCCAAGATGACTGACACCTTAGGGTGAGTTAGGGGAAGAACGGGTGGTGTCCATCGTTTCTGGGAAGAGTTCACTGTGGGTCACAGGGTGATGGAAATTCTTTATCCTCAGGACATCAGCCTGGCGTGCCAATCCTGAACTAGGACATCTTGGCATATTTCTCTTTTGGAGCTGTTTTCACTGTGTATGGAGGTATGGTGAGTGGGAGGGAGGTGAGGGGATTAGGAAGAATAATAAGGCAAAATTGAACCCTGGAATAAAAATGGAACCAAGATCTCTCTAAACCAGATCCAAGGAAAGGCTGGAAGCCTGCTTAGGAGATAGCACCCAAGGCAGGCATCCAGGGGTCAGAGGCAATCTCCTGAAAGCCAGACTTGAAAAATTAAGTTTAAACCCTCATGCACATACTTCCGAATGACTGTGAGCCTTCTAGGGGCACAGACCAGGCTTTGTGTGTTTATGTATGGATGCGCCCAAAAACAGCAGTGTACAGGGGGCTGCAGAGCTGCAATGTAGCTTTATCTCTGCTTAGGCTCCGTGTCATTTCCACACCTGTCAGTGCTGGTGACTGTTGCCGCCTGTTGTCTACCTCTCAGACCCTAGGATTTGGCAGCATAGATATTGAGCTCCTTAGGAAGCAGGTCCCTAAGTATTTCGTGTTCATTAATATGCCAGATATGGGCGAGAGATGAGGCATGGAGCAGGGCCTTTTCTAGAGAAGTTTCTGGTGCTGTGGGGGAGATTAAATCCACAGATACAGGGCTGTGCAAGGTGACAGAGGCCTGCAGAGGGCTCTGATGAAAGGTGTCTCGGTGAACCATGTCAGAGAAGGCTTCCTGGAGGACGAGACACTTGGTCAGAGACTTAGAGGACAGGGTAACTAGGCAGAAAAGGAGTGTTCTGGACAGTGGGAATGGTATATGAGAAAGCAGAGTGCGTTCAGTGATGTGGCAACGGTGCAGGCTGTCTGGAGTCTCGGGTCGTTGGCTCTGGGGTCAGGAAACGTCTTGTAGGCTACCTAAAATGTCTGGACTTTACCTGAAGCAAGGGGTAGCCGTAAATGGTTCCTAAGTTTAATTTCCATCACTAAGATATAGGGTCCCCGGGCATGGGGGACAGTGACTTTTGGTTGACAGCTGTATCCTTGGGACCTCAAATGGTGCCTGGTGCATCGGGAAGACAGTGGACTTCATCACCTTTGTGTATTCAACAGACCCACGTGCTGTGCATTGCGTTGGAGGCATTAGCAAGGGGACTCGCCAGGAGATTTCTGCAGTAATTCAGGTGACTTAGGAGAAGGCAGTCGTGGTGATTGGAAGACAAAGCTGCTTTGAGAGGAGTTCCAGGAAGACCTGCAGACTCACTGCGTGTGGCAGGTGCAGGGGAAGAACTGAGGTTGACTCCTGGGAGTCCGACTCGGACACTTAACAGGGAACCCAGTGTGGCAGGAAGGGGCGGGCGAGGGTGGAGAGTTGTTAGGGGCAGGTGGGGTTGAGGAGTCTGTGGAACAGCTGGTGGTGCTGGCCTGCGAGCCTTTAGACATCCATGTCTGGAGCCTAGGGAGGCATTCCAGGCTTGACAAGGGGATTTAAGGTTTAGGCGGGATCAGGTAGAGGGGAAACTATGTAAGCTGTCACTTCCTGGAGTGTGGAGGAGGAGACAAGACTGCGGCCAAAGTGGAGCCCTGCGCAGTGCTGGGGCCCAGGGGCAGGGGGGCACAGCACAGGGCCTGAGGGAGGGGGCGGACTGTGCTCCCGCTGAAAAACAAAAGCACAGAATCAGATGGAATAAAAAGTCTGCCCCCTTCCCTTTGCCACCTTATCCCCTCCCTGGAAGTAGCTGCAGAAGACATTTCGTCCTGTATCTTTCCAGCTGTTTTCTGTGCCTAAACAAGCCTAAATATGTGTGCCTTTTATTTTTATCCAGAGGGATTTGACTTTTATAACTTCCCCTTCAATTCTATGAGTCTGTGATTCATGCAGAAAAACATTTAAAGAGAGCTCGTAAAAATACAGGTTGAGTCTTATAGCTGATTGATCCAGATTTAACACCCCATGGTGAAAGTACAGAATTGTAAATGTTATCCAAACAGCAACGTTGAGATGATACACTGGAGTCTGTGCTTCTTCACTACCTGTGAGTATACACGGTGCGGTGTGCACAGCCCCCCACCCCCGCTCCCTGGTCCCTTTCTGCCTGCTGTTGGTGCTGGGGAGCACAGTTCACTGAGGTTTCCTGGCTGCACTGAACTAAAGCAGGTCTGTGCAGCAGGAATTCCAGGGGACTGTGAGCACAGCTGAGGGAAGGACCTGGGTTTTCTCGTTTCTTCTACTGCTAAGTCACTTCAGTCCTGTCTGACTCTGCGCGACCCTATAGACAGCAGTCCACCAGGCTCCCCCGTCCCTGGGATTCTCCAGGCAAGAATACTGGCGTGGTTGCCATTTCATTCTCCAATGCATGAAAGTGAAAAGTGAAAGTGAAATTGCTCAGTTGTGTCTGACTCTTTGTGACCCCGTGGACTGCAGCCTACCAGGCTCCTCCGTCCATGGGATTTTCCAGGCAAGAGTACTGGAGTGGGGTGCCATTGCCTTCTCCTTGCTTGTTTCTAGCCACCTGCATGTCCCTTAGAAGAAAAGGGCTTTCCAGAGTCCTTCTTCTTGGCTAGGCTGTGTGACCTTGCTCAGGTGACTCCCCCTCTCTGGGCCTTGGTTTTTCCATCTCTAAAATGAGAAAACTTGAGCTAGGATCTCTACGGTTGCTTCTGCCACAAGTGTTTCATCATAGCTCTCCCATCTACCTGCTGTGAGTTAGACTGAGTGAAGGTAGAGCAGGAAAGTGTATCGACAAAGACCACATGATGTCATTTGCCGTCAATAAATCATAATTAAACTGAGCTACTGTCTTACATCACCTTTTCTACCTTCTAGGGAAGTGGCGTGGTAATTTGTATAGTGGGAAGGGCTGCCCCTTTAATTAAAAAAAAGAAAAGAAAAAGATATTAAAGAAAAGAAAGGAAAAGAACAGAGCCATGCAGAAAGTGTTTTGAAGTATATTGGATTTTGGTAAATGGTTTCTTCCATCAATGTCACAGCCGCCCGTGAAGGCCAGTGGTATAACAAGTCTGGAGATTTAATTAGAACGGCTTTCAAGTTTTTAAAAC
The DNA here is from genome assembly GCA_006410935.1 of Redunca redunca. NCBI lineage: Eukaryota > Metazoa > Chordata > Mammalia > Artiodactyla > Bovidae > Redunca > Redunca redunca. Next base: position 107,111 of record SJYQ01008292.1, read on the forward strand.
ACCACTTCAGTGGAAAACCATTCATTTTTTCCTCCTGATATGCCTCAGGATCCTTCAGATGACATTTTTTCCCTTGTTTGCAGAAATCTTTTATTCTGGGACCACCACTGTCAAGTTAAATTCCAGCGTCTTATGACTTTGGGTAAGATTGGTTGGAGAAGAGATTTTGTTGTTGTTAGAATGCATTTTTGAAAAAAGAAATGGAAAAATACACTTTTAATGAAGAATGAAATATATAGATTTTGAAAGCTCTTCCCACCAGCATTTTCAATTTAAATACCTCGCTTTTGGGGATGATCCTAGGGAATTGTTGCTCTTAAAACTTTTAAATAAGACACTCAAATGTAGGTCACTTTGCAGTCATTTTAAGTTTCACATCCTGGTAGGAGCATCAACTTCCCTCTGTGCTGAGAAAGATGTGAAAATTTCAGCCAGAAACTTTCTCTGGAGGGAGGTGCTTAATTGCTGCCTCTCTTGGGGTTCCTTGCTTTAAGGTAACTAACTAGTACATCCTCCAAAAGTAAATATGGAGCCCTGATGTATCCCCAACACTGAGGGACTTGAGGGTGTGTGGGTTCGAGTCCTGCTGCTGGACACTTTACGTGGAACTTGGCCTCAAGCAGCCCCAGCTTATAAAGCAGTTTGGGTGGGAGGAGCCTTTGTCCACAGAAGGCCTGGTGGGTGTGTGTGGGTTTTTAAAAATTAACTGTTACTGAGTATGGTTACTTTACAATGTTGTGTTAATTTCTCCTGTACAGCAAAATAAATCAGCCATACATACATCCTCTCCCTTTTGGACTTTTTCCCCATTCCGGTCCCCACAGAGCATTAAGGAGAGCTCCCTGTGCTCTACACTGGGTTCCCCTTAGTGATCTGTTTTATACATAGTATCAACAGTGTATATAAATTACAATCTCCCAGTTCCTCCTAGGCTTTCCCCTGGGTGTCCATTCATTTGTTCTCTACATCCCTTTCTCTATTTCTGCATTGCAAATAGGATCATCAGTACCGTTTTTCTAGATTCCACCTGTGTGCATTAATCCACGGCATTTGTTTTTCTCTTTCTGACTTACTTCACCCAGTATGACAGTCTCTAGGTCCATCCACGTCTCTACAAGTGACCCAAGTGAAAGTGTGGGGTTTGTTTAGCTGAACCATGTGCATCTGTTAGGTTCTATCTAGGTGTGGCAAAGGGCCTTAATACTTTATGGTATGTATACTTCTTCCTGTACACTTACTGGCGTCGAATCTAGTGTTTCACTGAGTTGAAATACCAGTATCTCCCTTCTTCAAGCTTTTGTCCCTGAAGAATACATTGCTCTTCCCCTAAGGTCTCTTGAGGGTCGTTTCTGGGTTTATTTGCTGTCATTCTGCACGTAGATAGCCCATGTAGAGCATCTTCCAGAAACCTCTCTTACATTTTCCATCTAAGTCCTGTTTCTGGACAGAAGATGAAACATGCATGTCGTAAAGGCCCAAAGTCCCGTCACAGCTGTGCCTCTAGCCAGCTTCCTCACTGTAAACTAAAGAGTTTGGGTGAGAGGTGATGATACTGTCTGACCGAAGGACTCTCCTGAATGCCTGCTGTGTGCTCAGCCTAAACCAGACCCCGTGGGAGCTGCGACGGGGCCGAAGGTGCTGAGCAGGTCACCTTGAGCATTCTAGGCACGTCTGTAGCAAACAGTAGGCCAGGGCTGCACACCGTCTCTCCTTTTTGCACATTAAGTTCTCACTTTACCTCCTGTCCTTCTCTTGGCACCTGTTAGGAAAGGCTCTTCCCGGGGACTTCCCTGATGATCCAGTGGTTAAGACTTCGCCTTCCAATGCAGGGGGTGTGGGTTTGATCCCTGTTTGGGGAGCTAAGGATCCCATATGCCTCATGGCCAAAAAACCAAAACATGAATCAGAAGCAATATTGTAACAAATTTAATGAAGACTTTAAAAATGGTCCATATTAAAAAAAAAAATCTTAAAAAAAAAAAAAAAGGGTTCTTCCTGTCTGTGCTGACTAAGGAGACCTTCAGGGATTTTCTGGGTCTGGTGCTAATGTTACAGAATTTTTTCATTCTTATTCCTTGCGTTCAGTGTGCCTGCATACTAGGTTGCCTCAGTCGTGTCTGACTCTTTGCAACCCCATGGATTGTAGCCCACCAGGCTTCTCTGTCCGTGGGATTCTCCAGGCAAGAATACTGGAGTGGGTTGCCATGCCCTCCTCCAGGGGCCTCACCATCATGTATCTGGATAAATACTGAGGTAACTAGTTATGTAGAATTCTTATCCCCAGGTGGGTCAACTGCTGCAACACCCCTTTCTGGGGTTGGCGTCCACTAGGTAGCGGAGAAGCCTGGGGTTCTGAGCCCATGAAGTACTCACACAGTCACAAGTGGTTCTTGTCTCAGAAACTGATGCTTCCTTCTGACTCCCACCTATGGGCCCCACTCCTGCCCGCCAGAGTCAGGGAGAATGCCTATTGTACTCTACACGACAGGTCTTCAGATGTTTTTAAGACAGAAAACAGCCTTCCCAAGGCCCTCCCAAGCTATAAACTTGTCCAGTCCCCTCCACTATTATTTAGTTTAACAGACCTTTATTCATTTAACAGACCTTCACCACTCACTCGCTCCTTCCTGTGAGTACGCACTAGTTTGCCAGTGATCTTCTTTATGTGTAGTCGGTTCTTAATGTGAAGTGCTCAGGGCTAGATCCTGTTACTTTGATGAATTGGAACAAGAAAGATAAAATTTAAAAAAATATATTTATAATTGAAGGGCAATTAATTGCTTTACAATATTGTTGATTTCTGCCATATGTCAGCATGAATCAGCCACAGGTACACACTTGTCTGATCTCTTGAACCTTCTCCCACCTCCCACCCCATCCCACTCCTCTAGGTTGTCACAGAGCACTGGGTTGAGCTCCCTGAGCCATAGAGCAAATTCCCACTGGCCATCTGTTTTGCATATGGTGGTGTTTATGTTTCCATGGTACTTTCTCCATGGAAGAGTAGGCATGGGCACCCTTTCCTTCCCCCTGTGTGTCCACAAGCCTGTTCTTTCTGCGTCTCCATTGCTGCCCTAGAAAATAGGTTCATCAGTCCCATCTTTCTAGATTCCATACATATGTGTTAATATATGGTATTTGTTTATATATGATAGAGAAACATGATTTCTCTTTCTGAGTTACTTCATTCTGTATAATAGGCTCTAGGTTCACCTGCCTGATTAGAATTGACTCAGATGCGTTCCTCTTTATGGGTGGGATAGAGTGCCTGATGAACTATGGAATGAGGTTCATGACATTGTACAGGAGACAGGGATCAAGACCATCCCCATGGAAAAGAAATGCAAAAAACCAAAATGGCTGTCTGGGGAGGCCTTACAATTAGCTGCGAAAAGAAGAGAAGTGAAAAGCAAAGGAGAAAAGGAAAAATATAAGCATCTGAATGCAGAGTTCCAAAGAATAGCAAGAAGAGATAAGAAAGCCTTCTTCAGTGATCAATGCAAAGAAATAGAGGAAAGCAACAGAATCGGAAAGACTAGAGATCTCTTCAAGAAAATTAGAGATACCAAGGGAACATTTCAGCCAAATATGGGCTCGATAAAGGACAGAAATGGTATGGACCTAACAGAAGCAGAAGATATTAAGAAGAGGTGGCAAGAATACACAGAAGAACGTACAAAAAAGATCTTCATGACCTGGATAATCACGATGGTGTGATCACTCACCCAGAGTCAGACATCCTGGAATGTGAAGTCAAGTGGGCCTTAGAAAGCATCACTATGAAAAAAGCTAGTGGAGGTGATGGAATTCCAGTTGAGCTATTTCAAATCCTGAAAGACGATGCTGTGAAAGTGCTGCACTCAATATGCCAGCAAATTTGGAAAACTCAGCAGTGGCCACCGGACTGGAAAAGGTCAGTTTTCATTCCAATCCCAAAGAAAGGCAATGCCAAAGAATGATCAAACTACCGCACAAGTGCACTTATCTCACTCGCTAGTAAAGTAATGCTCAAAATTCTCCAAGCCAGGCTTTAGCAATA
>SJYQ01008292.1:111193-151445 GCA_006410935.1 Redunca redunca
ATTGTTTTCCATTATATGTTATTATAAGATATTGACTATAGTTTTTTATGCTGTACAGTAAATAAACCTTTGTTGCTTATTGCATATCTGTTTTTTTTTAATTAGGAATGTTGCATTCTATACATACTAAGTTAAACAAGTAGAATCAAAATGTCATAAATTTTTTAGTTAGGAAAAAATTCATAAGTTTTCTAAAATATATTATACATGTATTTATATGTATGGATACAAAAGCTTTTCTATAGTGCTTGATAAAGGCTTGAGGAAGAACTTTTGAAAAAAGAGATGGAGAAATTGGAAAACATGAACTAAATGAAACGAGAACACTGAATATGAAATAGAAAAACTGAAATAACTGGATAAAAGTAAAAAATCATCAGACATTCCAGCTGTTTTTAAATATGGCTGCTCACTAGAAACATATCTGGAGCTTTGGAGAAAAGCAATACCTGGTCATTTCTATTTTTCAAAAATTCCACGATAATTCTGATATGCATCTGAAAATTCTGATATGCATTTGAAAAGTGATTACAGATTTTTCTATTAAATGGTAATTTTGGTAATATAGAATTCTATTGTTTTCCTGTTGACCGATCATGATACAAGACTATTAAGTGAATAATCATTACATAATCACAATAGCAAAAGATGTTTATCCATTTTCACAATCAATAGCCGGAGAAAAAATAAAAGATATTACAATTGCAAGCCATAAAGGAAACATGATTAACCTAAAAATATAAAATAATTGCATACAGTTTGGAGGGTCAAGCAGAGTGATGTGGAAGTGCATACCTGCACAAGTTTTCATCTGCCCAGCCAGTCTGTGTCTTTTGCTTAGTGCATTTAATCCATTTACATTTAAGGTAGTTATCGATATATATGATCCTATTATCTTTTCTTAATTGGATTTATTTTCTTTAGGTAAGTCTTTTCCTTCTTTTGTGCTTCCTGCCTAGAGAAGTTCCTTTAGCATTTGTTGTAAAGCTGGTTTGGTGATGCTAATGCTTTTAACTTTTGTTTGTCTGGAAAGCTTTTAATTTCTTCATCAAATCTGAATGACAGTCTCGCTGGATGGAGTATTCTTGGTTGTAGGTTCTTCCCTTTCATCACTTTAAATATATCTTGCAGTTCCCTTCTGGCTTGTAGAGTTTCTGTTGAGAAATCAGCTGATAAGCCTGTTGGGAGTTCCCTTGTATATTATTTGTTTTTTTTTCCCTTGTTGCTCTTAATATTTTATCTTGGTCTTTAATTTTTGTCAGTTTGATTACTGTGCCGCTTGGTGTGTTCCTCCTTGGGTTTCTCCTACCTGGGTCTCTCTGCGCTTCCTGGACTTGGTTGGCTGTTTCCTTTCCCATGTTAGGGAATTTTTCAGGTCTCTCTCTCATTAGTCTCTAACTCATGTCTGACTCTTGCAACCCCATGGACTGTAGCTCACCAGGCTCCTCTGTCCATGGGATTCTCCAGACAAGAATACTAGAGTGGGTTGACATTTCCTTCTCCAGGGGATCTAGAGAAGGAAATTTTACCCAGGAATCAAACCTGGGTCTCCTACATTGCAGGCAAATTCTTTACCATCTGAGCTATGAGGGAAGCCCAATCAACTGTACTCCAACTGTACTCAGCTATTATCTCTTCCAATATTTTCTCAGGTCCTTCTTCTCTTCTCCTTCTGGGACCCCTATATTGCAAACGTTGGTGTGTTTTAATGCTGTCTCAAAGGTCCCTTAGGCTGTCTTCACTTTTTTCTTTTTGGTATAGTCTGTTCTGTGGCAATGATTTCCAGCATTCTGTCCTCCGGGTCACTTATCCATTCTTCTGCCTCAGTTATTCTGATACTGGTTGCTTCTAGTGTATCGTGCATCTGTGCTTGTTCTTTAGTTCTTCTAGGTCTCTGGTAAACATTTCTTGCATGTTCTCCATTGTTTTTCCAAGATCTTGGATCATCTTCATTATCATTATTCTGAATTCTTTTTCTGGAAGGTTTCCTGTCTCCACTTCATTTAGTCATTTATCTGGGCCTTATATTGTCCCTTCGTCTTAGACATAACTCTCTGCTTTTTCATCCTGATTATCTGTCTATAATGTGGTTTTTCTCCTAGCCACTGTGGGATTGTGGTTCTTCTTGCTTCTTCTGTCTGCCCTCTGCTGGACGAGGCTAAGAGGCTTCTGTAAGCTTCTTGATGGGGGGAAAAGGGTGGGAAAAACTAGGTCTTGCTCTGGTGGGCAGGCCCTTGCTCAGGAATGCTTTAATCCAATTATCTGCTGATGGGTGGGGTTGCACTCCCTTCCAATTAGTTGTTTGGCTAGAGGCAACCCAGCCCCTTGGGACTGGAATGAAAACTGACCTTTTCCAGTCCTGTGGCCACTGCTGAGGTTTCCAAATTTGCTGGCATATTGAGTGCAGCACTTTCACAGCATCATTTTCCAGGATTTGAAATAGCTCAACTGGAATTCCATCACTTCCACTAGCTTTGTTCATAGTGATGCTTTCTAAGGCCCACTTGACTTCACATTTCAGGATGTCTGGCTCCAGGTGAGTGATCACACCATTGTGATTATCTTGGTCATGAAGATCTTTTTTGTACAGTTCTTCTGTGTATTCTTGCCATCTCTTCTTAATATCTTCTGCTTCTGTGAGGTCCATACCATTTCTGTCCTTTATTGAGCCCATGTATGAAATGTTCCCTTGTATGAATGTTGTATGAAATGTTCCCTTGGTATCTCTAATTTTCTTGAAGAGATCTCTAGTCTTTCCCATTCTGTTGTTTTCCTCTATTTCTTTGCATTGATTGCTGAGGAAGGCTTTCTTATCTCTTCTTGCTATTGTTTGGAACTCTGCATTCAGATGCTTAAATCTTTCCTTTTCTCCTTTGTTTTTCACTTCTCGTCTTTTTGCAGCTATTTGTAAGGCTTCTCCAGACAGCCATTTTGCTTTTTTGCATTTGGTAAAGCATCTGCCTATAATGTAGGAGACATGGGTTTGATCCCTGGGTCTGGAAGATCCTCTACAGAAGGAAATGACAACCCACTCCAGTACTCATGCCTGGAAAATCCCAGGGACAGTGGAGTGTGGTAGGCTACAGTCATGGGGTCACAAAAAGTTGGACACTACTGAGAGACTTCACTTTCACTTTTCCATGGGGATGGTCTTAATCCCTGTCTCCTGTACAATGTCATGAACCTCATTCCATAGTTCATCAGGCACTCTTATCAGATCTAGTCCCTTAAATCTATTTCTCACTTCTACTGTATAATCATAAGGAATTTGATTTAGGTCATACCTGAATGGTCTAGTCATTTCCCCTACTTTCTTTAAGTCTGAATTTGGCAATAAGGAGCTCATGATCTGAGCCACAGTTAGCTCCTGGTCTTGTTTTTGCTGACTGTATAGAGCTTCTCCATCTTTTCTTGCAAAGAATATAATCAATCTGATTTTGGTGTTGACCTTGGTGATGTCCATGTGTAGAGTCTTCTTTGTGTTGTTGGAAGAGGGTGTTTGCTATGACCATTGTGTTCTTTTGGCAAAACTCTATTAGCCTTTGCCCTGCTTCATTCCGTATTCCAAGGCCAAATTGGCCTGTTACCCCAGGTGTTTCTTGGTTTCCTACTTTTGCATTCCAGTCTCCTATAATGAAAAGGACATCTTTTTTGGGTGTTAGTTCTAAAAGGTCTTGTAGGTCTTCATAAAACTGTTCAACTTCAGCTTCTTCAGTGTTACTGGTTGGGGCATAGACTTGGATTACTGTGATATTGAATGGTTTGCCTTGGAAANATCACTTCATGGCAAATAGATGGGGAAACAGTGGAAACAGTGTCAGACTAGTTTTTTGGGCTCCAAAATCACTGCAGATGGTGACTGCAGCCATGAAATTAAAAGACGCTTACACCTTGGAAGGAAAGTTATGACCAACCATATTCAAAAGCAGAGACATTACTTTGCCAACAAAGGTCCATCTAGTCAAGGCTGTGGTTTTTCCAGTGGTCATGTATGGCTATGATAGTTGGACTGTGAAGAAAGCTGAGCACCAAAGAATTGATGCTTTTGAACTGTGGTGCTGGAGAAGACTCTTGAGAGTCCCTTGGACTGCAAGGAGATCCAACCAGTCCATTCTAAAGGAGACCAGTCCTGGGTGTTCTTTGGAAGGAATGATGCTAAAGCTGAAACTCCAGTACTTTGGCCCCCTCATGCGAAGAGTTGACTCATTGGAAAAGACTCTGATGCTGGGAGGCATTGGGGGCAGGAGGAGAAGGGGACAACAGAGGATGAGATGGCTGGATGGCATCACTGACTTGATGGACGTGAGTCTGAGTGAACTCCGGGAGTTGGTGATAGACAGGCCTGGTGTTATGCGATTAATGGGGTCGCAAAGAGTCGGACATGACTGAGTGACTGAACTGAACTGAACCCAGCCCTGGGGTCCTTGGTAGAGTTAATGATGACTTTCAATGGTGGTCCTCAGGGGGGAACTTCCAGGACTGTTGCCAGTGCTCCCGGCGCTGTGATGAGGCTCTGCTGACTCACGCTCCTGCAGGAGACCCTTCAAAATGCTAGCGAGTAGTTCTGGTTCAGTCTCCTGTGGGTTCACTGCTCCTTTCCTCCGGGTCTCGGCGCACACGAGGTTTTGTTGATGCCCTCCAAGACTGAAGTTTGTTTTCCCCAGTCCTTTGGAAGTCCTATAATCAAACACCAATGGCCTTCAAGGTCAGATTCCTTGGAGATTCTCAGTCCCTTTATTAGATCCCCCTGCTGGGAAGCCTGACATGGGTTTCAGAACCTTCACCACAACGAGAGCACTTCTTCGGTATTATTGTTCTTGATGCTGGGAAAAATTGAAGGTGGGAGGTGAAGGGGATGACAGAGGATGAGATGGCTGGACTGCATCACTGACTCAATGGACATGAGTTTGAGTGAACTCCGGGAGATGGTGATGGACAGGGAGGCCTGGCGTGCTGCGATTCATGGGGTCTCAAAGAGTTGGACACGACTGAGTGACTGAACTGATTCTGGTTCTCCAGTTTGTGGGTCAGTCACCCAGTGGATGTGGGATTTGATTTTATTGTGACTGCACCTGTCCTACCATTTTGCTGTGGCTTCTTCTTTGTCTTTGGCGTGTCTTTTTTGGTGGGTTACAGTGTCCTCCTGTCAACAGTTATTCAATAGCTAGTTGCAATTTGGTCCCTTGCAAGAGGAGATGAGTGCATGTATTCCTGCTCCACCGTCTTGAACCAGAAGCCAAGATAAAACTTAGTAGAAATATTAAATGCTTCATTTAGGTTAAAACAGTTCAGTAATGCAAGTACCAGATTCCCCTTGGCTGAGCTGAAGTCTTTGTGAAGAAGCGATAGGGTCTTAGTTTAGCTCCTACTGATGTGAGTTGGTGATTTTTCAAGAGTTTCTGTGATTCATTTTTTTTCCATTTTTGAAAAGAGACATTTTCCTGTCATATGTCTTCTGGTGCTTGTCTTCACCGTGATTCCTTACAACTAAAATGATTCTGTTGTTTCAGACTGTAAATCAGTACACTTGGATTTGCAGATTGAGGTGAAGCCGTGTACCTTGCTGATTGCCTTAGACTCCGGTTACCCTTCAAGCTCTTGGTGCAGCTCTAGCTGTTATGTTGACTTATGTTGGACTAGTCCTTTGGGGCTGGGAGGCTAGTAGGTAGCCTCCTGTGATGGGGCCTTTGGACATCTGGCTCTGTCACTGCAAAGCATGGCAGACGTGTGAAACCAAAACAGGTACTTCTGCAGCTGTTCCATCTTGCCCTTTGAACTCAGTCGCAAACATCCTTTGCCCATCCTTTCATTTTAGGGACCAAGCGCAAACCCCACACAGCGCAAACCCCCAAATTCCCGATCAGAACCCCTTCATCCTATCAGAGACCTGGATGAAGACGTTGCTGCTTTAATCAGGAAATGAATGTCACAGAGTTTGGCTTGTTCACTAGTATCTGGTCTTCCTCCTCCTCTGATCACCTGGTGGAATTGTATACCCTCACCCAGTGTGACCATAGTGTTTGGTTTACACAGGAAAATATGAATGGAAGAAGTTTGTGATTGTTCAGTTGGCACACTTCACCCAGCTCTTTTTATCTCCTCTGCCATGGTAACCAGCACCAGTGCAGAGAGGAGCTGCTCCATCAGCGTCAATTCCAGAATGAGGCTGACACAGAGGACCAGCCAACCCATGATGAGCGCAGAGCAGATGCAAGAAACCCATCTTTGCTGGCTGCTGGTGAGACGCTGAGTGGTTTGTGATCACAGCAGAACCTAGTTTATTCTGATGAATGTGTTGGATTAGCCGACTTCTAGGTTAGCTGCCCCGAAGGTAGTTGGCAAACTACTCGGTGGAATCAGCAAACTGCTTCCTGTTGATCCTGGAAGTAAAGCAGATTTCCCACAGAAATGGACTATCAAAGACTCTCTCAGAGAGGCTCTCACTGCAAACAAGGAATGGTAGGTGGACTTCGCTTTCTTTCTTCCTCCTCATTGTCACTGCCTTGCTTGTTACCCCCTTTCACAGGTATGGTAGGGCAGAGTGGGCTGGCTTCAGATCTAGGAGGCTGGCTGACTGGTGTCTTGGCTCTGTGACGATGGGTCAGTATATCTCTTTGCTTCCCTGGTGGCTCAGACAGTAAAGAATCTGCCTGCAATGTGGGAGACCTTGGCTCAATCCTTGGGTTGGGAAGATCCCCTGGAGGAGGGCATGGCCAACTCACTCCAGTATTCTTGCCTGGAGAATCCCCATGGACAGAGGAGCCTGGTGGGCTACAATCCATGGGATCGCAAAATCGGACAGGACTGAGTGACTAAGCACATATATCTGACTTCATACTTGAAATGATAGTGAGTTGTTTACCCTCTGCACTTGGGTAAATTTAACCTTTCCCACAAAGAGGTCTGGCTTTTGTCAAGGCTGAACAGTGACTCAGGGTGGGGGGTGGATATTCCAGAAAGACCAGTATGATTTTGGGTGGGAGCTGGCCACATCTTAGGATGGGGTGTGGCCATGCCAGAAAGATCAAGAATGGTTTAAGCTGGGGACTTTGAGTCATGCCCGGAGGGGTTGGAGATCAGCCATGCAGGCAGCTGTCTGCTGAAGACACCCTCTTTTCCTTTACTCTCATACAACCACCCCCACAGCACTTTTGACCCCAGATGTGTGGGCTTTTCCCCCACACTGACCAGTTCTCAGGTACCGAATGGGTGTCCAGCAGTGAAGTCTGACACTGTCTGCCTGGAGTTAGCATCAGATCCCACAGGTTAAGGGCTTGGTCCCACACGGCTGCCCCCTGACTTCAGACACCAACCTCAGGTGCCAAGTTGCAAACTACTTCTGACTCCCCACCTTGGGTTTGATAGTTTGCTACAAAAGCTCACAGAACTCAGGAAAACACAGGTCCTGGTTTATTACAGAGGATATAATAAAGGCTATAGATGAACAGCCTGATGAAGAGACACATAGAGTGAGATTCAGGAGGGTCTTAAACACAGATGTCTCTGTCCTTGTAGAGTTGCGGTATGTCAGTCTCCTGGTGCATAGATGTGTCTGGAAGCTCTTTGAACCCTGTGTTTTGGTGCTTTTTTATCAAGGGTTTATCATGTAGGCAAAGCTCAATTTCTTTTCTTCCTGGAGAATGGGTGATGGGGCCAAATGTTCCAAGCTTCCACTTATGTCTTGGTCTTCCTATTCACTGGCCCCCCATCCGGGAGCCCATAGAGAGTTACGTCATTAGAACAAAAGGTGGTCTTATCACTCAGGAGATTCTAAGGGACTCAGCAGCTCTGTGTCAGAAAGCAGGGCCAAATATTAAGAACTGGTGGCAGAAACCAGTATATATTTTATTGTTGCCCAGCAGTCAGTCATGCCTCCATAATGAACACCAGTGAGAACTCTGACCGTCCGGGCTTGGGCGGCCCTCCCTGGTTGACAGTGTTCTGTGTCACACGTCGGTCCCAGGAAGGTAACGCACTTGCTGCTCCTCCAACTCTGCCCCACGTGTCTCTTCCTTGGCCAATTTTGTCAGTATCCTTCCCTGGTTTTGTCTGTATCCAAACCATAACAGTGAACACAGCAGCTTTCAGTGATTCCTTCTACTGAGTTATTGAACCTGAGGATCTCTGAACTTGCAGTTCGTTCTGGAAGTGAGGGGGATCAGGTGTACTGTGTGCCCTCCAGCTGGACAGTTCAGCTCAGATGCTCAGTCGTGTCTGACTCTTTGTGACCCCATGGATGGCAGCACGCCAGGCTTCCCTGTCTATCACCAACTCCCGGAGCTTGCTCAAACTCATGTCCTTTGAGTCAGTGATGCCATCCACCCATTACATCCTCTGTCATCCCCACTCCTGCTGCCTTCCATCTTGCCCAGCATCAGAGTCTTTTCCAATGAGTCGGTTCTTCACATCAGGTGGCCAAAGTATTGGAATTTCAGCTTTAGCATCAGTCCTTCCAATGAACATTGAGGACTGATTTCCTTTAGGATGGACTGGTTTGATCTCCTTGCAGTCCAAGGGACTCTCAAGTCTTCTCCAACACCACAGTTCAAAAGCACCAGTTCGTTGGCGCTTTATAATCCAACTCTCATGTCCATACATGACCACTGGAAAAAACTATAGCCTTGACTAGACGGACCTTTGTCGGCAAAGTAATGTCTCTGCTTTTCAATATACTGTCTAGGTTGGTCATAGCTTTTCTTCCGAGGAGCAAGCGTCACTTAATTTCATGGCTGCAATCACCATCTGCAGTGATTTTGGAGCCAAAAAAAAAGTCTGTTTCTGTTTCCATTGTTTCCCCATCTATTTGCCGTGACATGATGGGGACCAGATGCCATGATCTTTGTTTTTTGAATATTGAGTTTTAAGCCAGCATTCCCACCCTCCTCTTTCACTTACATCAAGAGACTCTTTAGTTCTTCTTTGCTTTCTGCCATACGGGTGGTGTCATCTGCCTATCTGAGGTTATTGATATTTCTCCCAGCAATCTTGATTCCAGCTTGTGCTTCCTCTAGCCCAGCATTTCGCATTATGTACTCTGCATATAAGTTAAATAAGCAGGGTGACAATACATAGCCTTGATGTACTCCTTTTCCACTTTTGAATCAGTCCATTGTTCCATGTCTGGTTCTAACTGTTGCTTCTTGACCTGCGTACAGATTTCTCAGGAGGCAGGTAAAATGGTCTGGTATTCTCATCTCTTGAAGAATTTTCCATAGTTTGTTGTGATCTACACAGTCAAAGGCTTTGGCGTAATCAATAATGTAGAAATAGATGTTTTTCTAGAACTCTCTTGCTTTTTTGATGATCCAACGAATGTTGGCAGTTTGATCTCTGGTTCCTCTGCTTTTTCTAAATCCAGCTTGAACATCTGGAAGTTCACGGTTCACATACTGTTGAAGCTTGGCTTGGAGAATTGTAAGCATTACTTTGCTAGCGTGTGAGATGAGTGCAATTGTGCAGTAGTCTGAAAATTTTTTGGCATTGCCTTTTTTTGGGATTGGAATGAAAACTGACCTTTTCCAGTCCTGTGGCCACTGCTGAGTTTTCCAAATTTGCGGGCATATTGAGTGCAGCACTTTCACAGCATCATCTTTCAGGATTTGAAATAGCTCAACTGGAATTCCATCATCTCCAGTAGCATTGTTCATAGTGATGCTTCTTAAGGCCCACTTGACTTTGCATTCCAGGATGTCTGGCTCTAGGTGAGTGATCACACCATCATGGGTATTTGGATCATGAAGATCTTTTTTGTATAGTTCCTCTGTGCATTCTTGCTACATCTTCTTAATATCTTTTGCTTCTGTTAGGTCCATACCATTTCTGTCCTTTATTGTGCCCATCTTTGCATGAAATGTTCCCTTGATATCTCTAATTTTCCTGAAGAGATCTCTGGTCTTTCCCATTCTGTTGTTGTCCTCTGTTTCTTTGCATTGGTCACTAACAGCTGGATAATTGGCCCGAATTCTTAGCACTATCCTTGTTGCATCATGACTCTTCAGCAGTTCATCAGGTCCTGATTCTACTGGTGTGCTGAATGAAAAGGATCGGTTTCCATTCCTTTAAAGGCTGGCTGCTGTTTTGATTGCAAAATGCAGGAAGGACTGAAAGTTTTTTGTGGGCTTGGAGGATTTCCATCCTGCGGTGGGTGTGACAGTAGAGCACTGTCCACTCCTGCCCTCCTTTTAAACATTAATTCACTAACTAACTGGGCTGTGTTGGGCCTGGGTTGAGGCACATAGGTTCTTCGTGGCGTCACACAGGCTCTTTAGGTGCAGTGCGCCGGCACAGTGGTAGCAGGCAGGCTTAGCTGCTCCGCGGCATGTGGGATCTTAGTTTCCTGGCCTGGGATTGAACTCGTTTCCCCTGCATTGCAAGGCAGATTCTTAAGCCCTGGACCACCTGGGAGACCCCTACTCCAGTCCTGACTTGCAACTGCAGCCTCATGTGGGAAACAGTTTATCTCCATATTGCCTAACAAACCCAATGACCTGGTAATGCTTGTCAGTTAAAATTAGTTCTGGTGCACTGAGGCATCACTTCTGTTTTCTCCTCTGTTTACCCACTTAGCCCTGTGTTTGGGAGGAGTTTCTACCTTTTAGTTTTAAGAAGAAGATAAAATGTTTTGCTTTCCTTGGGCATCTCGCGAATAATAAGTAATCACTTGTTTCCCCCGAATTAATAAAGATAGCCTAGTGCAAGCAGCATAAAGTCACTTTAAATCTTAAGTCTAGAACCAAATGTGAAATCTTGGGGTGTCTTAACAGTTATAGTGAATTTTACAGAATGACCTAAATTTCACACATAGCAAATATTGAGAGTATAAAATTTTACATCCAATTATCTAAGTTGGTGCCATTTTCTTTGTAGTTCAGCTGATGCATTTTTTAGCCTTTTCCCCTAGAGTGGTTTTAACTGCAAAAAACCTGGAACTTTCTGAATGATCCTTCTCATCAGAAAAGAATTGACTCCCATCAATTATGATATGTTTGTTAAATTGATTCTTATTTATTGTATCTGTATAATACATTTCTATTGGAGAAGGAAATGGCGACTCACTCCAGTATTTTTGCCTGGGAAATCCCATGGACAGAGAAGCCTGGGGGGCTACAGTCCATGGGGTTGCAAAGAGTCGGGCAGAACTCAGCAGCTGAAACAACAACATTTCTATAGCCTTGTTAGTGTGTGCAGTTTCAGGAGCTGTGATGAGAGTGGGTCAAGTCGCTGCTGGGCTGGGAGCCGTGGATTTGAGAGGGAGCGGTATCAGGTCTCGTTGTTCTGGAATCACCTTCTGCTTAGCCCTGGGGCGGCTGGGTTGCATCTTCTCAGGGAAGAGTGAAGACACTGCATAGATGGGACCAGCATGGATCCTCACTAAATCCAGGGCCCTTGTTGCTTGCTCGTATCTATAGCGCGGCTTGCCGGGCAGTGTGGATTCAAGAGTGCTGGGACCACTGTTCTTAAGGACCTTCCGTCACTCACCCGGGTCTTTTCCATTGCCTGTCTGTGACTTGGTTGCATTTAAATCGTGACATGAAGAAAGCCAGTTCTAAAGATGTGAGGCAAAGCTGGAAATCATAGTTTGATGTTCATGGATCCTTTTGGGGAAAGCTGAGGAAAGAGTATTGATCTGCTAGGGCTCGAACTAAGGGATTTTTTTTTCTGGCCCTAACTGAGCCCCATTTCTATCATGGCTGAGTCACCGTCACACACTGGGTGAATTTGGGAGGAGGTCCTGGCTGCAACCCTGTGGATCCCTCTACAAGCTGAGTACTCTTGGAGCTGGCACTGTCAGAACACTCAGGACAGGAGGGATTTTGAGGACAGGTTTTCCAAAGGCCCGTAGACCTGACTATTTACTGTACTTTGGTCTGCCCAAAATACTACTGAGAGTTCCTCAAATTAGCTAAACATTTTTACAGTATTATTATAAATAAGTTATTTGGGAAAGGTAACCAGGAATTTATTCAGTTCAGTTCAGTCACTCAGTCGTGTCTGACTCTTTGTGACCCCATGAACACCAGGGCTCCCTGTCCATCACCAACTCCCGGAGTTCACTCAAACTCTCGCCCATCGAGTCGGTGATGCCATCCAGCCATCTCATCCTCTATCATCTCCTCCTCCTCCTTCCCCCAATCCCTCCCAGTATCAGAGTCTTTTCCAATGAGTCAACTCTTTGCATGAGGTGGCCAAAGTACTGGAGTTTCAGCTTTAGGATCAGTCCTTCCAAAGAAATCCCAGGACTGATCTCCTTCAGAATGGACTGGTTGGATCTCCTTGCAGTCCGCGGGACTCTAAAGAGTCTTCTCCAACACCACAGTTCAAAAGCATCAATTCTTCAGCGCTCAGCTTTCATCACAGTCCAACTCTCACAGCCATACATGACTACTGGAAAAACCATAGCTTTGACTAGATGGACCTTTGTTGGCAAAGTAATGTCTCTGCTTTTGAATATGCTATCTAGGTTGATCATAACTTTTCTTCCAAGGAGTAAGCGTCTTTTAATTTCATGGCTGCAATCACCATCTGCAGTGATTTTGGAGCCCCCCAAAATAAAGTCTGACACTGTTTCCACTGTTTCCCTATCTATTTCCCATGAAGTGATGGGATCAGATGCCATGATCTTCATTTTCTGAATGTTGAGCTTTAAGCCAACTTTCTCACTCTCCTCTTTCACTTTCATCAAGAGGCTTTCTAGTTCCGCTTCACTTTCTGCCATAAGGGTGGTGTCATCTGCATATCTGAGGTTATTGATATTTCTCCCAGGAATCTTGATTCCAGCTTGTGCTTCTTCCAGCCCAGTGTTTCTCATGATGTACTCTGCATAGAAATCAAATCAGCAGGGTGACAATATACAGCCTTGATATACTCCTTTTCCTATTTGAACCAGTCTGTTGTTCCATGTCCAGTTCTAACTATTGCTTCCTGACCTGCATACAGATTTCTCAAGAGGCAGGTCAGGTGGTCTGGTATTCCCATCTCTTTCAGAATTTTCCACAGTTTATTGTGATCCACACAGTCAAAGGCTTTGGCATAGTCAATAAAGCAGATGTTTTTCTGGAATTCTGTTGCTTTTTCGATGATCCAGCAGATGTTGGCAATTTGATTGCTTGTTCCTCTGCCTTTTCTAAAACCAGCTTGAACATCTGGAATTCATGGTTCACGTATTGCTGAAGCCTGACTTGGAGAATTTTGAGCATTACTTTACTAGCGTGTGAGATGAGTGCAATTGTGCAGTAGTTGGAGCATTCTTTGGCATTGCCTTTTTTTGGGATTGGAATGAAAATGAACTTTTTCCAGTCCTGTGGCCACTGCTGAGTTTTCCAAATTTGCCGGCATATTGAGTGCAGCAATTTCACAGCATCATCTTTTAGGGTTTGAAATAGCTCAACTGGAATTCCATCACCCCCACTAGCTTTGTTTGTAGTCATGCTTTCTAAGGCTCACTTGACTTCACATTCCAGGATGTCTGGCTCTAGGTGAGTGATCACACCATCATGATTATCTGGGTCATGAAGATCTTTTTTGTACAGTTCTCCTGTGTATTCTTGCCACCTCTTCTTAATATCTTCTGCTTCTGTTAGGTCCATACCATTTCTGTCCTTTATCGAGCCCATCTTTGGATGAAATGTTCCCTTGGTATCTCTAATTTTCTTGAAGAGATCTCTAGTCTTTCCCATTCTGTTGCTTTCCTCTATTTCTTTGCATTGATTGCTGAAGAAGGCTTTCTTCTCTCTCCTTGCTATTCTTTGGAACTCTGCATTGAGATGCTTATATCTTTCCTTTTCTCCTTTGCTTTTCACTTCTCTTCTTTTCACAGCTGTTTGTAAGACCTCCCCAGACAGCCATTTTGCTTTTTTGCATTTCTTTTCCATGGGGATGGTTTTGATTCCTGTCTCCTGTACAATGTCACGAACCTCAGTCCATAGTTCATTAGGCACTCAATCTATCAGATCTAGGCCCTTAAATCTATTTCTCATTTCCGCTGTATAATCATAAGGGATTTGATTTAGGTCATACCTGAATGGTCTACTGGTTTTCCCTGCTTTCTTCAATTTCTGTCTGAATTTGGCAATAAGGAGCTCATGATCTGAGCCACAGTCAGCTCCCGGTCTTGTTTTTGCTGACTGTATAGAGCTTCTCCATCTTTGGCTGCAAAGAATATAATCAGTCTGATTTTGGTGTCGACCATCTAGTGATGTTCATGTGTAGAGTCTTCTCTTGTGTTGTTGGAAGAGTGTGTTTGCTATGAGCAGTACATTCTCTTGGCAAAACTCTTTGCCTTGCTTCATTCCGTATTCTAAGGCCAAATTTGCCTGTTACTCCAGGTGTTTCTTGACTTCCTACTTTTGCATTCCAGTCCCCTATAATGAAAAGCATGCATTAAATTAGCTTGTTTATTGGTTGAGAACAGAGTCCTGAGAGGGCTTCCCAGGTGGTATAGTGGTAAAGAACCCACCTGCCAATGTAGGAGACATAAGAGAAGCAGGTTTGATCCCTGGGTCGGGAAGATCCCCTGGAGGAGGACATGGCAACCCACTCCAGTGTTCTTGCCTGGAGAATCCCCATGGACAGAGGAGCCTGGCGGGTTACAGCCCATGAATTCACAAAGAGTCGGACACGACTGAAGCAACCTAGCCTGGCATGGCAGGGTCCTGGAAAAATGGAAGTAAGACGTACCTGTTGAGGCTGAGAGAGCTGTGGGTCCACCCCAGGCTGCCCAGTGTCATGGGGCTGGTGGCACGAGGGTCCCCACTCGGGAGGCCCTGGACCTCACTCCTCAGAATTGACATCCCTGGTCTTTGCTTATCTCTCTGAGGGAAAATGGCTGGGTTCTGGTACCTAAACAAATACAGGGACGGAAGCGTTTCCTCTGAACCGCCAGGAAACAGGGTGATAGATTCCTCATTTTATGGGCAGCTGAGGGTTTACTTAGGCATCAAAGTGCTTCTCAGACTTTATTTGGGGAGGATTCATCAAATAGGGGCTACTGAGCCCAATTTCACTTTATTTTCTTGATGACTCAGAAGCCATCCAAAAAACCCAGTATTTCAATGTGGTCTAGATGAGATCCCTTCAGGGTCTAATGAGGTGGGCTGGGCCTTTTATCCTTCATCTAAATGGAACCAGAATAATTTAGCATTCTATTCCTGTGCTGTTCTTTAATTTAGTCTTCTCCTGGCCTGCCGGCTCCTCCTGCTGTCTCTGGTCCTGCTCTGAGCAGCGTGACTCCCATTTGCTGTGTCCTGTGCCCCCGACTGGGTTTACTTCATGCGTTCCCTTTCTCTCCCACAGCTTCTTGGCATACACAACGTGTGTCCTGGGTGGGAAAGATGGCAGGAAGGAGTGCCAAATACTGACATCTCTATTTGGGGATTAAAGTGACAGTTATTCAGCTTCTTTAGGGAAAACATTGCTTTTGACAGTATTACTAAGTTACATGTAGAAATACACATGCATATTTTAACACATGTCTCCAGAGGCAATTGACTTATTTAACTGGAGGGAGGGTATGGTTGCTTTACAATGTTGTTAGTTTCCGCTGTACGAGGGAGTGAATCAGCTATCTGTATTCATGTATCCCCTCTCTCCTGAACCTCCCTCCCACCACCCAGCCCCATCCCACCCACCTAGGTCATCACAGAGCACCGAGCTGAGCTCCCTATACTGTACCATAGGTCCCCACTAGCTGTCTGTTTCACACATGGCAGTGGCAGTTTATTGACAGGCTAATCAACAGAGCTGCCCTCGACCTTGGAGACAGGCTGTGCAAGTCTATGCAGCTTCCTCATTTCCAGCTGAGAAAACTGAGGCCCAGGTGGTTTGCAAGCACAGGACCCGTCTGTGCTCCTTTACTGCTCGTGTGGCCTTTGGTAGACGCCATTCTGTTATGCCAGGACGCCGTTCCATTTCCGAGGCGTCTTTGGGTCTCCTAGGGCCTTGCGCAGGGCTTCCCTGATGGCTTAGCGGGTAAAGAATCTGCCTGCGGTGCAGGAGGCACAGGAGACGTGGGCTGGATCCCTGGGTCAGGAAAATCCCCTGGAGGAGGAAATGGCAACCTACTGCAATATTCTTGCCTGGAGAATCCCGTGGACAGAGGAGCCTGGTGGACTACAGCCCGTGGGGTCACCTGCGAAGAGTCGGACGCGACTGAACACATGCGCACAGAGGGGCTTGCACGGTGCTAGTGTATAGTAGGCTGCGGAATGTTTATTGAAAACTTAGATGAGTGTGAACTTCCCCTCTTGGTGGATAAGACTAAGGACCCTCCAGAGGCTCTGGCAGTGCAGTGGGATGTATATCTGCCAAACCTTTGACTGGAAGATAAACTGCCTTTGCGGTCCTTGTTCTTGTTCTAATTGCTTGAAGCTTGTTTTCCCTTGAATTAGCTCATTCCAAAATATCAGAGCCTCTATTATCAAGAGCATTTTACAACAGGCTATAAGGGATGTAAAGGTAAGAATTAGCTTTCCTCCCAGCTTCTCACTCTCCACTGCCCCAAAGTGTCTGTCTTTTGGGGCAGATAAACTGTGGACACCAATTGCTGTAATACACGAGTGCCTGCAACAGGACCATTAAATGTTTTGGCAATTGAAAATGGAGAGATGATGGTAGAGTTGGGTAGTTTAGGGATGTTTCATGGAGCTAATAGTGATTTTTTAAACATCTATCTGCCTGCCCTGTACCAGGGTAAACCTTTATCTCCTTTGATCTCCGGTATAATCATCTAAGGAACAAAGTTGTCTCTTTATTTATATGTGAGAGAAGTGGAACAAAATGATATTAGTTTCCCAAAGAGCCATTAAGTGGCGGGGTTGGGATTTGTCTCAGACTCTAAGGTGCGTGTTCTTCCATTCTCTACGCTACCTATTCTGGCTGTGTACAGAACTGCATTGCACGTGCACGCGCGTGCACACACACACACACACATATGCACATGCACACACACTGGGCTTCTGGAGCTCATCCTTGGCCTGAGATTTAGATTTGAATAGATTGAGAAGAATGAGCAAAGGCCTTCCAAGAGTGGTGGGAGTCACAAAGGCTCACAAGGCTGTTTGTCAGCTAATGTTTAATTGTATCTCACCTGGAAATTAGAATCATAGCCCCATTTGAATCTTTCTTATTAACCTACATAGATATAAAAAACAAAAAAATATAAATTAGTTGAAATAGTCCTTTCAGAGTCTGAAAGCAGATAAGATAGTAGTGAGCATGACCTGATTTATCAGTTTCTTTCTCTGTGGAGCCCCTAAATTAGCTGGCCTTGAAAGGTCACGGCTGAGAGGCTGTGTGGAGCTGCGGGAGAACTCAGTGTGGGCTCTGAGGGTCCGCTTTCGAGCTCTGTGACTAGATTCTTAGGATGGTAATGAGCATCATGTATCTGATGGGGTTTTTGTACAGATGCAAAGTGATGACATGAAAAGTACTTTAATGTAAAGTCTAGCATTTTATAAAACTGTTAATTCCCCCCTTACAAACACCCGCAAGGGCCTGCTTGTGTCTTTAGCACCTAGCACTGTGCAGTATTTCCTCCCAAGTCCATGGACAAGGTATCCACTAACTTCATAGCATTTTCTAGCAGCATCCAGCCATTTCATAGCCGACTTTTAAAATAGTGAGACTGATGCTATGCAACTTATTATAACATCCCCACTAAGTTATTTATAACATCCCCACTTATATTTAAGGAATAAGCAGAAAATGATCCAACTCAGCAGTTCAAGCACATATACTCTCTGCTCTCTGAGAATGCTTGAGCCAAACTGAATTTTTAACTCTGTCAAGCCCAGGGAGGTGGCTTTGGGATAGCCTGGAATCCCTCTCCCTTTACCTAGTGGATTCCAGTCTACCAAAAGAAAGGGGTGGGTGTGGGTGGGTGTAAGTCAGTTTTTGCCTCTGGCAGAGACAGATGTGATCAACTCAGTACTGTTGAATTACCTGTTCTCTTCTCATTAGACAGTTGCTGTCTCATAGCTTCTCCTATACATTATGTTCTGGCCTCACTTGTCAACTAATGTGCCTTGAACAACCTTAATCAGACTCCTTGGAAGAAGTGAAATTCAAAGGAAATGTGGCCGAGTTTGTTCTCACTGAGGGGAAGAGGGGATGAGAAGAGGGAGATGGTTTCAGGGATTTCTGTGTTCAGCAGAAATCCAAACACAAGGGCAGAACTTTGCTGTAAACTTGGTCATGAGGACTGTTGTTCCCCTGTGTTTTCTGGGTTGGTGTGTGGGTCCAAAGAGGAAAAGAGGCTGTTATCTTCATAGAGGAACGTATACTTTATAATCAGGCAGAACAATTCAAAGCAAGTTTTTATAATAGCTTCTAGGAACTTAATTCCAGAGCTCAGGGTCTGTCTCTAAATGATCTGTCTTATGTTGCTGGAGGCATCAATTGACCCTAGGCATCAAGAGAAATGTTAAGGTGGTTGAGGAATAGCCTTTTCTTGCAAAAAGTGTACAGTCCACATGGGAGACAGAATTCAGGAAGAGAACAGACGAGGAGCCTCTTGAGGAACTTAGAGGGCACTAATCCCTTGGCTGGAAGCTGGGTTGTCCCCACCACGACTTCTGCAGCCCATGCAGTAAACCCAGGCAGGCGAGAGGAGGACTCTGGGCCAAAGCTAAGAGTGTCCTCATGCAGGAAACCATGAAAACCCTGGAACACCAACCCCAAGGCTGCTACTTCTGTTTATTCCAAAATCATTATTTTTACTTATTTTTGCTTATATTTCATGTCTGCTCAGCCCAAGTCCTCTTTCAAGTTTAAGCAATTAAAAGGTGTGTTAGGTAAAAAGGTTTTGACATAGTTCAAGATTCCAGAGACTAAGAGGAATGGGGTAGTAGGTTTCTCTCCTCCTTTATTCCCAATCAGGCATTTCCTTTCTCTGAAAGTGACTATGGGATCTGAGGTTGTGTATGCATGTGTATACACACACACACACACACACACACATATACACACACACCCACCACATGATCTTTATCTGTGCATCATTTGATGGATACTTAGGATCTTTCCATTTCTTGGCTATTGTGAATAATGCTCAGTGAGCATATAAGAAAAGTGCAGATATCTCTTCAAAATCCTGTTTTTATTTCCTTTGGGTATATACCAGAAATGGGATTGCTGGATCATAAGACAGTTCTGTTTTTAATCTTCTGAGGAACCGCCATACTATTTTCCATAGTGACTATCCCAATTTACATTCCTCCCAATAGTGCACAAGGATTTCTTTTTTCCACATCCTGCCAACACGTACCTCTTGTCTTTTTGATAATAGCTAACAGGTGTGAGGTGATGTCTCATTGTGGTTTTGGTTTGTATTTTCCCTGATAATTTGTTCCTTTTCATATACTTGTCAGCCACCTGTGTATTGTCTTTGGAAGCATGCCTGTTCAGGTTCTCGACATACTTCTAAATTGGATTATTTGGGATTTTTGCTGTTAAGTTGTATGATTTCCTCATATAGTTTGGATAGTAGCCCCTTATTTGATAAATGGTTTGTAGATGTTCCATTCCGTAGGCTTCCCTTTCCTCCGTTCCTTGTGCTCTGCAGAAGCTTTACAATTTGACGTGGTGCTGCTTGTTCTTGTTGCTTGTGCTTTTGGTACATATCCCAAAGAAAATGTTGCCAAGACCAATGACAGGAAGCTTTCCCCCCATGTTTTCTTCTAGGAATTTTACAGTTTCAAGTTTTATGTAGAGGTCTTTAACCCATTGATAGTTGGTTTTTGAGATGGGTATGATAGGGGTCCAGTTTCATGCATGTCATTATCTATTTTCCTACCATCATTTATTGAAGAGAGATCGTTTTCCCATTGAGTATTTTTGTCAATTGTTCCCTTGTCAATTGTTCGTTGACTATGTATGTGAAGGCTTATTTCTGGTCTCTTTGTTCTGTTCCATTGTCATATGTATGTTTTTAATGCTAGTGCCATGCTGTTTTGATTACTGTAGCTTTGTAATATACTTTGACACCAAGTGTGTCATGTGTCTAGCTTTATTTTTCCTTCTCAAGATTGCCTTGGCTATTCAGCATCTTTTGTGCTTCCATCTACATTTTAGGGTTGGGAACTTTCATGGCAGTCCAGTGGTTAAGACTCTGTCCTTCCAATGCATGTGACATGAGTTTGTTCCCTGTTTGGGGAACTAAGATTTCACATGCCAGGTGGCTCAGTAAACAAAATAAACCACTGTCCCCTACAAATCCAAACCAAGCCCCCCCCANNNNAAAAAAAGGACAAAGCTCAAGTAAGTTTTAGTAGGGGTTGTGGTGAATGTGTATACTGCTTTAGGTAGTTAAGGAATTTTAACATTCTAACAATATTCTAGCAATCCAAGAACACAGGGTAGCTTTCCATTTACTTGTTGTCTTTAAATTTTTTTCATCACTGTCTTTGTGTTCAGTGTACAGAACATTCACCCCCTTGGTCAAGTTTATTCCTAAGTATTGATTTTGGTGCTACTGCAAATGGGGTTGTTAATTTCTCCTTTAGATAGTCTGTTGTTAGTATATAGAAACAATTGAGTCTGGTTCTTGGTTTTATATCCTGCAACTTTATTGAATTAGTTTATTCTAATAGTTTCTGGTGGAGTGTTTAGGGTTTTCTATATATGAAATCATGACGTTTGCAAACTCAGACAGTTAACTCCTTCCTTTTCAATTTAGATACCTTTTTTATTTTTTCCCTGGCTAGGACTTCCAGAACTATGTTGTATAGGAGTGGTGGAAGGAGTGTGGAAGTTGTCTTACTCCTGATCTTAGAAAAAGCTTTCAACTTTTCACCATTGAGTATGAGGTTAGCTATGGATTTGCCCATATATAGACTCAGACACAACTGAAGTGACTAGCATGCATGCATGCATGGCCTTCATTATACTGAGATGTGTTTCCTTTATACCCAGTCAGTTAAGAGTTTTTATCATGAAAGGTTGTATTTTTGTCAAGTGCTTTTCCTGCATCTGATATTTTTAACTTTCATTCTATTAATGTGTTGTATCACATTGAATGATTTACATATGTTGAACCATCCTTGCATCCCAGGATAAATCCCACTTGATCGTGGTACAATCCTTTTAATGTGCTGTTGAATTTGGTTTATTTTGAGAATTTTCACATCTGTATTCAATAGGGATATATTGGCCTATAGTTTTCTTTTAGAGTCTTTATCTGGCTTTGGGTGTCAGGGTAATGTTTACCTTGTACAATGAGTTTGAAAACATTTTCTCCTCTTTGGGGGAAGAATTTGAGAGGGATTGGCTTTAATTCTTCTTTGAATGTTTGGTAGAGTGCACCAGTGAAGCCATCTGGTCCTGGGATTTTCCTTTTTGATAACTTCTTCAATCTCCTTAGATAGTGGTCTGTTCAAAATTCTCCCTTCTTCATGATTCAGTCTTGGCAGTTTATGTTTCCAGGAATTTATCCTAGGTTATCCAGTTTCTTTGTATACAATAAAA
The DNA here is from genome assembly GCA_006410935.1 of Redunca redunca. Taxonomy (NCBI): domain Eukaryota; kingdom Metazoa; phylum Chordata; class Mammalia; order Artiodactyla; family Bovidae; genus Redunca; species Redunca redunca. The sequence continues at coordinate 132,653 of SJYQ01008292.1, forward strand.
AGGAATCTTCTGCATTTCCATGGTTTCAGTTGTAATGTATCCTCTCATTTCTGATTTTGAGTCTTTTATTTTTTTTCTTAGTCTAGTTAAAGATTTGCCAATTTTGTTTATCTTCTTAGAAAGAGCTGCTCTTAGTTTCACTGACTTTTTTTTTTTTTCTATTTTCTATTTCATTTTATTTCTGCTCTCATCTTTTATTTCCACATGCTAACTCTGGGCTTAGTTGTTTTTCTAGTTCCTTGAGGTATAAAGTTAGGTTCTTTTGAGAGCTTTCTTTTTTCTTAATGTAACTTTTTATTGCTATAAACTTCCTTCTTAGAATGGCTTTTGCTGCAGCTCATTAGATTTGGTATATTCTCATTTTCATTTGTTTCAAGACATTTTTTGATTTCCCTTTTGATTTATTCTTGCACGAATTGGTTATTCAAGAGTATGTTGTTTAATTTTCACATATGTATTTTCCCATTTAACCCTAATCCTGTTAATTTCTAGTTTCATACCATTGTGATTGGAAAATATACTTGGTATGATATCAGTTTTCTTAAGTTTGCTAAGAGCTGACTGATGTGACCTGGTGTGAAGAGCCAACTCATTGGAAAAGACCCTGATGTGGGGAAAGATTGAGGGCAGGAGGAGTAGGGGGCAACATAGGATGAGATGGTTAGATGGCATCATTGACTGAATGGACATGAGTTTGAGCAAACTCCAGGAGATAGTGAAGGACAGGGGAGCCTGACGTGCTGTAGTCCATGGGGTCACACAGAGTCAGACATGACTGAGTAACTGAACAACAATTGTTTACCGAAACTTATTTTGTGAGCCAGCCTGTGATCTGCCCTATAGACTTTGCCATGTACAGCTGAGAATACGTATTCTGCTGTTGTTGGATGGAATGTTTTATAGACAGTTGGTATGCTTTGATTTCTTTCTCTTTACCTTTAAAAACGATATGGTTTTGCTTTGTGGTCACCATGAGGCTTATATATTGATATAACAGTCTCTGTTCTGTTGTAATCAACTTAAGTTTGACTGTATATAAAAACTCTACCCTTTTTTTTTTTAATGTCACAGTTTACCTCTTCGTGTTTTAACATCATTAGCAAATACAGTTATTGTTATTTTTTAATACTTCTTTTAGTAGAGTTAAATGGTCAACACAGTACCTAATAACTGTATTAGAGTATTCTGAATTTGACTGTACTAACCTTTACCAGTGTGTTGTATGGTTTCATATGTTTTCAAGTTACTAATGAGTATCTTTTCATTTCTGCTTGAATACCTCTTAGCATTTCTTGTAAGGCAGGTCTAGTGATGAACTCTGTTTCTTTTTGTTTGGGAACATATTTATCTTTCCTTAATTTCTGAGGGATAACTTTGCAAGGTAAAGTATATTTGGTTAGTGGTTTTTATCTGAGGACTTTGTAGCATCTATGCTTTCCTGGCCTTTAAAGTTTCTGCTGAGAAATCTTCTCATGGCCTTTTTGGAATTCCCTTGTAAGTGATAAGCTTCTTTTCTCTGGCTACTTTTAAAGATTCTCTCTTTGTCTTTAGTTTTTGACAGGTTATTACAGTATGTCTTGGAGAATTCTGTTTAAGCTGCATTTGTTTGGGAATGTATGAACTTCATGAAATTGGATGGCCAAATCTTTCTAGATTTGTGACATTCTCAGCCATTCTTTTCTTTTAAGTTAGCTTTCTGCTTCCCCGCTCTCTTTTCCTTCGAGGACTCCAATATTTCACAGATTTCTTCTCCTGATGCATCCCATAGTTCACCTAAGCTTTCTTTACTCTTTTAAATTTCTATTTCTTCTCCTCTGACAGGAGAGTTTCTAGGTCCTTTATTCTACTTTGCAGATCGTTTCTGCTGCTTGCTCCATTCTGCTGTTTATGCTCTTGATTGCATGTTTCATTTCATTCTATTCTTCAGTTCTAGAATTTGTTTGGTTTTTTACGATTTCAGTCTTTGTTAAACTTCTCATTTTCATGACCGTGTTTTCCTGATATCATTGAGTTGTCTTGTATCTTGTTGGCTTGTAGCTCATTGAGCTTCCTTGAAATAGATATTTTGAATTCTTTAGCATAAACTATGGATGTATGCCTTTGGGGTTGGTTACAGGAAGATTATTTTGATTCTTTGGTGCCATGTTTCCTTGATTTTTCATGTTGCTCGAGGTCTTAAATTGCTGTCTTCACATTTGTGATGGTAGTTACTGCCTTCAGTGTTTACTGACTGACTTGAGGAGACAAACACCTGTCAACTCTGCTAAGGATTCTGAGACTCTCAGAGCTGTGGATACACATGCTCCACATTTCTTGCTCCCTCCTTTGGCAGAATCCTTAAGCTTATATGCTTTCTTTTATTCTATAATGTACCAGGGCAGGTGCTGACAGCCTCCCTTCTGCTCTCCAGGGGTGGTGCTAGGGCTTAGATTTGTGGTCTTTCCCTGGCCTGCAGACTCTGGCTTTGGGTATGCTCACTAGCTGTCTGCTAAAACTCATGTTCACTGCCACCAAGAGTGCTCACAGGATGCTGGCCATGGGGTTAGGGTGTGCATGGGAGAGGAGTTTCGGGGTGTTGGGGCTGCCGGTGGGCCAGTCAGTGGGATTCGTAGGCAGTGTCCCCAGCAGCTTGTGGGCAAGCTTCTTAGTGGTGTCTGTAGTGTGTTTAGTGGGATCTGTGTCCCTTTCAACACCTTCTGGGAGTCCAATTTGCTGTTCTCCCCAGCCTCTTTCTGCTCCCCAAGGTCAGTACTTGGAAGAGGTAGGAGAGAAATGAACCTCTTTTCTACAGTTGGGGAAGCTGGGTGCTCACGCACATGCTCTCACTCCCTGTCTCAAGGGAGGAACCGTGGCTGGGGCTATCTCTTGGCATTGAGCTGTGCTGCCTTGGGAGAAGGTCATGTGAGGAAAGTCACACTGGTTCTCTTACCTCTCCAAAGCTTCCAAATGCAGATTTCTTTTATTTATTTTTTTTTGCTCAGTGGTATGCTAGAACTTCTTCACTGGATTTGTAGATTTCCTAGAAGGCTTTCATCTGCATGTGATCCTGTGTGTTCTCAAGGGGCAGCTGGGGCCAGTTCATGGGCCACTTTGGAGTCCAGAGCTGAGACCAAGGTCTGTAGGCTAATTTCCTGGCACTTGGGAGGGTGATACCTCTCCCAGGTTCCTCGGCATAAGGTACCAGACCCCACATCTCCTTCACGGCACTTTTGTCTCTGGATGGATGGATGTCAAGGTGCTGTCTGGATGAGGGATGAGGGACGGGAGCAGAGGATGTCTCACTCATCCTGCCGACGTCACTCCTCCCCCTTTATCTTCACTCCCCACCTTGTGTGTTTAGCACCTGAAGACACTGTGATGTACTTGCGTTTTCCCCGTTAACCGTGTATCTTGTAGATTCTTCTGTTTTTGTTGCTTGAGCATTTTTCTGTGGCTCCATGGCAGTGGATCTCAAACCCGATGTGTACAGACTCACCTGGAAAGCTAACAGCGAATGCAGGGGCCCGGGCTCCTGGGGAGGGCCTGGCCCTGTGCTGTTGACCACGTTCCCCAGGGAATTCTGAGAAGGACAGAGAGGCGAGGCGCCGCTCTGTGGCCTCCTCTGTGTGGCCGTGCTGTGAAAAATCAGGTAGTTTCCACTTTCTGAAAATCCTGAAAGGGCTTGAAGCTGGACTGTGACACACACTCCAGGGCAGAAGTGGGGAGAACGGCCTGCCTTCTGCGTTTATGCAGTCTCCCTCGGCTGTAGGTTGTCATTCCTGGGCAGTTGCTACGGTTGTTTGCACTGGCCTTCTGGGTCACATTTCTGAGGTCCCCAGCTTATGAACTTGACTCTCTTCCCGCCTGTCCTTCCATTTGCCCTTTGCCCAGTCTGCCTTTCTCAGCTGTGCCTAAGGAGTGCCTCTCTCCTTCCCCCGCTGCCATCAAACCCTCCTGGGACTCATTCCCAGGAGAGTGTTCAGAAGAATTGTTGTAATCCCCCAGATAGTTCTTCTGTGTGGCTGAAGGAAGTAGAAATAGAGAGAAATGATGATTTAAAAAGTAAATGAAGCTTGGGGAATGTGATTAAATGTAGTGGTATCCGGGGATTTACTGAAGCTGAACACTTTGTCCATTCTTTTGAGTAACTATTCCAGCTTAACAGCCGGGTGCAGGTTGCTTTCAGAGCAGGTTGTTTTCCTTGCGACTGGCCCATCTTTGAGGGGCTCCTGCCCTGTGGAGACCCGGGGAGGCCTCTGGAGCATGGGGTGGGCATGGTGTGGGATGTGAGAGAGGGGTGGTGCTTTTCAGTTCCTTAGTGTTGAGTGTTAGACGTGGACATGATCTTAGAAGTCATCTTGATCTTTGAAGTTTCACTAAAGCAACTCTAATACCTGATAAACGAGTATTTAAATTTCTAAAGAGGCAACAGATGACGAGGGCTCCTGGAGTCAGGGAGAGCCTGGCCCTTTCCTGTTGACCACGTTTCCCAGACGATTCTGAGAAGGACAGAGACGAGAGGCACGCTCTGTGGCTGCCTCTGTGTGGTTGTGCTGTGAGAAAATCACGCAGTTTCCACTTTCTGAAAAATCCCAAAAGGATTTCTGATGGGTTACTGCACAGGATTCTGACCGGTAATCTTGCCAGTGGTTCCTCACAGACACCCAGATGTAATGACTGGGGCAGCTGCTGGTTCTTGCAGTACTTTGGACTAGAAATGAGGCTCTAATTTAGTGTCGTGCAAAGCAGTGAGCATTCTCCCGTCCCCCTTTCTGATCTTGGTCTGTAGGGTCTCGTTTGTGCTTTTTTTTTTCCCCTAATGTTTTTCCGATTGAACAGAGCCCCCAGTGGAGAAAACAGTGAGGAAAGAAGGAAGACCAGGCTTCCCTCGGGTGAGATGAGTGTCCTTTTGCCTGAGGTGTGGTGGTCCCTGTGGAAGTGCTTTTAAAAGGGACGCAAATAAGGAATGACTCAAAATTCACTTCTTGCTGAAATTTTTACTTTTACTACAATGAGGAAGCAATTAGATCCTGATTAATTCTGTCCTCAGGAGCATAGGGTGGTCTTGGAGAGTTTTCTTCGTTTATTAAAAAAATAACTATTAATATGATCATGGGTCTCTATAAATTCATAGAAAACATCACCCCCAAATGATTTCAGTTGAGACTTTTAAATACATCTGAGTGAGCAATTGCAGCTGTAGGTATAACCACAGTGTTGAGCGAAAAAGGTGAAGGAAAAAACATGTTAATGATTTTAAGGGATTAAAAGGTATTTATAAAAGTTACTTGCCTTTCAGGTTTTGGCTGAGGTACTTAAAGCTCCTGAGTTTCATGCTCCCACTTGACAGTTTTTAAACACTGGAACTTAATGCCTTATTTCTTCTTGCCATTTGCTCTGTGATGACTCTCATGATCCATTACTGAGCAAATCTGAGCAGGCAGCCCTGCTTCTCATCAAGAAGAGAGATGGTGAAGAAGGGCAGGGGCCTTGGGCAGTGATAAGCATCTTGCTGGTACAGGGAGGCGAACATTCATGCTTACTTTCTTCCCCAGTCTGTGGCAGACTGCTCTTAGCCAGGCTCGTTAGTCCTTGTGAGAGCATTGCTAATTATTAGCATTACTAATTGACATTGACCCATCATGATGTGAATCATATCACAGAACCTGACATGTGTATTGATCTTATACTCAATCCTTTCAACTATGAAAGGAGGGAAGTTTCTGTTGTTTCTAATATCAGAGAATTGAAAGCAGAGAGGTTTAGTAACTTAGATAAGGTCACACAGCTAGAAAGTAGCAGAAGCAGGATTTGATCCTTGGAGACATAGCCACTACATACATTGTTTTCCCCCAAGTATGTTCTGATGTTCTCTGTTCCTGAGTTTCTGGGGGATTCTTGAAGGACAGCAGCAGACACTGTTCTCAAAGCAGAAAGTGGATGGTGGTTTCAGGGATGGTTTTCCATCATTCATTTTTTGTGGCATAATACAGAGTCCTTGATATTATTCTTAAAGTGGGGAGGTGGTATGGGTGTGCTTGGGGAGGGGAGAAAACGGGGAAATGTGTTGTTTGCCAGAGCCCACTGTGGACATAGGAGCCCCTTTCAATGAAGAATTTTGCACACTGTTATTTGTTGGGGAAAACGGTACTGGTGGGGCAACCTGCAGGTACAGAAGCTAAAAATGTTCTCATGACAAGAAGTTAAGGCACAGATCTGATTGTGGACCCTGGTTGGTTTGGTATTCAGCCTGAATAATTAGAGTGATTCATAATTCACTCCGAGTGTGTTTGGAAGTCCAGCATTGCTACAAATAATAGAGGGGAGGTGTTTGCCCCTGCTGTTTTGAAACTTGTGAAATGTCACATTATCGCCTCCTGTCATGGTGACAAGTAGGTTTCTGCACTGATCTCAGGATCCAGCTAAATGCTTTGAAACTGCCTGTTGCCCCATAGTTTTGGAGCTGCAAATGCTTTTTAAAGCGCTGCTCAGCCTACCTTGCTATCAAAGAACAGGAACAATTATGATGACGATTTAGCTCCAGGGAGCGCGAAGCACTGTGCTGAGTGCCGCGGCAGTGTTTCAGTGCCTGCGGCCAAGGTCAGAAAGGAGGCTTGTTTGGGGGGTGTGTATATCCAGGCTGTAGCAGGTGGGCTGGGAGCTCAGCAGCTGTTACTTTTCCATTGACACTGGTTTTGCATGTGGTTTGAGACCACTTCCCACAGGGCTGTGGCTGCCTGTCTTCACAGTCCTCCTGACACATTCAAAGATTCATGGTGCAAGCTGTTCATGAATGGAGGGGAATGTCTCTTGTAGCTAAAGCCTGGGAATGATATAGGCAGTGAGTTGGGGACTTGGAGCTTGAAAAATACTGCTTTTTTGGCATTAATATGTTGTGGTCAATTATGAAGAATCTCTCAGGTAATTTCTTTTCGGTAATAGTTAATATAGCAAAACTTCTTTTTTTCTTTTTTCCTGGCCATGTGTGTATCTTGATTGCACATCATTCCTTTATCTGTAAACTCAGGTATTTTAGTATGCTCTTGAGAGGGCTGTGTGAGACAGTGTTAGGACTGGACGCTAAGAAGTGCTTTATCTCTGCACATGCCTGGGAGAGTCTTCCTCAAGCTGTGAGCCTCACTTGGCATTGATGTGTCCCTGGAGGAAAATAGTTCAAGCCCTGCTCCAAAGTAGTAGGGTTCAGTCATGTGTATCTCTCTCTGCAACTTTGTAATCAGTTGTAAATCTTCACAAACTGGGTAGTAGAGGGAGGAGTCAGGGTGTGACAGAGGAGGAGGACAGCAGGCATCTTTTCCTTTCTCCACTAGGGTCATCCCTGAGGCTACAAGGTGGGAGGTATGGAGAGGCAGGAGGAGTGGGAGGGAGGAGTCACTGGGGTGGAGGCCTCCGGGATGGAAGCACCATGCCTGTCAAGTACGCCATGTGGGTTATAAGGGAAAAGTCTTGGCCCCCAAGCTTACAGTTTAGATGGGCAGATCAGATGAATATGTCAAGCAGCTAGTGATAAACTGATGCTAAGTTATTATTGCACTGTGAATCAGAGTTGACCTGAAGGCCCAGGGTCAGAGGCTCGCTGCCCCATCAACAGGCTGGGGCTTTAAAGGGTTTGGGTCTGTGGCTCGTGGCATATGGGTTTGGGATAACGTGGGGTGGAGAGGATGAGTACTTTCATTTGCTCTTATGAATTCAGGCCGAGAAAATGCCTCCTGGAAACGTGGAGTTCGTTTGCACAGAAATCCAGAAGTGGAGGGACTGAGAATTACTCGTTATCCCATTTGAATTTTCAGAACTGAGTTACTTTTAGCAATTCAGGTTTTCTTGGCCAAGAGGGAAGTAGGAATTTGTGATGAAAATGAGGATGTGCGATAGGAAACATGAGGCCTAGAAGTAGTATTTCAGGCGGGCTCTCACACGGTGCTGTGTATCTGTGGCATGTGTGCGTGCGGTGAACAGCATGGCAGGGCCCTGGGAGGCAAAGGGTCACCGAGGATCCTGTCTCAGAGGGATTTGCCGAGCTTTCTTGAGCAGCAGCCCCCACTAAGGGTGACCCGTAACTAAGTCTTAGAAGCAGTTCCTCTTGGAATTTATGCAGAACCACATGTAGAATAAAGATATTGTTGACTCTGGAAAATTACTTATCACTGGGCATGGAAAATTACTTATCACTGGGCATGTTAAGAGGAACCTCGAAAGAAACTTAGAAGATGAAAGTGAAAATTCCACATCGCAGTTTGAAATCTGTAATATTAGAGCTGGAAAGACCCTTAAGTTAATCTCACCCAATGTTCTCCTCTTACAAATGACAGCACTAGTGCTGGAAGAGGTCAGATGAGTTGCCCAAGGTTGCAGAGAAAGCTCAGTGGCAGAGCGGAGACTACAGTGAAGGTTCACTTGGGGGTCGGTAGTGTCGTCTTCCATCGTTATTGCGTTCCTGCAGTCTTGTCCCGAATTCTTGTTTCTGCTTCTGTCACTTGGAATCAGGGAGCAGTGAGAAAATGCTCAGGCTCCTCTGGGGATACTGGAAAGGGCAAGGCCGTCACTGCATCACAGGCCGGAGGAGCGGGTTAACCGAGTCAGCGTGACTGGTGGGCTGGAGCCAGTGGGAAGCCGGGAGAGGATGAACCTGGGAAGAATGTTGTGCATTTCAGCTGATTTTTAACTGTGGTCCGGTGGTCTCTCATGGGGCAGGGTGGTAGGCAGGACACATTCCCCAGGCAGAGTTGCTGGATGTCTTTCAGAGAAGGACCTAATGGGTCAGTTCATATCAGTGCGTGCGTCGGTTGGCCATACTTCCACTAACAACAACGTAAGGATTCTGTGTATCTTTTTAGGGGTCATTAAAAAGCAATTTTTGCTTTCCTATAATGTTAAGTAGACTATCTTATAGAAATATAACATGGTGTTTTTTTCTGTCTACTTAGTTTGTATGTCACAGGCAAGGGCAAGGGGATGAATTTTGCTTCTGATCCTTGGCATTGGGGAATGAGGCAACCTGGCACCTGTTACCCAGGGGGCACAGGCCAGTTCTTTGCCCAGAGAGAAGTGTTGGCAGGAGCATTTGAGGCATCACCTAGCATCTGGATGGGGGACATAATGAGAGGATTCTAGGCTGCTTCTAAGCCCCACAAAGGTTGGCCCTGAGCAGGTTCGCCCGATTTCTTCCTCTGCTCTGAAGATGAGAAGTGGATTCCCCTCTGTGTGACTGTGACCTTGCCTCTGCATCCTGACTTGCGCTTTAGCATTAGGGCTCCCTTTCAGGCCTCAGTTTCGATGCCTTCTGGCCTCTGATTCGATGCAATGAATGGCTCATGTTGCCCAGCATGGGGCTTTTGATGTGTTTAAAGCGCCGCGACCTACGTCATCTCATTTGATTCTCATTAGAAAGCCCTATGACCTGAGCAGAACATGCCCCTCATCCAACAGGTATAGGAACTGAAGGAAGAGGTTTGCCCCTCCCTCCACAGCTGGAACATGGGAGGCCGGGGGCCCCAGCCCAGGGCTCACGATTGCCAGGCAGAGTTTCTCCTGCCACATACCTGCTCAGCTTGGGACAGACGATGCCTGGCATTCCAGACAGCAGAGAAGGAGTGCTGCGGAGCCCCCCAGCTGCGCATGGACTGGGGCAGAGGGACTTGTGTGGAGGAGCCCCGTTAGGGTGCTAGGGCCTCTGGGCAGCTGCAGTCTCAGAGCAATGAATTCTTTCAGGATTCCTGAAACGTTGTGTATTAGCAAGCACATCACAGTAACTTTATACAACTAGTCTTTTGCAAATGTGAGCAGATGAGAAATGTGCAGGGAAGGGTAGGTGGCATCCCGTCTAGAGGGTTTTGTCGGTTCATCTGTACCACTCTTCAGGCTGGCTTAGAGTTTTCCTGGGGCAGGGAGTGGCATGATACACTCTATGTACATCCCTAGGACAGATAAGCCCTGTAAGTTGTTCGTGATGAAAAAAAAATCCTTTGAGGGTTCTATTTTCTGACTCGTGTCAGTGCCCGCCAGTGTGGGTGAGGTGGACGTCTATGGTTCTCACCTCGTCTCCTCCTGAAGGAGCCTTTGCCCAGTGCCCAGGAAGACCTTCTGTAGCAGCCACGAGCATGAACTGTGTATGCCCACTCATCAGGGTAAGTTCCAGAAGCTGCAGAAGTGGTCTAGACCCTCGTCTGGAAGCCGAAGGGTATTCTTGGCCATGAGCCATGTCTCTTGATGCTTGTCCATCAAATTCTCTGGGGCAACTGGGGAATTTTTCCCTCATCCAGGAAGTCTTAATGACAAGTCCAGGGGCCTTCTGCTGGCTAGTCGTTAACCAGCAGAGCTCTTTGCTGTGTTGAGTAAGTTCTTGAAAAAGACAGGTGAGTTTTTTAAGACGGGGCTGATGTATTTTTAGTTGTACTCCCCCCATTAACCAACATTTCTTAATCAGATCACTGGGTAGCCGACAGCAGATTCCAGCCCAGCCTCTTGGCAGCCTGCCTGACGTGCAGCCTTGCTGGGGGAGGGGATGTGTGGGGGGAGATGGTGTTTGCATTTCTGTTTTTGAGGGGCTGCTCTGGACAGGCTGAGTGTTCAGGTGGGCTGGTGAGCTCTGTGCTGCTCATCTCCTGGGAGCTACTTGGGGGGGATTTGCAGGAGGGTTGGGGTGGGCGGCGGTCACTGAAAAAAATTGGTTTGGTTTGGTTTCTGTTTTTCTGCGGAAACACATCATGTTCATTTTAGAGAAATCAGAAAAGCCAAGAGACAAGACAAATTCTCTCTCTGACTTCCTCGCTGGGCAGAGGTTTCTATAGTATTAGTCCCAGTTTTTGCCCATTAGAGATGGAAGGTAGAGAACACCAGGTTGGACTTCAGCACTTTCCAAAGAGCACAGATTTGGGAGACAGACTTTTGCATGGGTTTGAATCCCAGCTCCATTTCTTGCTAGTGAGCCTGTGCAGTTTTCTGCAGCTCTTCATGCTTCGGTTTCCTCACCTGGGAGATGGAGATGATACCTTTTGGGGCTGTGAGAGTGAAAGGATAAAATGTGGAAGGCACTGGGAAACAGAGCCAGGCACATGGCCAGCTCTCCGAGTGAAGCTGTTATTGTTATATCGCCAGCATTAACTTGCTCTCGCATCATTTGTTTGCTTAGAGCACCAGTGATGTGAGTTTTCTGCTTTGTCAGAGTTTGGTATTTCCAGTTTCCGTTCATGTTCAGGCCTGGAGCACGTAGGGTTCTTTTCTGTAGTGGTCATGCTCGACGGAAACTTGCGACAGGCAGAATCTTGCTCTGGATGGAGTTCCCTGGGGGAAAGGGGATGCCCTGAGATTCCGGGGTGAGTGCCATTATGGGTTTGTGACTGTGGCGTTTCCAGCGTCAGTGGCAGGAACTGTTTGGCTCCGTCCTTGTCTGCTCCAGCGTGTCTTGCTTTAACTAAGCCTCCCATCCCCTGGTCCCCAGTCAGCAGACTTCACCCCCGCCACCACAGAGCAAGACCTGAGTGTTTCCGTAAACGTGGCTGAGTGTTCCTTCCTCCTGATCTCACGTGAGCCTGCTGTGACATCCCGGAGGTAGTGGGGATGGTGAGGGTGTGTGCTCGGGAGTCGTTACTGAGGTTTAGCAAGTTGTTGTTCTACCACTTTAAATAGACCCCGGGTGTGTTGTATGGAGGCGATCCTCTGCAGGCCTCCAGAAAAGCCTGTTTTTCCAGGGGACTGTGGGCTGATTCGGTGCTTTCATCAGACTTTACACCAGAGCAATTTCCACGGGTGCCCGCCTTCTCACACGGTCGCCCGCCTTCTCACACGGTCGCTTCCTGCTGTGATGTTCTTTCACCTCGCACACTTTATCTTCACAGTCCTGCTCTGAGGAAAACAGCTTGGGTCTCCATTTCACAGATACAGAAATTGAGGTCCAGAGGGGTCAAGCGAGGGACTTGGGAATTGTTATCTCAGATAATTAGGGGCTGGCAGGTGGCCTTCTCCCTGGGCTGTTTGGCCTTTGCACATGGGCCAGGGAGTTGAAGTTCTCCCAAAATGTTGGTTAAGTCACAGGGAGTGTGAGAGTCTAGTGCTTTGAAAGGAGGAAGAGATTTCCTGTCAGTCTGCCCCTGCACACTGCCACATACACACACCCACACCCACACCCCCACACACCCACCCACCCCTCCTCCTACCTGGTCAAATATAATGGCCATCTTGCTCCAGTCTTTGCTGCTCTTATCTATGTATGATTCCTTTCTCTGAAATTCAGCTTTTTTTTGTGAATCCCAAGATCATAGCATCCTGCTCGTCTGCCTGCATGAGGGTCACATACAGAAGGCACCCCTGCTCTCAGGCCATCTGGTCTACCTCACAGTCCTCTTTCCTCTTGTTTGTCCCCTTTTCCCCTCCAGAGCTACTCTCTCAGGTCCTTCCCCATTTATTTGCTCCCACCTTCTTGCCTTTTTTTTTCATTCTGTTTTTTAGGCTTCTGGAAGCTTTCTTCCCCCTTCTTCTCTGCTGGGTTTCCCGGAGAAACAGAATCAGTAGAGGGTGTGTCTGTGTGGGGAGGAGGAGATATGTGTGAACCAGGCTCATTGATGAGGGAGGCTGAGTTGTCCCACGATCTGCTGGATCCTGGAGACTCCGGAGAGCTGAGGGGGCAGTTCCAGTCTCAGTACAAAGGCCTGAAAACCAGGAGAGCCACTTGTGTAAAGTTCTAGTCCAAAAGCCAGCAGACTCTGGACCTGGCAAGAGCTGATGCTTCAGTTTGAGTCTGAAGGCAAGGAAGAACACATGTCCCAGAGCGCAGGCAGGCAGAAGGAATTCTCTTACGTGGCCTGTTTGTTCTATTCAGGCCTTCAACTGCTCGGGCCCACCTACATTAGGGAGGGCAGTTGGCTCGGTCCACCAACTCAAATGGTGATGTCATCCAGAAACAGCCTCCCAGATCACCAGAATACGGTTTGACCTCTTACCTCAGCCCTGCGTGGCCTAGTCAAGTTGACACATAAAGTGAACTGTCATGGAAACAAGATTTGTTTCCAGAAAGCCTCATTTGAATCCTGCCTGCTCCACAACACTTTCCCAGCTTCATTAGCTGACACTCCGCCTAGCTGGATTCTTCTTGCTCTTGTTGGCTCCACTAGAGCTCAGCATTGATGGCACCCACCCCTCCATTGTTCTCCCGTTTTTTTGCTTTGCAGTGTTATGTTGGTTTCTAACATGCAACAACGTGAATCAGCCTTGTGTGTACATCTCTCCCCTCTCCCTTGAGCCTCCCTCTTACACTATTCCCCGATCCCCCCCTCTATGTGGTCACAGAGTGCCAGGCTGGGCTCCTTGTGGTACACGGCAGCTTCCCACTAGCTAGCTCTTTTACACATAGGTGGAGAAGGCAATGGCACCCCACTCCAGTACTCTTGCCTGGAAAATTCCATGGATGGAGGAGCCTGGTGGGCTGCAGTCCATGGGGTTGCTAAGAGTCAGACACGACTGAGCGACTTCCCTTTCACTTTTCACTTCCATGCATTGGAGAAGGAAATGGCAACCCACTCCAGTGTTCTTGCCTGGAGAATCCCAGGGACGGGGGAGCCTGGTGGGCTGCCGTCTATGGGGTCGCACAGAGTTGGACTCGACTGAAGTGACTCAGCAGCAGCAGCAGCAGTATATATATGTCAATTAATGTATATATATATAGAATCTAGAAAAATGGTACTGATGAATCTATTTGCAGGGCAGGAATAGAGATATGTATGTTGAGAATGGGCTTGTGGACACAGCGGGAGAAGGAGAGGATGGGATGAATCGAGAGGGTATCATTGAAGTGTATACACCTACATTGTTCTTTAATGATTTTTTTCTAAGTACCTCTGGCCTTCTCCTCCATGTTTGAAGGATAGATACCTAAGTTCTCCCACTCTTGTCTCCCCCGTGGAGGGTCTCTATGGTAGATGCTTAGTCAAATGCTTGTTATCTTAGCTCTGTTTCCCAGTGGATGAAGTGAAGGATACCGCATTTGCCTCCTGGGATTACAGCATCCACATGACGGGTTTGGAGAACTTGGAACCTTGTTTCCTGTGGGCAGGCAGAGAAGGGGTAGCTAGCGTTTGGTGTATAGTAGTCACAGAGGCTTCCCTGGTAGCTCACATGACGATAAAGAATCCACCTACAATGCAGGAGACCTGGGTTCCATTCCTGGGTTGGGAAGATCTCCTGGAGAAGGAAATGGCAACCCACTCCAGTATTCTCGCCTGGGAAATCCCATAGACAGAGGAGCCTGGAGGGCTATACATATAGTCCCTGGGGACACAAAGAGTCAGACGTGACTGAAGCGACTAATGCAAATATTGTTGAGACGCTTGAAATTTTCATCATGTGCTTTTGGGTTGCCGTAGGTGCCATGGCACGGTAGGGAGAGCAGTAGATGCCAACCAGGCACATGATCTCAAGCTACTTGCTCTTTCTTGGCCCTATTTTCCATCTATTAGATGGAGTTAAATTGGTCTTGCCTCGACTGCCTCTTGGGTCTTGTGAGTATGAAATAAGGTAATAATGATGGTGGTTAACTTAATTTTTATATATGATAAGCACTGTTCTTAAGATACTTCTCACATGGAGATTCACTTAACTTCATAGTCTTATGAAGCATATATGTTCCCACTTTTGCAACCAAGGTCCAGAGAGATTTAATAACTTGTTGAAGTTTACCAAGCCAGAGAGAGGCAGGGTGGGGATTCTAATCAGGAAGTCTGGTTCCACAGTGTACTCTCTTNCTTGACCACCATGGCAGGCCACAGTTGGGGCGGGGGCGGGGGGGCAGTGGGGAGAGAGAGAGAGTGTGTGTGTGTGTGGACACTGGAAGGAAGTTTGGAGAGCTTGAGGCTGTGCTGAGGCTCATTTGCACAGGTCCCAGCGATGATGTGTGTATGACTGCTGTCCGACGGGGAGTCTACCAGGCCAGGACCACATGTGATTTGAGAGCAGGAGTGTGTATAGCAGGTCTTGTCAAGGCCATTGGTCACCGGAGTGACATCTTAGGTTTGCTGCAGACATTTCAGACAGCTTAGCTGCTCCCTGGGCCGTCTCCCCTGCAGCTCCCGTGATTTGCCCTCTGAGCCCTGGCTTCACCTTTGTGGCCTGGGCCTCAGTTGTAATTAAACGGCCATTGGTGTGTGTCCTCAGTGGAGCGCAGGCTCTGCCAGGGCAGGAAGGGCAAGGCTGTGGAATTTACAGCTGTGACCGCAGTGTCTGGTGTGGCGCCTGGACAGGGGACCAATGAGCACTACGCCGATGCAGCTACCTAACAGATTTTTTTGTTTTCTTAAATTGTGGTAAAATATGCATGCCAAAATTTACCATCTTAAGTGTATCTGAATTTTTCATGGTACAGTTCAGAGGCATGAGCCACCTCCACACTGTGTGCAACCATCCCCGCCATCTGTCTCCAGAACCTTCTCATCTTTCCAGACTGGAACTCTGCACCCTTTAGACAATGACTCTCCTTTCCTATCCCCCCTCATCCCTGGAAGCTGTCATTCTGCTTTTTCTCTCTAGCAATTTGCTCATTCTGGGCCCCTCATGTCAGTGGGGTGTACAATATTTGTCCTTTCCTTTCTTGCTTATTTTACGAAGGATAGCATCTTCAAAGTTCATCCAGGTGGTAGCAGGTGTCAGAATTTCCTTCATGTTTGGATAATTCGCCATTGTAGGTATTAGACCATGTGCTGTTTATTCATTCACCTGTCAGTGGACATTTGGTTTGTTTCCACCTTTTGGCTGTTGTGACTAATGAGGCTATCAACTTTGGTGTGCAAGTATCTGTTTGAAATCTTAACTTTCCGTTGTTCTGGTGTATACCTAGATGCTGAGTAATCATAGGGATTAAATATGTTTAGAAGATTAAATCACCTAGTACTTGTAAAGCTCTTAGAACAGTTCCTGGCATGTAACAGGCACTAAATATAAAGATTTGCTAAATAAAAATAAGACTATTTATCTCGATGAATCCCTTAATTCAGACAGTTTCTTTTCAGGTTAATATTTAGGAAGGTGTGCAGCATCGTACCTTTTGAGAAAGGGGTAGAGGTGGTTTTGTGACCCCCTCTAGCCCCACCCAGTTGACCGGGCATCCCGGTACTATTCCTACAGGAAGGAGCTCAGAAGAGACACGCCTCCGTCCCGTCCCTGTAACCCTGGAGCAGTGGAGCTAGGGTGGGGGCTTGGTTTCTGAAGCTCCTGTTCTGGCTGCTCATCAGGTCCTTTATTTGAGTCTGATTTCCAGTGCCATAGTCTCTTTGCTAATTTTTGTAGGGCTTCTCCATTCTCATTTGGATGTCTGTAGTTTATCAAGAAGTGTAGTATAACATTCTTAAAATAGTTTCACTTGAAGTTTATCTTAAAAAAACAAAAACACATACCATTCAAAATGTTCAAGCAGCAGGAGGGTTATGTCAGAAGCAAACAGTGATATGGAATTAATGATGGCCACGGTAAAGGGTTGGTAGTCTGCTTATAGGTATATGCATCTTCTGGATTGCACAGGAATTCCTTGTAGTTCTCACATGTATCCTTCCTTCTGGTTCCAAAGCATTTTCTGGTTCACAGTATTCTTGTTTTTCAAGCAAAAAAAAAATTTTTTTTAATCTTTAATGTTCACTTGAAAACAGAGTTGAGAAAAACATTCACACTTTCCCTAAGCCTTTTAATAAAACAAAAGAAAGAACACGGTGATGGCTTTCCTAATGGAAATGCTACTGCATCCTGAGGGTGCCGGATGGGGACAGAGCATCCAGTCTCCCCTATGGGTATGCGTGTCTGTTCAACTACAGAAGCCACATTTTGATGAAAATAGGTTTTAGCACTGTGTGTCGGAAAACTCGTAAAGAATCTCACGGTTTTACTGTGAAGTCTGTAAAGCTTTGAGAATAAAATTGTGGTTGCTACACCTTCTGTCTATTACCAAAAACCAATTTAAGTATGCAGAGGGGATATCTGGTGTCACAGAATACAAGGAAATTTCATGCTAATCATAGGTCGTAATGTGGTTTTGCTGAAGTTTTAGATGGTAATTCAATTAAATTTACTAAGTAGAGCAAAAAACACACAAAACATGCTATGGTGGAAGTGGTATTATTTACATATACATGTTTCATGGGCCCATTAGTCTTTACTTACATGACTGAGCTAGAATGGGAGAAAACTGCATTATATTTTGTGCATGGCTTGTGTCTGTGTGAAATATATGTGCCCAAACCCTTTTTAATGGCACAGATGGTCCATGAGGTGATGAGACACCTGATGGAGGGATCAGTGCCTGGTACACAGCAGGACTACCAGTGGGTATTTGCAAAATGCCTGGACAAGCAGGGACAACTACTTGAAAATGGAGAATTTAAAAAATCTTCTTAAAGAGCCTTTAAAATTTTCTATTGAGATGAAATTTACACCATATACAGGTGACCATTTTAAAGTGTCCAGTTCGGTGATGTTCAGTACATTCACCACGTTGGGCAACTACCACCCTTGTCTGGTTCCAGAATGTTTCTATCATGTATGAAAGGCACCATGGACCCATTTCTCCCTTCCACCAGCCCTGGCAACTATGAATCTGCTTTCTGTTTGTATGGATTTGCCTGTCCTGGACATTTCATATAATATATGACCTTTCGTTGAGCCTCTTTCCAAACCATAGTATTTTCTTTTCTTTTTTTAAAAATTTTATTTTATTTTACTTTATAATATTTTATTGGTTTTGCCATACATCAACATGAATCTGCCACGGGTGTACATGTGTTCCCAATCCTGAAGCCCCCTCCCACCTCCCTCCCCATACCATCTCTCTGGGTCATCCCAGTGCACCAGCCCCAAGCATCCTGTATCCTGCATCAAACCTAGACTGCTGCTGCTGCTAAGTCGCTTCAGTCGTGTCCGACTCTGTGTGACCCCATAGACGGCAGCCCACCAGGTTCTCCCGTCCCTGGGATTCTCCAGGCAAGAATACTGGAGTGGGTTGCCATTTCCCTCTCCAATGCATGAAAGTGAAAAGCGAAAGTGAAGTTGCTCAGTCATGCCTGACTCTTCGTGACCCCATGGACTGCAGCCTACCAGGCTCCTCCGTCCATGGGATTTTCCAGGCAAGAGTACTGGAGTGGGGTGCCATTGCCTTCTAGACTGGCGATTCATTTTTTATAAGATATTATACATGTTTCAATGCCATTCGCCCAAATCATCCCACCCTCTCCCTCCCCCACAGAGTCCAAAAGACTGTTCTTTATATCTGTGTCTCTTTTGCTCTCTCACATACAGGGTTATCATTATCATCTTTCTAAATTCCATATATACGTGTTAGTATACTGTATTAGTGTTTTTCTTTCTGGCTTACTTCACTCTGTATAATAGGCTCCAGTTTCATCCACCTCATTAGAACTGATTCAAATGTATTCTTTTTAATGGCTGACTAATACTCCATTGTGTATATGTACCACAGCTTTCTTATCCATTCATCTGCTGATGGACATCTAGGTTGCTTCCATGTCCTGGCTATTATAAACAGTGCTGTGATGAACATTGGGGTACACGTGTCTCTTTCCATTCTGGTTTCCTTGGTGTGTATGCCCAGCAGTGGGATTGCTGGGTAATAAGGCAGTTCTATTTGCAGTTTTTTAAGGAATCTCCACACTGTTCTCCATAGTGGTTCTACTAGTTTGCATTCCCACCAACAGTGTAAGAGTGTTCCCTTTTCTCCACACCCTCTCCAGCATTTATTGCTTGTAGACTTTTGGATCACAGCCATTCTGACTGGTGTGAAATGGTACCTCACTGTGGTCTTGATTTGCAT
>SJYQ01008292.1:152873-186893 GCA_006410935.1 Redunca redunca
ATTGTTATATCTTCTTCTTGGATTGATCCTTTGATCATTATGTAGTGGCCTTCTTTGTCTCTTTTCACAGCCTTTGTTTTAAAGTCTATTTTATCAGATATGAGTATTGCCACTCCTGCTTTCTTTTGGTCTCTATTTGCCTGGAATATCTTTTTCCAGCCCTTTACTTTCAGTCTGTATGTGTCCCTTGTTTTGAGGTGGGTCTCTTGTAGACAACATATATAGGGGTCTTGTTTTTGTATCCATTCAGCCAGTCTTTGTCTTTTGGTTGGGGCATTCAACCCATTTATGTTTAAGGTAATTATTGATAAGTATGATCCCATTGCCATTTACTTTATTGTTTGGGGTTCAGGTCTATACACCCTTTTTGTGTTTCCTGTCTAGAGAATATCCTTTAGCATTTGTTGGAGAGCTGGTTTGGTGGTGCTGAATTCTCTCAGCTTTTGCTTGTCTGTAAAGCTTTTGATTTCTCCTTCATATTTGAATGAGATCCTTGCTGGGTACAGTAATCTGGGCTGTAGATTATTTTCTTTCATCACTTTAAGTATGTCTTGCCATTCCCTCCTGGCCTGAAGAGTTTCTATTGAAAGATCAGCTGTTATCCTTATGGGAATCCCCTTGTGTGTTATTTGTTGTTTTTCCCTTGCTGCTTTTAATATTTGTTCTTTGTGTTTGATCTTTGTTAATTTGATTAATATGTGTCTTGGGGTGTTTCACCTTGGGTTTATCCTGTTTGAGACTCTCTGGGTTTCTTGGACTTCGATGATTATTTCCTTCCCCATTTTAGGGAGGTTTTCAACTATTATCTCAAGTATTTTCTCATGGTCTTTCTGTCTTCTTCTGGGACTCCTGTAATTCGAATGTTGGAGTGTTTCATATTGTTCTGGAAGTCTCTGAGATTGTCCTCATTTCTTTTAATTCGTTTTTCTTTTTTCCTCTCTGATTCATTTATTTCTATCATTCTGTCTTCTACTTCACTAATCCTATCTTCTGCCCCTGTTATTCCACTATTTGTTACCTCCAGAGTGTTTTTTTATCTCATTTATTGCATTATTCATTATATATTGACTCTTTTTTATTTCTTCTAGGTCCTTGTTAAACCTTTCTTGCATCTTCTCAATCCTTGTCTCCAGGCTATTTATCTGTGATTCCATTTTGATTTCAAGATTTTGGATCATTTTCACTATCATTATTCAGAATTTTTTATCAGGTAGATTCCCTATCTCTTCCTCTTTTGTTTGGTTTGGTGGGCATTTATCCTGTTCCTTTACCTGCTGGGTATTCCTCTGTCTCTTCGTCTTGGTTATATTGCTGCATTTGGAGTGGCCTTTCTGTATTCTGGCAGTTTGTGGAGTTCTCTTTATTGTGGAGTCTCCTCGCTGTGAGTAGGGTTGTATCAGTGGCTTGTCAAGGTTTCTTGGTTAGGGAAGCTTGTGTTGGAGTTCTGGTGGGTGGAGCTGGATTTCTTCTCTCTGTAGTGCAGTGAAGTGTCCAGTAATGAGTTATGAGATGTCAGTGGTTTTGGAGTAACTTTGGGCAGCCTGTCTATTGAAGCTCAGGGCTGTGTTCCTGTGTTGCTGGAGAATTGCGTGGTATGTCTGGCTCTGGAAGTTGTTGGCCCTTGGGTGGTGCTTGGTTTCAGTGTAGGTATGGAGGCATTTGATGAACTCCTATTGATTAATGTTCCCTGGAGTAAAGAGTTCTCTGATGTTTTCAATCTTTGGACTTAAGCCTCCTGCTTCTGGTTTTCAGTCTTATTTTTACAGTAGTCTCAAGACTTCTCTTTCTATACAGCACCATTGATAAAACATCTAGGTTACAGATGAAAAGTTTCACCACAGAGAGGGACACCCAGAGAGGTTCACAGAGTTACATGGAGAAGAGAAGAGGGAGGAGGGAGTTAGAGGTGACCTGAGTGAGATGAGGTGGAATCAAAAGAGAGAGCAAGCTAGCCAGTAATCACTTCCTTATGTGTGCTCCACAGTCTGGACTGCTCAGAGATGTTCATGGAGGTATACAGAGAAGAGAAGAGGGAGGAAGGAGACAGAGGTAGCCTGGAGGATAAGAGGGGGGAATGAAAAGGAGACAGACAGATCCAGCCAGTAATCAGTTCCCTAAGTGTTCTCCACCATCTAGAACACACAGAGATTCACAGAGTTGGGTAGAGAAGAGAAGAGGGAGGGAGGAGACAGGCAACTTGGTGGAGAAAAAGGAGAGTCCAAAGGAGGAGAGAGCAGTCAAGCCAGTAATCTCGCTCTGAAGTAAAAATGGGTACTGAAGATTGGGTTTTTGAGGGTACAAAATTGATAACAAATACCAAAAAGCAAAGATTAAAAATCTAGAGTAGAGGTTGGATTTTCAAAAATACAATATTAAAGAAAAGAAGAAGAAGAAGAACAACAACAAAAACAAAGTCACAAGAATTGTTTTTAAAATGTATATATGAAGTTTGCTTTAAAAATAGGGTCTTTTTTTTGAAAAGTAATAGTAGGTTATAAAAATGAAAATTAAAGAAGTAATAGAGGACTTAAAAATTTTAAGTTAAAAAAAAAGAAAAGAGAAAAAAGAACGATCGTAAAAATAGTAAAGATATATCTAGGACTTTCTCTGGTGTTGTGGGCAGTGTGGGGTCAGTTCATTTTCAGATAGTTCCTTGGTCTGGCTTATATTTCTCAGAATCTATAGGCCCCTTCCTGTGTAGTTGGTACTAATGACAGGGTTCTAATCTCTTGCACCTGTCACTTCCAAGGCGGTTCCCTCTGTTTTAGCTTCTTCTGTTTGCTGGTCTCTTCAGTGCCTGATTTCTGCCCTGACACAAGGGGGCCGGTGGTGGACACTTTCTTTAGACTCACTTGTTCAGTTGCTCTGTGGGGAGGGAGGGCCGCTGCAAACAAATAACACTGGCGTGTGCTCGCAGTGTCTCAGCCACCCTGGGCCTGCCCCCGCTCGCGGTACACACAGCTCAGGCTCTAGGTTCTCCGCCTGGAACTGTCTGAGGCCGGCCCCGGGCTGCATGCACCTCCCCGGTCTCAGCCGCTCAGGCACTCAGGTAGTCCTCAGAGGCGCAGACTCAGTTGGGCCTGCATTTTGTGCCCTTCCCAGGTCTGAGCAGCTCAGGTGTTTGGCGAGTGCGGTCGCTGTGACTTACCGCGTCTCCTGTCCCTGCTGCTCAGTTTTCTGGGTATACACCTGGCGCACCTTCTCAGGCGGATGATGACTGTCCAGAACCCCAAGAAGTCTTAGTTAGCAAAGAAGCCTGCTTGCAGTTTGTCTCTCTGGGGCTGCCATTGCCCCCTTCTGACCCTTCCGGTTCTGGCTACCTGTCACTGGAAGGGGATGGTCTGCAGCCGGCTAATTCTGTTCTGTCCTTTGTTCTGTGCGTGGTCCTGGCGATGTCTTATGTTAGAGCTTTTCGCGTGGTAGCTGTCCCACAGTCTGGTTTTCTAGCCCAAGTTAGTTCACTCTGATTACCCTCAGTGCATTCGGGCCTGATCCTTAAAAAGCAATGCAGCCCACACCTCCCTGCCCAGCCCCCGTTTGCTAATAGCGGGTGCAGGCGTCTGTGCTGCTTCTCCACTGGGGGAGTTACCGTTGGGCTCGTAATCTGTGGGTTTTAATTATTTATTTATTTTTCCTCCCTGTTATGTTGCCCTCTGTGCTTCCAAGGTTCGCCACAGACTCGGCAGTGAGAGTGTTTCCTGGTGTTTGGGAACTCCTCTCTTTTTAAGACTCCCTTCCTGGGATGGAGCTCCATCCCTACCTCTTTTGTCTCTTTTTTTGTCTTTTATATTTTTTCCTACCTCTTTTTGAAGACAATGGGCTGCTTTTCTGGGTGCCTGATGTCCTCTACCGGCATTCAGAAGTTGTTTTGTGGAATTTATTCAGCGTTTAAATTTTCTTTTGATGAATTTGTGGGGGAGAAAGTGGTCTCCCCGTCCTATTCCTCCACCATCTTAGGACTGTGCCCCCCAAAGCATAGTATTTTCCAGGTCGCTTGCACTGTAGCAGGTATTAGAACTTCATTTTTTTTAGGGTTGAATGATAATAGTCCACTGTATGGCTCCTGCCACGTTTTGTTTATCTGTCCCTCAGCTGATAACATTTGGGTTGTTTCTACCTTTTCGGCCGTTGTGAATGGTGCTGGTATGAACACCTGTGGAACAGAATGTGAGTACCTGTGTTCAGTTCTCTTGGGTACATGCCTAGGAATAGAGTTGCTAGGTCATGCGGTATTTCTGTATTCATCTTCTTCAGTCAACACCAAGCCGTTTTCCACAGGAGGTGCAGCATTTTACAGCTGAATCAGCCATGTGTGAGGATTCTAATTTCTCCACATCCTTGCCAACACTTGGTATTTTCTGTATTTAAAAGAATTCTAGCTATCATGGTGGAGACATAGTGGTATTTTACTGTGGGATTGACTTACGTTTTAGGGCTCTGTTTTAAAAATGAGCACTGCTGAGGCAGAACCATATTTTATTACTTCTTTTAGGACAGACTTCCTACATAGAGCAGGTATGATCAGGAGACCTGATTTGGTGATGAAAATGGTCATTGAGTGAATGCCTTCTCTGCAGCAGCATTCTAGTGCTTTCCGCACAGGGTTTAATTCTCAAGTCACCCAGTTGTTCATGTGAGGAAGAGGAGTCCTAGAGGCTAACTTTTGTCTCTGAGTTGCATAGCTGCTCAGTAGTTGCTTTGGGGTTCAATTCAGGGCTGCCTGTCTGACTCCAAAAGCTCCCAAAGGCTCATGCCCTTTCCATGGGGAGTCTGAATCATGGACATAGGGAAAAGAAACTAAGATGGTGTCCATTTCATATATTTTAGTGAAAAGCGAAGCCTTTACAGTCTGTGAGTGAAGAGAACTGATGTTGGTGCTTGTTCAGGGTCCTGGCGGTCTGCAGTGTCTGATCCTTTCGGGAGTCAGGGCCTTGGGTGCTGGTACGTCCCTGGCTGGAGTCTCCGGAAGGGAGTGCCTGCTTGTGTTTGTGGGGCTGAAGAACAGCCTCACATCTGGGGGACTCTGTTGAGACTTTGTAATTACGTAGACTGATGAGGTAGAGGACGCATGCAGGGCAAGCCCCAACTACACTCAGTTCTGGGGAATACCTTCCATTAGGTGATAGCAATTCTCAGTAAATGTTGGCTGAACTCAGTTGAGTACAGGCTCCTGAAAAAATAAATATCAGACTGAATCCTATTAGAAATTATAGGAACCTGATATATATATATATATATATTTTTTTTTTAAAGAGTCCTCCAGTGAATCCTATTGTAGGTAACCCTTTGGATGTATCTTTTAGGTAAATCTGATTTTCACATGTCGTTTGTTTAGTGTGAAATAGACTGGTTTTGGGGATTTACTTATAAGGTCATTGATACTGTAACTGAATCTTACTATATAGAAATGGTTTGTGTGTCCTCACAGTGTTTATTAAACCACTTTAGTGACTGACACTGAGGATGGAAGAAATAAGTGAGGCCTCAGGATTCTTATGGGGCTTCCCTGATAGCTCAGCTGGTAAAGAATCTGCCTGCAATGCAGGAGACCCTGGTTCGATTCCTGGGTCGGGAAGATCCCCAGAAAAGGGATAGGCTACCCACTCTAGTATTCTTGGGCTTCCCTGGTGGCTCAGCTGATAAAGAATCCACCTGCAATGTGGGAGACCTGGGTTCGATCCCCGGGTTGGGAAGATCCCCTGGAGAAGGGAAAGGCTACCCACTCCAGTATTCTGGCCTGGAGAATTCCATGGACTGTATAGTCTATGGGGTCACAAGGAGTCCAACACAACTGAGCGACTCCACTTTCACTTCACAGGATGCTTATAAATCTAGAAGGGAGGACAGAGATACAAACTGTAAACTACAGACCACGCAGGTGCTCTGGGGGTGCACCCTGAGGGCTCACAGTGGAGGCTGACAGTGCCTCTGGGTGGGGGTTTCAGAGAGGGCTTCATGAAGGCACCTGGAGGGAGGGAGGGGGAGAGGACTCTCAGGACAGAAAGGCTTGGCAGAGTGGGGACCCAAGTGGGGCCTCGAGGAATTTGAAAGGCCTGGGCGGGGGGTGGAGGGAAGGCATTTGAGGCCTGGGGAGTGGTGTGGGCAGGGGCCCAGAGAAGAGAATGTCTACATACACGGCCAGTGCCTTGCTGGCCTGGCTAGCTCTGGGGCTGGAGGGCAGGTCAGAGGTGGCAAGTAAGAGAGCTTCAGCTGCTGAGTCTGGCCTAGAGGCTCCTGGAACATGTGAAGCAGAGCGTGGGTGAATGTTACTGTTTGCCAGCTACCCAGGAGGTATCAGTGCTCATCAACTACTCTTCTGAAGGTAGACTGACCTCAGGCCATAGACTGGCAGGTGGGCTCCCCCGAAAGCAGAGGCAGCCCCTGACCCTGGCGCCGCCTCCAACCCCCGACTGAGCAGCAATGGTCTCCATTGCACATGTGAGGAAACGAAGGCTCAGAGGTGGAGCCACCTGCTCAGGGCCAGGCAGCCTGCCGAGAGCAGGGCCAGGGCAGGGCCCAGGAGCAGATCGCGCCAGGTGAGAGGCTGGCGGCAGGTGGACCGAGGCTCCACTCTCCAGGAGTCTTTCCTTGGGACGTGAGCTGTTGGGACCTTTCCAGGGTTCTCTGGATCCCAGCATCAGACCAGTGCTGGCCTCTCTCCCGCACCCCCATCGTCTTCCATTTCGTCCTTTGCAGCAGTCCCCAGCCTTTTTGGCACCAGAGACTGGTTTTGTGGAAGACAACTTTTTCCATGGACCAGGGGGTGGAGGGATGGTTCCAGGATGATTCAAGCTCATTACACTTACTGTGCACTTTATTTCTAACCTGCTGCTGCCACTAACCTGACAGGAAGTACTGCTCTGGGGCTTGAAGGTTGGGGACCCCTGCTTTAGTGAGTCAGGGAAAGGTTTCAGGAAACGGACTCCAGAAACCTTGACAAGCTCTTGCTTCCTAGTGGAGGACAGGAGGCTGTGTGACCTGTGGGGCATGGGCTCTTTGTGAGGCCTGTCTCAGGCAGACCCAGTCTTCAAGCCTCCAGAAGAACACTGACCATGCAGGTGGGGAAGCTGGCCGGTTTCTGACATCCTGCTGTGTCCCCAGGAGGAAGCAGTGTTCAGTGAGCCTGTGTTCCTTCCTTCCATCATCAAAGTTGAAGTCAATTGCTTAAATATTTCAGAAATTAGCAAATATATATGCATGCATGGTCTTCCCAGGTGGCACTAGTGGTAAAGAACCTGCCTGCCAATGCAGGAGACACGAGATGCAGGTTTGATCCGTGGTCAGGAAGATCTCTTGCAGAAGGGCATGGCAACCCACTCCAGTGTTCTTGTCTGGAGAATCCCCTAGAGAGAGGAGCCTGGCGGGCTAGTGTCCATAGGGTTGCAAAGGGGCGGACACGACTGAAGCAGCTCAGCACTCATTCATGCATACACATGAACAATATTGTTTGTCCAGTATACACAGTGCTGTTTCTCATTTAATACCTTTTTGAAAGTCCTTTGTGCTGCTGCTGCTGCTGCTAAGTCGCTTCAGCCGTGTCCGACTCTGAGCGACCCCATAGACGGCAGCCCACTAGGCTCCCCTGTCCCTGGGATTCTCCAGGCAAGAACACTGGAGTGGGTTGCCATTTCCTTCTCCAATGCATGAAAGTGAAGAGTGAAAGTGAAGTTGCTCAGTCGTGTCCGACTCTTAGCGGCTCCATGGACCACAGCCCACCAGGCTCCTCCATTCGTGGGATTTTCCAGGCAAGAGTACTGGAGTGGGTTGCCATTGCCTTCTCTGTCCTTTGTACTAGAAGTTAGATATTTTAAGAATTAATGCTTTTGTTGAACTCTACATTTCAACTTCAGAGCTATGAAAAAGGCCTAGTCAACTAGCTCATTAAAAATATTTCTGCCTCTTAGAAGACATCCAAAGCAGATGAAAGATTTTTGCCTTCATTGGCAGGATCCTCTCTAGCTAATCCTGTCCTCTTTTAGAATTTTCTAAGAAGCGCTGGAAGAAATAATTGAAAAAGATCAGAAATTGAGCTCGGGATGGACCTGACTTCACCTTGGGTTGATGGACATTGGTGTTTTGTTTTTTTTTTTCTTCCCCATTTAATACCCCCCTCCCTTAGAGGGGAAAGGAAGATGTGTATAAATACTTTAGCTGATGATCAGGAAGACTGATTCTTGCTGCTTACTGACTCTGGGCCTTAGTGCAAGCCTCACTGCATCTCTGAATCCTTCTCATCTTTCGAGTGAAGAGGTTGTCCTTTCCGCCTGAGTTTCTCCATGACCCTGTTATGTGAACCGGGCAGACCACTGAGCAGAAAACTTCTGCAGCCCATGAGATTATTCTGTCTGCAGCGACAGCAATCTGTGAATCCACAGACAAAACGTTTAGGGAGATGGAATGCAGCTGTTGGTGTAATGAGTGAGGAGAGAAAATAGAATTTGTTGAGGATTAAAAAAATATTAAGCTGAGAGATGTGAAAGCCTGTAGGGTAATTGCTACTTGGCTGCATCTTCACAACTGGCATAAGTACATCCCGAGGGCCTCTTGTGTGCTGGAGCACAGCGCTACTCCAAGTGGTCCCCTCAGCAGAATCACCATCCCCCATGTGCTTGGTGGACTCCAGCATCCTGGGTGGGTCTTCCTCCAACCTGTTGAGCCAGTAAGTAGAAGGGATCCTGGGATCTCTTTCAACAAGCCTACTAGATGATTCTTTGTGCTAAAGTGAGAGAAACAGTATTCTGGAAACCCAGCATTTGAGGAACACTTGGGGCTTCCCTGATGGCTCAGAGGGTAAAGAATCTTCCTGCAATGCAGGAGACCCAGTTTCCATCCCTGGGTCGGGAAGATCCCCTGGGGAAGGGGATGGCTACCCACTCCAGTATTCTTGCCTGGAGAATTCCATGGACAAAGGAGTCTGACAGGCTACAGTCCATGGGGTTGCAAAGAGTGGGACATGACTGAGTGACTAACACTTTCACTTTCACCAGGATCATGAAGCTCTAGTACTTTGGCCACCTCATGTGAAGAACCAACTCATTGGAAAAGACCCTGACGCTGGGAAGGATCGAGGGCAGCAGAGGATGAGATGGTTAGATAGCATCACCGACTCAATGGACACGGATTTGGGCAAACTCCAAGAGGCAGTGGAGGACAGAGGAGCCTGGTGTGCCACAGTCTGTGGGGTGGCAAAGAGTCAGACATGACTTACAACTGCACAACAACAACACTTACAGGGGTCATGCACACTTTGGGGTGAAGAAACAAGCCTAGGAGGGTTGATGGTTTCCCAGGAAGGTCTGTAGTTGACTCAAAGTTTATCAGGGAGTTAATAGATGAGCTATAGCCCAGGCCCTTCCTATTCCTAGTGTGGCCTATGACCTGCAACCTCAGTGGCACCTTCGACCTTGTTAGAAAAGCAGATGCATGAATCCTTGGCCAGGCCTGTGGACAGAATCTCTGGCAGTTGGTCCATTTTATCAAGCCCTCCAGGAAACTCTGAAACCCCAGTGCTCACCTAGGCACTGAGCTTTTTGTTTTGCCTTGCTCACCGAAGGGGCACTTACTCGAAGTTATGAAAGGCTGTGACGGCCCTGTCTTGAGACTGTGTTCCTGGGATTCACATGGAAACATGTGGTCCTGCCTCTGGCCTTTTCTGTAGTGCGGCCTGGGATGTGCTGGTGTTGGGGTGACCACCTGTTCTGGTTTGCTGGGACTGAGGGAAATTTCCCCAGACATACTGAACTGGGAGAGTCCCAGGCAGACTGGAACGACTGGGCATCCCCGCTGGTCTCAAGGTTTAGGGGGGAAAAAGTTGGCCGTGTCCTGTGGAGCTGAATCATTTGACAAACATTTTCTGGAGTGCACTGAGTGTGGGAGGCTCAGGAGGTAATAAAAAGGCCGTTTTCATTAAGCCTGTTTTAATGTATGGCTGTCATCGCTGAAATCCATTGTCCTTTTCTTTCTTTCGTCTCCACATGGAACCTGGCAGTACAGGAGCACAGTTGTAGGGAGGAGATGGGCTGGCCCAGCACTCGTTTTTGCTCCTTTTGTACCGTACATGGTTGCCATGCGGTACGGGTGTTATTATATAAGCCGGGGAGAGGCTGTTCTGTGAGTTCAGATTCAAGGCAGGAAGGGTCAAAAAAAAGGATGGTTTTAGTTACAGAATCATTTAGTTCATAAGCTGAAGCTGGGAGCTTTTGGGTGTTTGCCGAGCATAGGTTTTGTCTCCTGCTCTGCTGGGCAGTGTGGGGCCTAGAGACAGCAAAATCGCCCCATTTTCTTCATGCAGTTATATTCTTTTTCTGGGTTTTTCAGGGCATTTAAGAAGCAAGCAGGTATTCTGATTCTCCCATTTTATAGATTATAAGGTTTTGATTCTAGAGAGAAAGAAAATCAGACTCGCAGCCAGAAAGGGGGTGATGGTATAGCATATAGAATTACATAGTCTAAAGTTACTTTTCACGTTGCATAACTGATACCCAGCGCTGTTTCTTGCATGGACTCAGGGTTCATGGAGGCCTGCTCCTGATCCCTGAGTGGGACTGTTAAGTCCCTTCCCAGCCCTCTGGAGACTGGCTTTATGCACAGGTCGGGGAGGTTAGACTTCCTGGAAGGGCCTTGAGGAATGATCTGAGAGCTTCTGCTTCATGGGCAGGCCATTTCTTATGGGAGTTGGAGCACGTGTTAAGTGCCTTGAGGTCAGGGCTTATCTTGTTCACTGTATTGTCTCCCACATGTTAACTGAGCTCTTTACATATTAGCAAACTCACTAACTCTTGCTTAGGATTAGAGCTGACACCTTTCCCTACAGAAGGGACAGATTGCAGTTTGGGTTAGTGAGATCACGGCTGTGTGCTTCAATGACACAGCTGTTTCCTAGCCCACATCTGAGCTTTCCTCTTGTGAATTTGGGAAACAGGCTTCCTGTCCCCACTTACTTATTTGATAACTGAACTTCTTCTAAAGACTGATCATGGAGCACCTCGATGATGGCTGTTGACCAGGAAATAAATGAGAAAGGCCACTCTGCACCTCAAGTTCGCTGTCCCTAGAGCAAGGAGAAGGCTCTTATGGGGGCAGGTCTCTCTGTGTCATCGGGAGATCGAGAGTGAGGGAGAAGCAGCCCCGTCTTGTGTGGAGTGATACTCATTGCTGTGTGTCCTGCAGCCGAGAACTTTGGTCTCTAAAGAACACAGGAATATGTGCTATGGTTATTCTTAGGATTCTGGCCTAGACTGTTTGTTTGTTTGTTTTTTTTAAATTTTGACCCATTCTGCATCATCTGGGGAAACTTTAGCTCACTTATTAGGAAAATCCACTTATGTTTATTGTTGTTGTGGGTGTGTGCTCAGTTGCGTGAGATTCTTTGTGACTCCGTGGGCTATATAGCCCTCCAGGCTCCTCTGTCTGTGGAATTTTCCAGGCGAGAATACTGGAGTGGGTTGCCATTTCCCTCTCCAGGGCATCTTCGTGAGCAGGGTTTGAACATGTGTGTCGGCGTTTGTTTTTGGCTGCATCAGGTCTTAGCTGTCGTGCACAGGTTCTAGAGCACGTGGCCTCCCCAGTTGTGGCACATGGGCTTGCACACTGTGGCACGGCTTGGGTGATCTTAGTTCCCCAACCAGGGACTGAACTCACGTCCCTTGCATTGGAAGGCAGATTCTTAACCACCAGACCACCAGGGAAATTCCAGAAAATTGCTATATTTTAATTCAGTGTCTAAGTCTTGGAGAGACAGGGAAGTTGTGCAGGGTCTGGGTGGAACATGGAAGGAATGATGTTGGATTATTTCTTCCTCGTGTCATTGGGATGAGTTGTAGCTGGAAACATTCCAACCGCCACCCCCCCACACACCCCCCGCCGTTTTCCCCCAAGTAGAAGGGGGTTCCAAGTAGAAGGGGGTCAGCTAAATGCTATCTTTAAAAAGGAAACAACCCTACCAAAAACATTGCACAATAACTCACCTTTGTACACACATGCAGAATCCTCACCAGAAAGTCTGTTCATTGCTACTAAAAACCGCCCAATGTGTTACAAGAACAGATAGTGATAACAGGGATTGAAACATTGGAGTAGATTATTTAGTAGTTCTAGAATGTTCTGTAAGTGTTCTGTAAGACTTTGAAGCCATACTGATGATTAGGCTTCAGCAGTAGACAGTCAGGTGTATGAGGACAGGGACAATGTCTTTTTGTCACTGTCTTTCGAGAGTCTGGTACAGGACATGGCCACGGTAGGTGCTCAGTACCTTTTGATAAATGGGACAAGGAAGTTCTCTTTGAAAGGAGGAGGTTCCATGACTGTCAGGCTCTCTTGCGTAAGGCTGATGGAGTTTCACCTTAAGACTCAGTTCCATAGACGTCTTTTGAAGACTACCCAGGGGTCTGCTCNATGTGGCCTCTCCAGTTGTGGCACATGGGCTTGCACACTGTGGCACGGCTTGGGTGATCTTAGTTCCCCAACCAGGGACTGAACTCACGTCCCTTGCATTGGAAGGCAGATTCTTAACCACCGGACCACCAGGGAAATTCCAGAAAATCGCTATATTTTAATTCAGTGTCTAAGTCTTGGAGAGACAGGGAAGTTGTGCAGGGTCTGGGTGGAACATGGAAGGAATGATGTTGGATTATTTCTTCCTCATGTCATTGGGATGAGTTGTAGCTGGAAACATTCCAACCGCCACCCCCCCACACACCCCCCGCCGTTTTCCCCCAAGTAGAAGGGGGTTCCAAGTAGAAGGGGGTCAGCTAAATGCTATCTTTAAAAAGGAAACAACCCTACCAAAAACATTGCACAATAACTCACCTTTGTACACACATGCAGAATCCTCACCAGAAAGTCTGTTCATTGCTACTAAAAACCGCCCAATGTGTTACAAGAACAGATAGTGATAACAGGGATTGAAACATTGGAGTAGATTATTTAGTAGTTCTAGAATGTTCTGTAAGTGTTCTGTAAGACTTTGAAGCCATACTGATGATTAGGCTTCAGCAGTAGACAGTCAGGTGTATGAGGACAGGGACAATGTCTTTTTGTCACTGTCTTTCTAGAGTCTGGTACGGGACATGGCCACGGTAGGTGCTCAGTACCTTTTGATAAATGGGACAAGGAAGTTCTCTTTGAAAGGAGGAAGTTCCATGACTGTCAGGCTCTCTTGTGTAAGGCTGATGGAGTTTCACCTTAAGACTCAGTTCCACAGACGTCTTTTGAAGACTACCCAGGGGCCTGCTCCTGTCTGAGTGTCGTGAGAAGGGAGAGGGACGGGCTCCAGGGGAGGAGAGCAGACTGCAATGAGCAGTCTGGACTGTCACCTCTCAGGGTCGGAGGAGAGCGGTTGGCACTCGTAGGACAGGTGTGGTGAGCAGAGGCCAGGTGTGGAGTTAGACGTAAATACACACCGAGGTGCGGCTCCTGCAGTGGGCCCGAAAGTCGCAGAGCCTGAAGGTGTCCTGACGGTGATGTCAGTGCGTTCCCCGAGTGTACTGGTGAGGAAACTGAGGCTCACTAGAGCGGGGAGGCGACTAGTTCAAGATCAAACAGCCTGTTCATGCTAGAGCCTAAGGTGGAACCTGGGTTTTCTGGGTTTTAGTCCCCTGCCAGCCCCATGTCTGTGATTTTCAAATGCCATGTGGAGCAAATGGAGCAACAAGGGGCCTCCTGGCTGGGCAAAGGGTGCACCCGGGTAGCCGCGTGGGCCTTCTCTGAAGGAGGTTCTATGGACATTTATCTGCAGATGTCGGAACACGCTGCATGGGCTTCGCTGAGGCTGCCCAACCACACGCTGCCGCTGTTGAAGCAGCGCCGGCAGAGCTGGTCGCCCCGGCACCTCCCAGCCTTCATCATCACGCCCATTTTTGCCCCTGGAAGCTTCAGTGCTGATCCCTCAAGAAGGATGAACTCTGGCTTCTGCTCTGGTCCTTCAACTCTTTGCCAAGTTCCCTTAGGCAGTGCGAGTGGAGGCTCATGAGGGAGTCAGCTGATTACTGAACACGCCTGCCCCGCTCAGATAAACGTCTGAATTGGGAGCAGGTTATGTAACTTTATTACGAAAACCTAGTTCTCACCCAGGCCTCAGTTACCCCTTAATTAGAAGCCAGCTGCCCTCAGAAGCCTGGCCATGCCCCCCGGGTTCTTTGAGGATTGGCTCGGAACCTGTCACGTGATGAGCCTTCCCAAGTGATGTCTTGGTGACCTGGATGAGTCAGTGCAGCTCGGGAAGGTCCCTAGGAAGTGTTAGGCAGGTCAATGGGGCTGTGACATTCAAGTGCATGATTTTTCTAGTGATTCATTTTCATCATTATTTTCCAGAAGCATCAGTCTGATATTTGGAAATGGTCCTTCACTCAGGATAGTTTGAAGAGCCATCTAAAGCCTCACCCTGGATTTAGTAATAATAGTAATAGTTTAGTAATAATAATAGTAATAGTTTAAAGCCTCACCCTGGATTTAGTAATAATAATAGTAATAGTTTAGTAGTAATAAGTTAGCACACATAAAGCACACGCTCAGTCTGGCTTTGTACTAACTGCCTTAAACATGTTATCTAATCTTCATGGTCACCCCATGACGGTGGTACCCCAGGGGACCAGTGTCCCTGTCTCACAAATGCAGAATCTGGGCCTTGGGGGGCCTGTAACTCACCCAGAGTCAAGTGGATGGAAAGGGACGGGGTGGTGGTTTGGCATCAGGTCTGCCGCCTTCAGAGCCTGCGCCGAGCCCTGAGCCAGGCTGGGTCCAGGAGGCCGTGTGCTGGCCCACAGGTTTGTTCGCAGGGCTGAGCCGGGCCTGTGCTGCCCTGGGCCTCACAGTGGGGCAGCGTCTGCCTCTGAGTCTTCTTCCGCCTTCCTCCGGCCTCCCTGGTTTGTGCTCCTGGGACATGTGCGGCCATGAGAAGACTGTTGCTTGGACTAAAGGACAGCAGTTGCCACTCATTCTTTTCGTGGTGGTTTTGGTCTCCGCCTTCTGCCAAGCGCTGAGTTTTGGGGGAAAGCTGACCCCATGATGGAAATTCATGAAATGGATCGTGCAGGTGTAGGTGCCCATCCATGAGAGTTGGCAGTTGACACTTTTGCCTTCCTCTGATGCTGACTGCCCCCTCCCCTCTGTTAGTGTGTGGGATGGCAGGCCTGCCTGGGGGGAGTGATCGGAGAGAGGCCAAGGCCTCCTGGGACGGTGGCTGAAGGCTTGGCCTCTGTGAGACATGGGCTTCCTTTCTCTTTCTTTCTTTGGCCAGCTGTGACTTGACTTCTGTGCTTTCTCCAAACTTTATGTAGGATACGTTCAGTATTAGAATAACATGTTTTAAAAAAACACAAGTTCTACCACCTTAGCCTTATACCTGTGCCTCAGTTTACTCATCTGTAAAATGGTGATAATTGCCTCTGCTTGCTTCATAGGGCTGCCATCAAGCCAAATGAAGGAAGAACCTGATGTGCTAGGTACTTTAAAGAGAGGAGGCGAAGACCACAAAATCAAGCTCAGATGGCAAATCTAAATCCTGTAAATGGGGCTGTGAGATGGAAGTTTAATCTTTTGCAATCCGATCTCATTTGTTCAGTCTCAGGACTTATCTTGAGAAATCGATAAAATGAGTTAATTGTATGTTCTCTTTTTTCTGTTCATATAGCAGCTCTTTAGGCTTTAGACAAAAGCTAAACTCCAGTGTACTTAAAGCTGAAATGGCATTTGTGATGCCTGGTAGATAAGAACCTACTTGAGTTGCTCTCAGTGAGGATGATAATGGAAACCGGGAAAAAGGTGGGGAGGAGGGAGTTTCAGACGGTGCTCCCCAATGGCATCTGCAGGTGCTCCCTAATGGCATCGGCAGGGCAACCCCCTGCACTGACTTCCATCTCAGGGGCCCCTACCTATCTCTGGGTGTTAGATGCATTTCTGGACATTCTTTATAATGTACAGAAACAAATTGCAATTTCCTATCTGAACCTGATAATTATGAAGCCACAGTTGATACTCAGACATAAAGAAAAGGAAATAGCAGCTCTCTGAGTTGAATAATTAAGCCATATCAGAGCAGTGAGCGTTCCATGGCCCAGTGATGTGCTTTTTTCTCTGATGTTCAATTGTCCCTAATCTTTAGCACAAATGTAAAAATGTCATTATCTGCCTCTAAATCTTGGTGAGCCTTGCAGTAAAGTTGGCAGAAATTTGTCACAGCAGTAGGGAGGCATTAGCGACTCTTGGGAGAGCAAGTCAGGCTTCTGGTTTTATGTCAAAGCACTTTCTTGATGTGGCTTTAGGATGGTAAGCTTCCCAAGGGCAGAGACTTTTGTCCATTTCATTCACCGTTCTGTGCCTAGGACTTGGAACAGTGCCGACCACAGAGGTGCTGAGCAGATCACGTCTTGGAAAGAGTGGACAGGAGCTGTAGAAACTTTCTGCTTACATTCAGCAATGTTGGTGCTGGGTGCAGGGGGCTGCAGGCACAGTGCAAACAAGCTCTTTGGGAAACAACTATAAAATCCTGGTGATGGGAAAGGGCTCCGGTGTACATTATTCATAAGCAGCCACTCAGCTTCCATGTAACTTTAATTAAATGAAATGATTTGAAAGTGTAATGTTGGCGATACACTTGGGTGTTTGAGGTTTGGTGATGGTGTTGCATTAATAAATGTCTTATTGAAATAAATGACCCAGTTTCTTTTAATACAACCTCCTTATAGTGAAAGTAGAAAGCCACTGCACTGGGTTTTAACACTGTTTCAAATTGGTTCATTTTCATAAGTGTCCTGACAATGGGGATTCAAATATTGTCATTAGTCATTGTTCTTTATCATCTTGGATCATACAGTTGAGATTATACTGTGTGCCTATTGAGAAACTTCCAGTTCATTGGGGGAGTTTATTGCTCTGATGGAAGTATGTATCAGTAGATGGGGTAGATGGGACTGGAAGGGCCTGATGTCTATAGGGCAGAGAGGAAAGGGTTTTCACAGGGAGTGCTATGCTATGTCAGGCATCACACTGAGTGGGTGGTCAAAGGAAGACGCTGCTGGCAGTGCTCGACTGGTTTAGATGCCGTGGTTCTCTGATCCTGGAGGCATGGGTGTCCCCTCCTGTGTGTCTGCCTGTGGAGTCCCGTTTTGTGGATATACGTGGATAAGTGGCTAAATAGGAGTCCTGTCTTTGCCTCTTGGTGGGACGTCTCAGTGTTGACGCCGTACTTACTGTGATGGGTCAGTATGGAGGACTCCATGTTTGCCCCATAGCGGTGTTTCTCAGCGAGGCTCTTGGAGCACCTGTGACGGAGTCACTCAGGTTGTGTGTAACGTGGATTCCTAGATCATCCCAGATCCTCTGCAGAAGGGCTTCGGTTCTCTTTATTTTGCTTTCCTGCCATGGAAAAGTCTTGCTGGGCTTTGGGGTCTTGCTTTATTTCCATCTTGTCTCTCCTCTGATGTCGCTTCCTTGGAGAATTCGTCTCACCACACTATCTAAAACGGCAGGCTTGTTTCCCCATTCAGGTTGTTTCCAAGCCCCTTTCCATGCTTTGCTTCTCCCCAGAGCAGCTGTCTCTATCTGGTTTCGCCTGTCTCCTCTGCTACAACGTGAGTTCCCAGAGTGCATGGACCCTATCTCTTCTTCCTTTTGTACCTCGTTGCCTAGAGCCTGCCTGGCAAATAGTAGGTGCTCCGTGATTGTGTTGCATGAAGGTCTCCAGGTGAGTCTTACGTTTGCTCAAGGTGCCTTATGGGGAGAGGCAGATGAGCTGGTAAGAGGCAGTCCTTCAGTAAGATAAAGAAATGGTGGAAAAGGCTAAGACTTAGAAACTCCAGTCCTCATGTTAGTAAGCCTGCAGTTTTACCTTTATGAGCTAACTTTGCCAGCATAAACCACAGTGAATTTAAGGACTTTAATAACTACTGGTGGTGATTGCAAAGCATTCTGCAAACATATGGCAATAGAAGTAACAATAACCACATTCTAGATCTTAGTTATGACTGACCCCTTAAGGCAGATAGGGTTTTTAGCAGTTTGCTGGTTCGAGTTTCTGTTGCAACTGACTTAACCCAGAGGACATGAATTTGAGTGAAAGATGCAGTCTGTCTGGAGAATCCAGACCAGAGCTTGCAGAAAGGACATGACCCAGAAGGGACTGTTCTCCTGTCTACTAATTTAAATTACAGTCTTGAATTTGGGTACATCTCCATTTCAATCTGTGACTAATCAGTGCCCTTTACAGGGGAGGGACTTGGTGGTTTTATGAGTAGA
This sequence comes from Redunca redunca, assembly GCA_006410935.1. Lineage (NCBI taxonomy): Eukaryota > Metazoa > Chordata > Mammalia > Artiodactyla > Bovidae > Redunca > Redunca redunca. Next base: position 171,105 of record SJYQ01008292.1, read on the forward strand.
ATTTGCTTCTGTTAGGTAACCAGTTTAAATTCTTTTTTTTTTTTTTTTTTGATGACTTGAGCAAGAAATGCTGCTGATTATAAACGATGGTAGTGATGCCTCTAGCGCTGGCCTCATTGTGTCCCTTTGAGTTGGTTGTGGTTAAACTGAGGCACCGACTATATTGATAATAGAAGGTATGGCCTCGGTTCCCACACGAGTAATCTTGGAGCTGATCTGAGTATTCTTTCTTCTTCTTGCCATTTCCTTACTTAGTAGGATATCCACCAGAGGATGAAAATCTTAACTAGTCAGTCCAGAGGGAATACGTGACCGAATCCTGAAAAGAAGTCTCAGTACTGTAGAGCCCTCATTATTGCGAGCATTTAAAAGTAGCTCTCATATCCTCTGCTCTTCTGTTCATAGTGCCCTGCGATTGCAGGATCTTCTGATGTGTGTGTGTTTAGTAAGGCATTCTCTAATCTGAATCCATAGGTGTTTGGCTCTGTTTTCTCCCTTTACCCTATTTTTAACTGTCCTTTTAAATACACATTATGTGTGAATGTGTATTGTATATGTATTTTTTTTGGACAGACCCATATTCTACATTGTCAAACTCTCCAGCTGGTTAATAGCCCTAATAACCTTACGCTCACCAATCCATGCTACAAACATCTTTGGCAAATTTTAATAATGGGGTAAAAGTTTGGTTCCTTAACTTCCAGTTTCATTGGGTCCTCTGTGTTGGGGATTTGGGTTTATGGAGTATGACTGGCTGGTCTGAGTGACATGTTTAGGGATTTTTTTTTAAAAAGCACATTTGACTGACTCAAGAGGAGAGGCAAGTGTTGACTCAGGGTGTTGCTATGGAGTCCCACAGATCTGGGGTCCAATCCTGACTCTGGGAACTTTTAGTAATGTATGCTTGGCAAAGTGCTTAATTTTACCAATTAATTACCTTATTTTATTTTTTCTTTTTGGCTGTGCCATGTGGGATCTTCCCTGACCAGGGGTCAAACCCTTGCCCCCCTGCATTGGAAGCATGGAGTCTTAACCACTGGACCACCAGGGAAGTCCCATACTTTACTTTCTTATGTAAATGAGAGTAAATACTATTTTACTCATTCAAATATTGAGTACCAACCTGGTGGCTTAGTGGTAAAAAAAAAAAAGTCTGTCTGCAGTGCAGGAGACCCTGGTTCCGTCCCTGGGTTGGGAAGATCCCCTGGAGAAGGAAATGGCTACCCACTCCAGTATTTTTGCCTGGAGAATCCCATGGACAGAGGAGCCTGGCAAGTTACAGTCCACGGGGTTGCAGAAACAGAGCTTAGTGGCTAAACACACCAGGCAGTGTACCTCTTGTTTCTGCCCAAGGGCTAGTGACTGGCCTCTGTCTTGTTTCATCATCCAGCCTCATCCTGGTCTGAATTCTTAACTTGTTTGTACCCCAGTCTGTAGGGAAACAGTTCTTCTCCTAAACTGCCGAAGCCAAGTGTTTACTTCTTACTACCCTCTCTTCTCGAGTCCTCCTGATGTGCGAGTCCCGGTGATCCTCAGAACACTCCATTCCAGCCGAGCCCCAGCCCACCCACAGGTGCTGCTGCTGTGGCATTTTGTGGTTCTGTGACTGCCAGTGTTCACCATGCTTTCTGGCAGGGCTCTCGTCCATCGGCTTCCAGTTATAGGATTAGTAAGGGTAGATGCGACTTTTGGAGTCCACGTCTCTCTGTTCACTCTCTGGATAAACGGGTTGACCCCTGGGCCCTGCAGAGGCCTGGCATGCTGATGACACGGCAGCCTGTCACCACACTAGATTGATTTTCACCTCCTCCCGTCTGTGTCTTCAAATAGCTCCATCTCCACATTAGGTGTAGATTCGAAAGCTGCATGTCCTCTGAGGTGCCTGCTGCCCTCTTCTCTTTCCAGAGCTTCCCTGTCCTGGAAGGTCTGGTGCCTCATCCTCTGCTTTCTGTCGTCCTGTCCTCCTATGAGCATGCCGCTACTGTGTGGAGTTTCCAGTAGATTTCACAGTTCATGGGCCTTGTGGTCTCTTGGACATGCTTCTGTTTGTGACTCCAGCATAAAAGCCTGATGTGGCAAGAAACTCTTGCTCTCCTCGCTGGAGCGTGGTGCTCGCTCCCGTCTGCCTCCGTTCTTGGTTCCTATTTGCCCAAGTGTGGTCCTCTGAGGAGTACAGGGAGTGACCTTCAGGCTCTATTCAGGTGTAACATTTTTTCTGGTTGTAACTTGGTCTCCACTGGAGTATGGGCAAATGAGGCCAGGTAAAGAGGCCTAAATTGTAGTGTTGTAGTTAAGTTCAGTGTCAAAGAATGTGAATTATTTTTTAACTTTGAGAAAGGCTGTGAAAAATATATACTGATTTGCCTGAAAGTTAAGAGAGCAAGGTCTGTGATTTGTGGTTATTAATGTTATTATTAGTGAGGAACTGGTTCCGTTGTTGACGAAACCCAAGAATGTTCTTATCCTAAGGCCCACCTTATTTGAGCATTATTCTTCATCCCAAAGAAAGATGAGAACCATCACAAAGATGAATGGTTTAATTATAATCTTTCATGGTACTGACCTAAACTAAAAAAAAAAAAATTTTTTTTTAACTGGTACTTTTTTACCAAGGAGGAGATTCTTACTATGTAACATCTAAACCATGTTCCAGAATGATGCTTTCTGGTTGTTCTACCCATTTGGGACTCCATGCTCTTGGTAGCAGATTATTAGTGAGGACCCACCAGATTTCAAAAAGAGCCATCTGGTTATAATGTTAGAAAGAGCTGTTAGGAGTTTGACTAGAGTCGTTATAAAGAAAAACCAAAAGGATTGAGAGGTGAGGATTTTGAACAGAAGTGAGATTGTGAAATGCTGACACCTCCAGGGAGGGTTCAGCTACAGTGTCTGCATCTCCCCAGCCTCCATGGTTCGGGTTGAGACAATATCCACACAAAAAACTAGTTAGAGATGGGGACCAAGGTGGGGGCTTCATGAATGGCAAGGCAGCACTCTGTTACTCTCAAATTCAGTGCTGTTGGTAAATTGCTGAGGTCACAACGTTGCCAAAATGTCAAGATAGCTGAGCCCACAAAGCAGCTTACCTGGTCTGCTAACCAAAAGATGCTTGCTGAATACCCAAGGTGAACCTGCAGTCCTCAGCACAGATAAAACAAGGAGGGGTGGGGCAGGAGAGAAGGGCAAGAGGGCAGAGTCTGCTTCAGGGGCATAATAACTCCACCTGCTGACAACATCCAGGCCTTGGGTGTAGGTACTCTTCTTCAAGAGAGGAATGCATTTGGACTGAAGAAGACATTACTCCCTGGAGAGGGCAGAAACGTCTCTCATGGGCTGAAGCAGAAAACGGGGAGAGGAAAGAAAGGCCTTTGGGGAATCATGGGCCGACGTGGGGTAATGTGGTTCTTTTGCCTTGGTGATTTGGGGAAAAGCTCAAACTAGAGTATGCATGCAAAACACCTGGGGATATTTAAAAATAGAGATGCTCTTCGCTGGGTCTGAGTTGGAGATTCTGCACTTTGAACAAGCTTCCAGGTGTTGCTGATGCTATTCTTCTTGTGTGGACCAAACTTGGAACAGCCAAGTTCTAATCTTTTCTTCTGAGGCAGGCCAGACTGAGTTACAGTGGCCTCTGCCCTGTATCAGGGTCTCTTACTAATTGCAGACCCTCCCTCTTAGTATTCCTATTATTCGGCCATCTGTACATCTCTACCTTCTCAATGGGTCTCTGCAACACCGGACCACGGGGGTGATGGCTTTTCTCCTTCTGGGCTGCATTCCTTCTGTGAATTCTCTTTGAACATTCTCTCTTCCTTTTTCCAGGTTAAAACTTGTAGAGGGTCTTTTTTCTTTTTCTTTGTTTTAAAGTTTTTTTAAGCTGTAGCACGTGGCAATCAAGATTGCCATAGGACTTAAGGTAAAGGTTACATGCTACAGAGATGATATGGTCAGAGATTCACGAATGCCTGACTACTGTCTCATTAAGTACCCGTATTCTTCCCTGGAACCTGTTTAAGGAATAATTGCCAAATATCGATCAGCTTTCCACTAGATGTTGATTAGCCCCAAGCCCAATGCCTTCCAAAGCAGAGTTCTGGATTGGAGCGTTGCAGTTTTGAGCGGTGGAAATGGCCTCAGCTCACGCTGAGCCACATCATTTTCTAGGAGTCTTACCATGCTCTGCTTGTGTCCCCTGCAAAGCAAAGACAGGAGGGAGCAAACAAAGATAGCCTGACACTGGGGAGCCTTTACTTCTGGTTCAGGTTGCTAATCCCTGGGCCTGGAAGAGAGAGGGTGAAGAGGAGGCAGAAGCACTGTGTGTGACCTTTGGATGACAGTGAGCATGCCCTAGTAGCCATCAGTATCCTGGGTGTAACCGATTGCTATTACTGTGCTTTGGGGGAAGAGTAAGGAAGCAGGTGGAGGGTGGTAGGCACCTTTCATACCATGCAGGCCTTTTCCTGTAACTCAGTTGGTAAAGAGTCTGCCTGCAATGCAGGAGACCCAGGTTCGATCCCTGGGTTGGGAAGATCCCCTGGAGAAGGAAATGGCAACCCACTCCAGTATTCTTGCCCAGAGAATCCCATGGACAGAGGAACCTGGCAGGTTGCAGTCCTTGGGGTCGTGAGAGTCAGACACGACTTAGCGACTAAACCATACTACCACACCTGTGCATAGCAGCTGAAGTTTTCTTGTCAGTGGGCCTGGTGTTGCATGATAGTAAACGAGGCTTCAGAAATGCTCGGTGAAGTTGGGATTCCCACATGTGAAAAGGCCTTCTCTCAAGCCTTCACTTAAGCAGCAGAACCAGCATCATGCATTTCTCTCTCCATTGCGACAGCTCAGAAGAAAACAAGATCCTGATTTAGCAGAAGCAGATGTCACATAAAACACTTTGCTTTAACTATGACAGAGTGAAACTGTGAATTAGTCATTTAAGAATTTACTCTAGTGAATATCCAAACAGATGTGCTAATGTACAAGAGAAAACCTGCTCCTCCCTTGCTGTCGGTGGACCACACCTGCACGTAGTTTTAATTCTTCCTTTGGTTCCCAGGCAGGGCTTTGCTGAAACATCTGGGCCATGCATCTTGGCTCTGAGTTTGGGAGATGACCATTCACTGGGTTAAGGACACTGAGGGTCTGTGTCTGGACCCCAGAACTGTGACTCTGTGTCCAGTGTCTTCATCCAGCCCAAGGAGTTCATGGGAGGCAATGGGGCCCTGCTGAATACTTGTCAGTATGTAGGTAGCCCTTTGGTAGAGGATAACGTTAGTGTGTCCAATGTTGGATGCCCATTAGCATCATTGAAGCCAGTTGGGTTTGCTGGGGAAAAATAACTGTAAGATGTCTTGTGTTCCTCAGCTAACCATTCTGTGAATGCACATAGCAGCTCAAAGCTCAGGCCCAAATGTCTGTAGACCTCACCAAATGCCTCCTGGGGGTCAGGACCAGCTGTGATCAAGAACTTCTTACCTAGGGTAAGGGCATTGTGTTTGGGGATGAACCCTTAGAGGTGAGACTCTCAGGAGTGACCTGCATTTTACTCACCAAAGAAACAAGTCTGGTGACTTTCTATCTAAGGCAGCCTTTGGGAGTAGAAGGAAACACACCTGATCAAACTTCTGTTCTGTGCCTCTCTTGGCTTCTGCTGTGAATCGCTCTTGCTGGACAATCAGTTCCGAGGCATGGTCCTCACATGTCACTGATCTGTTCCGGAGCCACTAACAGCCTCCAGTTCTGAGAAGCCTCCCTCATCTGCCCATTCTTAACTGTATGAATCCATTTCCCACTATTGCCTGACATGCATTTTCTGTTTCAGGTAGGCTGTTTTTTTCCTGTCCATATTGCAGTTGGTTTTATTCTGAGCATTAAGTATAAAAGATAAGGACATAGAAAACGTCTGAATTTGGAAATGCACATCTTCAAACTTCACCGAGGGATGCAGATTGAGACATGCTGGAATATGTATTGCGCCCATGGCCAGAGAAAATGGATTAAATGGAAACAGAATGCGGAAGTTGTGTTTCAAGCCTAATAGCAGTTACCAAGGGTCGCTCTGCTCTTAGAGTTGTGCTTGGATTGTCCATCCAGAGGTCACCGCTACCTGTTCTGCACGTTTGTTCAGGGCGGATGAAGGTATATGATACCGACAGTTGGATGCTGGGGAGGTACCTCGGGGGCAGGTGGCCTCGGCCCCCTGGGGATTTTCTTCTTGAGCTGCAGAGTCTGCGCAGATCGGGTTCTGAGGTCTGACCTGCTCCCCTCTGCTGAAGGTCTCTTCCCCGAGCCACTCCTCGGGTGACTTCTGTTGGCACCTGAGTTCCCTGTGCTGCAGGAGGAAGTGGCTGAGAGTCACTTCCCTGATCACCCAGAGAGCTGACTGCATCATCTACCTTACGTTAGCATCGTCTTCACTGGTCTGCTCCTGTTTCTAAGCGTTTGGCCTTTTGCTTCTGTTTAAGTCCAGCCATCTCTGGCAGCCTTTCCCAGTTAATCCAGCCCCCACACTACTGCACTTCCAGTCTGTGCCCGCACAGTTGAAGGCTTAAATGTTTTTCAAAGCTGAGTTGTAGTTTACAAGCTGCTTGAAGTGAGAGAGATTTTTTTCTGCTTCATCCATATTTTCTTTATGTTAACAACTAGCTTGCTACTTAGTAGATATTTTAGTGTTGATTTTGATGGGGGTCTTTGGGACATATAATATGAATGTTACACTTTAATTGGAATCCAGAGAACTTGGCAACTAGGTTTGGAACCTTGTAGCTCCAAAGCAACATTTGCCAGTTAACACATCGGCCCTTAAGCAATCTGAATAATATACCTATGAGAGAAGCAGCTGATTTTAAGCAATGCAGTGTCTCCACAACTCTGAATATGAACTATTAAAGTATACCCCTTAGTGGGCTTCCCTGGTGGCTCAGTGGTAAAGAATCGACCTGCCAGTGTAGAAGACGTGAGTTTGGTCCCTGGGTCAGGAAGATCCCCTGGAGAAGGGAATGGCTGCCTATTCCAGTATTCATACCTGGGAAATCCTGTGGACAGTGGAGCCCGGTGGGCTACAATCCATAGGGTCGCAAAGAGCTGGATTCAACTTAGCAACTGAGCATGCACGCACATACCCATAAATAAACCCACAAGCTGTCCTGCTTGATGGAGAATGTTAGTTACAAGCAAATTACATTGTGGAGGAAACGTTCACTGATTTTGCAGGGAATCATTTACTCTGATCTTGACAGGTGGTCTCCTGCCTGGACTTCAATGGGGCCAGTCAGTCTTGTCCTTTCCTGGCTCACACCTCTAGCCTCTTGGGCAAAAACTGTGTAGTCTCCCCTTTGTTTAGGGTTGAGTGTCAGTCTCCTGGCTGCTGACTTTCCTTTGCCAATCCCGGGCTGTGTTGGCTTCAGTTTCATGCTGCTTTCGCTGCTCTGTCTCAGTTTCACCTGAATCCCGGCTGCAGCAGGCTCTGTGATCTACTGCCCTGGTTTCGTTGCTGTCACAGTCCTTTGGCACCTGAAGCTGCCTCATGAGCTGTCAGTGGCTCGCCTCTAGACCTTGCTAGGCTTGGGACTCGTGTTGGAGGTTACTGTCCCTCCCCAGTGATTGGTTTGTGTCATTTGACAATACCTAATATGGAACCTTGGAGAAGGCAGTGGCACCCCACTCCAGTACACTTGCCTGGAAAATCCCATGGACGGAGGAGCCTGGTAGGCTGCAGTCCATGGGGTCGCTAAGAGTCGGACATGACTGAACGACTTCACTTTCACTTTTCACTTTCATGCATTGGAGAAGGCAATGGCACCCCACTCCAGTACTCTTGCCTGGAGAATCCCAGGGACGGCGAAGCCTGGTGGGCTGCCGTCTTTGGGGTCGCACAGAGTCGGACACGACTGAAGCGACTTAGCAGCAGCAGCAGCAATATGGAACCTAAAACTTTTTGCCTCTTATGTCTACCAATCCATCATGCTTATTGCTTGGAAAATAAGCCCTATATTCTGCTGCTATAAAGTGATGAATGAGTCTTAACAAAAATATCAGAATTTACATGTTTACCTATTATTGGCAAGAACTATCCTAACCACACTGCTATAGCCCAGGAAGTTTTGAAACTTCTAGTTGTGTTCAAGCCATCATATAATTTACACGTGGACCAAACACATTTTATGAGTACAACTAAATAAGTCTTCACTGAGCACTTTCAGTGAGCCAGGTAGTGGAGTATGTCTGGGAATCAAAAGAGTAGTTAAGATTGCTTTTATGGCGCCTCCTGTCTGGTTGATGTAAGTGTATGAGCAACCCTGGGACAAGCCAGGTTGCACTGGTATGTGATGACGGAGGTGAGATGGATTTGGAGAGGTTCATCTGTGGGAATGGATGTGGGAGGAAAGTCAGAGAAGGCTGAAGTCATGAAGGATGGGGAGGATTACAGGAAGATAAGAGAGGGGAGGGTGGAGCATTCCAGGAAGAGGGAATCATATTTGGTTATTTTGAAAGTCCAGGGCTTTCTCAAGAAATGGGGTAATTCCATTGGCCTGTCTGCCTGCATGAGCAGTGACAGCTCCCCAATCCCACCAGCCCCGTGGGGGGTGCCAGCTGAGGCTGCAGGGACTGGGCTGGCTTGGCAGAGATCTCCTGGAGGAGTTGAGAGCAGACATTGGTCAGAGATGGGGGTGTATAGTAGCCAAGCTTAGAAGCCATCATAGAATCCAATGTTGGGCCCCTGGGCAAATGCAAAGTTAGAGATTAAGGAGAGGAGGCAGGAATGCAAAGCAAGGTGCAGGGAATTCAATTTTCAAGGATGTTCAGTGTGAATGAGGTCAGTGGCGAAGGACTTGCACTTAGATAGAGTGGACCAACTGATAACAGGTTAGTGGGTGGCTCGTAAAGGTCAGACCGACAGAGTGGAGATAGTGGTCAGAGAGCACCAAGGGCCTCGAATAACAACCTGCAGGAGGCTCTGGGAACTCCTGATCCTTCCCTAACAAGGAGTGAAGGGCCAGAGTTGGGTTTCAGGTAGGGGGGTCTCCTAGCTATTGGTAGGCTGGGTCGGAGAGGAGAGAGATTGAAAGCAAGGAGACCGTAGCAGTTGCCAGTCTGAGTTTAAAGGCAAAGGATGCCCGGACCAAAATGATTCAGATGGAGAAAGGGGAGAGGTGGTGAGGGAAGCAGGTGGGAAAGGTTCTGGTGGTGGCTTAGGTGCTGGCTGACCACATGTCTTTGTTTGCGCCAGAGATGGCTGGCTCATACCTACTGGCCTGGCATAGGTGAATCATGCGAAACTGACCTTCCTGTTGGCCAAAAATGATCACATGTGGTCATTTCATATACATTGACCTACAATTACAGGGGCTTCCTTCCACTCTTAGAAGTGTTCCAGATTACTTCGTCATCTTAGAGGCTGGAAGATAAGGGAGAAAAAAGTATTTTCCAAGGTTCTGAACTTGTTGACCAGGAGTACAGCCTGGCACCAGAAGTAACTAGGGTTGGGAGGTGGGTGATACTGACCCACCTTGTTTCCTAAATTTGGGGCCGACTCACACCTCTGACTTCCAAGTAATTCCATTCTCACTAAAGATGGAACATCCCTGAGGATGTGTGAAAATATGTAGCCTATGAAGGGGGTTCATGTAGGAGCCGTAACAGCCATGTTTTGAGTACACAGTCTGAGTACTCTGGTGAAATGGGCACACTCCAGACAGTCTCGCTGTGAGAAATGCTGTATAAAAAGTGCTTAAAGCTTAGAGGTTTTCATTACTGAGCAGGTCCATAGGCAATATGTCCTGGCTTTAGTTTTTGGTGACCTAATAGAGTCATTGTCATATCATGGGCATTGTGTGTTATATACCAGGTGTGGGGGTGAGGAGGTCTAAGAACATCAGAGTACTCAGTCTGTGTTAAATCTCTGATGGAAATAAAACATTATCTGCTTACAGATTTTTTTTTTAAATAAATGTTCTCATGGGGCAGTAGTATAGATTGAGGGCCAGCTCTGTCATTTTCTGCTAGATGGCTTCTCCCTTCCCTTCACAATGCACCACCGTTTTCTATATATTTCATTATGAACTTTTTAGTATTTTCATTGGATTTTCTCTCAATGCAAAAGAACTCTTGAGTATTATGGAAAATTAGGTAGGTGCAGAAAACAATAGAGAAAATAATGATCATCCCTGATCTTACTACTTTTCTTCCTAACACATCTCCTCCTTCCTTATCAGTTCAGTTCAGTCACTCAGTCGTGTCCGACTCTTTGTGATCCCATGAATCACAGCACGCCAGGCCTCCCTGTCCATCACCAACTCCTGGAGTTCACCCAAACTCATGTTCATCGAGTTGGTGATGCCATCCAGCCATCTCATCCTCTGTCGTTCTCTTCTCCTGCCCCCAATCCCTCCCAGCATCAGAGTCTTTTCCAGTGAGTCAACTCTTTGCATCAGGTGGCCAAAGTACTGGAGTTTCAGCTTTAGCATCAGTCCTTCCAAAGAACACCCAGGGCTGATCACCTTTAGAATGGACTGGTTGGATCTCCTTGCAGTCCAAGAGACTCTCAAGAGTCTTCTCCAACACCACAGTTCAAAAGCATCAATTCTTCGGCGCTCAGCTTTCTTCACAGTCCCACTCTTTCAGCCATACATGACTACTGGAAAAACCATAGCTTTGACTAGACGGGCCTTTGTTGGCAAATAATGTCTCTGCTTTTCAGTATGCTATCTAGGTTGGTCATAACTTTCCTTCCAAGGAGTAAGTGTCTTTTAATTTCATGGCTGCAGTCACCATCTGCAGTGATTTTGGAGCCCCCAAAAATAAAGTCTGACACTGTTTCTACTGTTTCCCCATCTATTTGCCATGAAGTGATGGGACCGGATGCCATGATCTTCATTTTCTGAATGTTGAGCTTTAAGCCAACTTTTTCACTCTCTTTCACTTTCATCAAGAACCTTTTTAGTTCCTCTTCACTTTCTGCCATAAGGGTGGTGTCATCTGCCTATCTGAGGTTATTGATATTTCTCCTGGCAATCTTGATTCCAGTTTGTGCTTCTCCCAGACCAGCGTTTCTCATGATGTACTCTGCATATAAGTTAAATAAGCATGGTGACAATATACAGCCTTGATGTACTCCTTTTCCTATTTGGAACCAGTCTGTTGTTCCATGTCCAGTTCTAACTGTTGCTTCCTGACCTGCATATAGGTTTCTCAAGGGGCAGGTCAGCTGGTCTGGTATTCCCATCTCTTTCAGAATTTTCCACAGTTTATTGTGATCCACACAGTCAAAGGCTTTGGCATAGTCAATAAAGCAGAAATAGATGTTTTTCTGGAACTCTCTTGCTTTTTCCTTCTTACAGTCCCACTCAATTGGAGATGAACTGTTAGTTTTTGTGATAAGCTTTTCAGACTTGCCTTTTGCATGCACAAACCACCTGGCCATAGAGCCATTTTTTTAAAAAAAACAAAACAAGGATCATACTGTATGTGTCTTGTAATGTTTTCATTTAATATGTCTTGATTATCTTTCCAAAGCAAGCATATTCGTCTACTACTACATATTAGTCACTTGAACAGCTATGCAATATGTTTCCACACCATGATTGATGGAAATTTAGGCCAATTCTCAATTTGTACAACCACAAACCATGCTGCAGTTAATATCCTTATTTATATACTTCATCACTAGGTGAGTGCTTTTGTAGGAGAGACTCCTAGACTTGACCAGACTTGTCCACCTAGATTAAGTTGCCCTCCAGGTTTAACCTATTTTGTTATTCTGTCAATAGCGTTGAGTGTGGCTATTTCCTTACCTTTTAGTATTACCAATCTTAATATTTTGCAAAACTTGTAGGTTAAAAAAATGGTATCTTGCTGTTTAATGGCCATTTCTTAAATCATGGTTAAGGATGAGCATCTTTTCCTATGTTGATTCATTTTTTTTTTTTTGAACAGGAGGATAATTGCTTTACAATGTTTGATGGTCTCTGCCATACATCAGCGTGAATCAGTCATAACCATATAATCTTGAGCCTCCCCACCCCCATCCCACCCCTCTAGGTCATCACAGAGCACTGGGCTGGGCTCCCCGTGTTACACAGCAGCTTCTCGCTAGTTATCAACTCTTGGTCTTTTGAAAGGTTGTTTATATATTTTGTTCCTGATTTATAGGAGCTTTGAGAGTAAGATACTCAACCTTTCTTTGTACATTTGTGCAGGTTTCTTAGCTATCATTTGTTTTTAAATTTGTTTATGGAGAATCTTTAAAAAGAATGGCATATCTGTCAGTCTTTCTCCTTGATGGATTTTGAATTTTATGTCATGCTTATTTAGGCTTTGAAATTCTTAAAGTGTTTTTGGAGCCCAACAGTCTTGACATTTATTCAGTGATGCAGTAAGTTAACTAACACTAGAGTATCTCCTTGATGTGTTTGGTTCCTACTTAATACGGTATCATTTCTAACCCCCTTCATAATTTCATTTTGAGCTCCCGTATGTCAAAGGTGTTCATTAATGATAGTGGCTTTTTAAGAAGTTGACTATCACCCCTTTGGAGATCCTGAAAGTTACGGTCCAGTTAAGCATTTGACTAACTTCTTCCAGGAACCTCATGGTTTCCATGGCACCTCTGTGACTCTTTTGTAGTGTAGACAGGATGCTTTTTCATTAAAAACTGAATCAGTCAAAGTTATGGGTTCCACACACATTCTGCTTTCCTGAGGTTTGTTAGAACAGTGCCCAAAGCAGGAACTCCGTATTCTCATCTCCCTTCCCATTTAGCTGTGTGACCGAGGATTTGCCACGTAACCTTTCTAGATTCCTCATTTTTCAAATGCAGGACTCAGTCATTCCCTCTATGCCTCTCCCATCACTGTTTCTTGGTTTTATGGTTTCATGATTCTTCTGAAGTTCAGCTTAGGGCTGTGGCTCTGCTTCTCTGTCATTTCTTTCTTCTAACCTTTTCTTTCTATCTTCTGAGCCTCTTATTTGAAATCTTTTCAAGGCAGGCAGTTATTCATTTGGATTCTTCTTTTTCTTTCTGCAGACCCTTGGATGTGTTTGCCTCATTTCCTGGACTCTGTCTTTGCAGCTGAAATTAGAAACCTGGAGAAGCATAGCAGATGCTAGAGTCTTATGAAGTAACAGGCCTAAAATAAGCCAAGTCTACTGGCAGACGGTTCAGCTATAATTCTAGTGACAGGTCCTGATGGGGCTGACCTGAGTAGGTGCCCAGTTTCTCCTCGACTTTTGAGGATGGCTTCAATATATCATCATCCCCTCGGCCAAACCCTTGACTTGTATAGTCTCATTTCCCCCTCTTTTCCTTTCAGTGTGTTAGTATTAAAAGCTTTGGGAAAATTTCAGTACAAACCTGTATGTAACTGGGAGTTTAGATCTGCAGAAGCTACAAGCAGGCACTGAACAGAAGTCGGACTTGGGGGTGAGTACTGAGTTGTAGGTACTGGGGGCTGGTGATACATCAGGTGGCCCTAAGGCATGTGGCTCATTTGATAAACAAATGAGTGCCCATGTGCCCTGAGAGACTCCTGCACAAGGAGAGAAGCAGCCTAGAGTGATGGAAAGAAGGCAAAATAGTAGCCAGATTTGGGTTGAAGTCTCGATCCCTGTGTCAGGAAGATTCCCCTGGAGAAGGAAATGGCAACCCACTCCAGTATTCTTGCCTAGGAAATTCTGTGGATAGAAGAGCTTGGCAGGCTACAGTTCGTGGGGTCTCAAAGAGTTGGACATGACTGAGCAGCTAGCACTTTTCTGGGGCTACCCCTTGCCTTTTGTTTCAGGTATATCCCTTACCTTCTGAGTCTCCCCAGTCTGTGGGATGATTGTCAGGATTAAGGGATGAGATTCATGTATGTTGACTGTTGGAGGTGCCATCTTTACATGGTGATGATAGCTTTCTAATACTTGGGGTGGTGACTGAGTTACCAGGCACATGCAAATAAGTTGAATATGAGTAAGATTTGTAAATGCCCTAGGACACTTTACAGATAAAGTGTTAAAGAACTTGGAAGACAGAGTTCCTATCAACCTGAGTGTAGGAGGGGAATGCACAGTGTTTATATACTAAATACTCGATTCATCAAAGCCGCTGTAAGATACTGCGTGTCTGCTGAATTGTTTCAGCCGTGGCTGACTCTCTGCAGTCCTGTGGACCATAGCCGGCCAGGCTCCTCTGTCCAGGCAAGAATACTGGAGTGGGTTGCCATATCCTTCTCCAGGGAGTCTTCCCGACCCGGGGCTTGATCTCACTCTCTTACAGCTCCTGCATTGGCAGGCAGGTTCTTTACCACTGCTTGCCACCTGGGAAGCCCCGCTGTAAGACAGGCTGCCAGTTTAACAAGTCCTTTATAAACCTGAGTGCATTTAAATGATAGGATAGGACCTGGTCCAGTTTTCTTTGTCCAAGTGGCAAGTGACTGCGATGTACTCACATATATAGGTGGAGTTCTTACTAAAAATTCCCATCCTGGCGGCACATGTATACCCAAGCACACCTGCTGATATGTAATTTGAATGCACTTCCTCAGGGAAACATCTTCACTCTACTTGGAGCATATAGGCTGTGTGAGCTGTCTTGAGAACCTCTCACTTCTAGGATGGTTTCTATGGGAAATGTGAATTCTGAGTTCTAGACTTAGAACTTAGAACACAGCTTGTTTGAATATTGATAAAGAGAAGCCTCACTTGATGCTCCAGGAGGATGTGAGACCATGTCATAAGTGAAGTGGTGGTACAATGAGGTTCTTCCTAAATGGACCCAAGAGGTAGTAGCTTCCCTGTGCTGCATTGTAACACACGCCAGGTCAGTTGTAGGAAGACTTCAGTACCTATGAGGCTAGGGAGCTACTCTGCTTTGATTTTAAACATTACATTTTGAAACCTTGGTTTAAGAAAATTGCCTTAAAAGTCAAATAAAAAAAGGAAAGGGCAGCATCAGTAGCAGGAACAGTAACCCACCCATGGTGGGGTGGTGGCGATTTCCTGGTTTCCTGCAAATGATGACTGTAGAGCTTATGAATGTTGGTTGCTGAATTCTAGATCGATGTGGAGACAAACCCAATAAGGGATTTAGCTACTGTCTCACGGCTGTTGTTTCCTGGAATCCATGTCCCCCTGGGCTGTTGTAACAGAACACCATAGATTAAGTGGCTTTTAAACAACAGAAATCCATTTCACCTTGTTGTGGAGGCTGTGAGTCCGTAATCAAGGCAGGGTGCACTCAGCATCTGGTCAGGGATGCTTCTTGGTTTGCGG
Organism: Redunca redunca; assembly: GCA_006410935.1. Taxonomy (NCBI): domain Eukaryota; kingdom Metazoa; phylum Chordata; class Mammalia; order Artiodactyla; family Bovidae; genus Redunca; species Redunca redunca. The sequence goes on from SJYQ01008292.1 coordinate 186,357, forward strand.
ATGGCCATCTCTCTGTGTCCTCCAATGGTGGAAGGGGAGAACTCTGGGCTCCTTAGCCTCTTATAAGGGCACTAATCCCATGCATTGGGCTCCACCCTCATTACCTAATGACATCCTAGAGGCCCTACCTTCAAACACCATCACAATGGAATTAGGTTTCAACATATGAATTTAAGGGAGACACGAACGTTCGGTCTACATCACCCTGTCAGCCGCAACGGCTTTGTTCTCTCGGGCAGACCTGAAGTCTGTCTTCCATGAACACCCTTTGTTAGGTTCCTTCAGAGGAGAAACTTGGGTTTTCTTTTTGTATTTCCAACACTTGAAGGAGGTTTCTATAACTTGAGCTTTTGATAAACTCTAAAAAATAGTACTTAAAAAGGAAACTGGTAAGTCTTCTGAAAGATTACTTTTGCTAGATGTAATGGACAGGAATAATAAAGATTAGCTGGGAATAATAGACATCAGAATTTTTCTCTAAAATATTACCAAGAAAGGAAGCAATAGAAATCAATCAACAATCTGTCAGGCACTAGC
>SJYQ01008292.1:186910-219840 GCA_006410935.1 Redunca redunca
TCTACTGAATTGAGAATTTTGAAAGAACCAAAGATGTATAATATACAGCCCTTCTTCAAAAGAAGTTTATAATGTAGATAAGATAGATATGCAAAACAGTGACTGGAAAAGACAGTATGAAATGAATTACTTTGCTACAAATCATTTTTGGAAGATGGGGGATATAAATTATACATACACGAATGCATGCATTTTAAATGCCTTGTGCTCAAATGCATAATCCAGGCAACTGGAGAAATTCAGTAATTTCTGAAATACAGGCTTGAGCTGGTCCTTGAAGTGGGGGTAAGCTAAAGGGTTTTGCAAGAAGATATGTAAAAATGTAGATTGAAAAATTGCATTGTCCTGTTTTATTCCTAAGAAGCTAACCTGGAGTTCCACAGAAAGGAACAAAATTTTTGTTTTAATGATTTTAAAGTCCCTTGAAAAATACTTCATCTCGAGTTTTTCACTGGTGTGGCCATCTGTGTTTAAGCTGTGTCTGTGTCTTTGGTGGTGACACGTGGACTTCACATCACTTTTTTTTTTCTGATGTGTGTGGCTGCTGTTCCCAACGTATCTGCCAAGTGAGGTTTGCTGAGGCTCAGATCTGATCTCACCTTGATCTGGCTCAGAAACATTCAGTTGCTTCCGACAGCTTGAAGTCCTCTGCCCTTGCAGTGGGTATGCGGGGTGCTCCTCGGTCCAGCCTTTTTCCTCTGCCTTCCTCTGAACCCCCGAGCCACAGCCAGCCTTACAGCAGGGCCCCCTCACCCACACTGCCTGCTGCGTGTCCTGCGTGTGGGTCTCTTCCTGATACTCTGCCTGCGCGTGTTCAAATCTTGCACGGGCTTCACATCTTTGCTCAAATGTCACTACTGCCAAAAGGCCTTCTTGTCTTGGCAGGAACAGAATCCCTGCCCCTCTGAGTCTGGCGGCACCCAGCCCGCCTGCTCTCTTGGCCGCTGGCATGTTCTCCTCTGTGTTGCTGGGTTTTGAGGACATTTTTCTCCTCTTCCATTTTGGTTTTCCTGCACCTCGCATCAGCTGTGCTTTCCACACAGGAGGCCTTACCTCCCGAGAAAAGGCATCTCCAGCCCTTACCCCGCCTAGTGAATATCTGGCTTCTTTGTTGCTACTCTTGCACGTTCGTTTGGAGGGTTTTGCTGATGTGTGTAGAGATGGTGGACACACGCAGACAAGCATGCGATTCTTCTAACACTCCGCATAATGCAGTGTCTAAGATGCTTTGTATCCAAGGGAGTTTCCCGGGAAGCTGTGGGGTGTGACGGGGCAGACATCAGAACCCTGCCTAGCTGTAGCTTAAGGACACACTCTTGGGATGTAGGGGGAATGCTGACTGCTAGGATGTTTCCGTGGCCACGGGACTGCGTGGTGCTGGGTAACGTCGCAGCCTGGTTGTTGCATCGTTTGCAGCCATCGCACACACAGGCGTGTCAGCCGTGTTGTTACCGTGGATCTCTGGCATGATCTGCTGTAGAGGGCCACCACTCCCAGTTAGTCTGGTATGGGGTTACTGGTAGAGTGGTCTCTTGTTTGGTTACCTGTTTTTCTGCATACAAACCACTCCAATATTTAGTGGCATAAAAACAGTGGTCTTTTTTCATCTCGCACGGCTGTGGGTTCACTGGCCACGTGTGCGCCCTTGGCCGACTTGTCTGCTCTCATAGCTTCACCTTCAGCCTGTAAACATAAGACCTCTAGGCTCATTTCTTAAGCCTTCACTCCCTTCCTGAGCTCTAAACATAAATATCCAATTGACTGCTGGCATAGTCGGCGAGATTCCCCCAACCTTGGCGTTTTTACAAGGGAGCTCTTTATCTTTGCCCTGGATGTGAAAATTGTATCATTTCTCTATAAGTCTCCGATGCCTGCATAGTATATGGCAAGCCAGTAGATCCTGAGTAATACTCGATGAGTTAATAGATGAACACACGCTCATGCAGACCCTCCAGTAGCGGAGGAGATAAATAACGGCCGCACATGCGGTGGCATACTGAAATGAGTGAGCCAGATCTGCTTGTATCAAAAAGGATAAATACCAACTGTGAGTAGGAAAAGTAAAATTATGTCGTATATAGTATATGCTCAAGCCCCAGGAGAGGTGAAGGACAGGGAAGCCTGGAGCACTGCAGTCCACGGGGTTGCAAAGAGTCGGACACGACTGAGCGACTGAACAACATGTCTGCTACCATTTATCTAAAGTATACAGTCCCAAATATTGTGTGTTTCTGGATGTATGTTTTTGTGTTCCTGGGTACTAACATGTATGTGAGGGAACTCTCCACTGTCAATATTGGCTATCCTTTAGGGGTCAGAGGGCGGGCAATTATAGGGGGATAGAACACTCAATGGTAATATTAAATTTATTTGTTAAAAAATCCAAGGTGAGTAGGAATAGGCTATAAAATGTTAACTATGTTTTGAAGATACAGGTGTCTGCTCTAACTCCTCTATACTTAAAAAAACTGCAATATATTAATTTTTTTTTTAAAGAAAAGCAAAGATGGTGGTATACCAGGGGTCAGCAGGAATAAATGTAGTGAGCCTCACTGAGAAGTTAAGTAGGGACTTGATGAGGGTCACACTTCTGTGCCAGGGATTAGAACACAGACGACGAGGCCCCGCCCAGCTGATCTTTCCGCTCTGCCATGTCATCGGATTATACTCCGACCTAGAATGCCTGGTAAGTGTAATCCATCATTTTCCAGTCACGTGGTTGTTCACTGCCCATTACTTGTCTAAGGCAAGCCCTGGGCTGGGCGTGGCATAGCCAGGGAATATTTAGGGCCAGGCTTCTTACACCACTGTTCTGGCATCTCTCTAAGGAGGCTCTCAGTTGCTGTCCCTGTAGTACCAGTGGGTCTCACAGATGGTTTAATAGATGCTCAAAACGAAGGCACTGTGTGTGATCCCAGAGTGCCGAGGAGAGGTGGCCCCGCATTGAGAGGTGCTGGTCCACTTGGCCTGGTGCCTCAGAGGGCTGGGAACTGTATCTGAATTGTCCATGCATCTGTCCTGGCACCTGCCACCTTGGTGCTTAAATATTTATTTGAATTAATGGACCCAGAAATGTTTTATTAATGTGGCATTGTTTATCAGGATGGGGCTGAAACCTTCTCCCTGTTTGCTGAGGGTAAAATGTGATGCCGTAGGCTTAGAAAAGTCAAAACAGAGCCTGGAAGGAAGGCTTCCACCTGGAAGGAGTTTCCCGGGAGCAGCGGTAGAGGTTCCTCTGCAGTTCTGATATGAGACCCACGTGCTGGTGGAAACGCCTGGCCGTTTGCATCAGCTTCCCCGGGGCTGGTGGCCACAGCCCCTTCCCTTGCCCATTAGGCAGGCAGCTTGATTCACAGAGCCCCGCTTCCCCACCCTCTGTGTGAGGTGCTTCGCTCTCAGCTCAAAACCAGAATCCCAAAGACAGCTGACGAGTATGGAGGACCCCATTGGTATAGGAAGGTAGCCTGAGCCTTTCTGGAGACGCTGCAGTTTATGGGGGGTGGGAATGGATACAGTAATTATGTTCTCCCTTCCCCCTTCTCAAGTCAACTGTGTTTACTGTTACAGTGATCAGAGCTGAAATAGAAAGTACAGCCTCTCAGAAACTAGCTTAGGACAAGGCAGATTCCTACTCCATTGGGAGCTGTTGCTCTTCTCTGCGGGTGATAGCTCTGTCATCAACAGCCTGCTTGTGTTAAATGATCTTAGTGCACTCTTACGGCTGATTCCATCACCATATAACTAAAAGTTTTAGCTAATGTGATCTCAGTTTCATATTACGTATGATTTCCAGAAGGCAATAAGAAGTGAATGGCTGATGTCCTTGGGAAAAAATAACTAGGTAACATATTCATTGTTTAGCCTGGGAGTGGAGATGGGGCTGGTTGTTACTCTAGGTGTTAGAGATTTAGATCAGAGTTTATAAAGTTCTAATGAATATGTGATGTGTGACAGTTTTTCCTGTTATGCTTTTGGCTTCCTGATTAAACTAACAAGTTCATATGTTGGAAAAACTACCACTGCCCACTCATGAATTACCCGGGCAGAATGAGCAGGAAGGGCTGGAAGAACTGACGTTATGCATCACACAAGGAGGGTAACGTGGGCATGTCACAGTTCTGAATGGGGACGTGGGTGATGATGGACTGAAGCCATGCCTCGGAGTCAGGAGACCTGGGTTCTAGCGCTGACTCTGCAGTTTCAGAGGAAAAGTGGACTGGGTCACTTAAACTTTCTCAGCCCTCCTCTGCCTGTTTGTTTTTGCCAGAGACGGAGTAATATGTACTGTATTTCTCAGAGGCGTTGTGAGGTTCACACTGAAGGCTTAATGTCCTCCCGACTACAGTCCACTTCTGTTGTCATTACCATCCCAGCAAGCATCAGGGTTCTCTGGCAGTGTGGTTGCCCTTGAACAACACAGGTTTGAACTTCATGGATCCACTTCATGGATGTTTTTCTGTAGTAAATACTACTGTACTACATGATCACAACCGGTTGAATTCAATGATGTCTATATAGGAAGTGGACTATAAATTATATGTGGACTTCTGGCTGTGCGGAGGGCTAGCGCCTCTACCCGCTGTGTTGATCAAGGGTCAGCTGTATGGATTCGGTTACAGGTTCCCAAAAGGTAAGAGCAGGAAGAGGTGGGGCGTCTCCAGCAAGGCAAAGAGCTGCTGTGTGAGTGGTGAGTTCCCCAGCTTTGAGAGTATGTAAGCTTAAGGTCCTCTTCCTCTCAGATGGAGTAGTTTAGATTCCCTATGAACACATTTTTCTATATATCAATCATGTGTGAGGCATAGGAAACATAGTGGGTCTGGAGAGAACAATAAAGATGGTTAAAGCAAAGTTTTGTTTTAAGAGAAATCTAAGAGGAAAAATACTCCACTCTGTCAGAATTGACACTTGATTTGCTGGGGATAATGGATTCAAAGCAACATGAATCTCTGTTTTTCCCCTCTTGTTTAACAGATGAGAAAATTTCCTCCTTTGAGTGGAGGATATGTGCTACTAAATGCTGGCTAACAGGTACTGGGCATTGTTTTTAAAACTCCACATGTTACTCATGGAGTTCTCCCACCTACCCCCTGGAGGGACCCGCTCATAAACTGATGCCCAGGAAGGTTATGTACCTGGCCTCAGTCACACGGCTACTCCTTTGCAGTCAGGCTGGCTCCGAGTCTGTTTTACAGTGACACTCCTGTGGTGGTTGTTCAGGGAAATGACAGTCATATTCTGCAGTTCGCTTTTAATTATCAGTCTCCCTCAAGGCGGACTGGAGTGGTGTGCCTGAGGATGGATGAGTTTGGGATCCTCGACTCTGGGGATCTGTGTGGGGCCTCCCACTAGGGGGGTTACCTCCCTTCACTCCCAGTGGAACGTGGCCTTGGGGACCAGATGTGTAACTGAGGGCACATCTCTGCAGAACGGCTGGCTGGATGCAGGAAAAGCCTCTGAGGCCAGACATTGACTTGACATAGAAGGGATGGAGGCTCAAATAGGTTGTGTGATATTAGCATAGTTCACCTGTTCCGTCTTTGCTTTAAGCATAGTAAAGAGGAAGGCCTTTTTAGCAAATGTATTTAAAAATATTTTGACTGTGTTGGGTCTTAGTTGTTGCGTGCGGACTCTCTAGTTGTGGGGTGCAGGCTTAGTTGCTCTGAGGTATGTGGGATCTCGGTTCCCTGACCAGGCACTGAATCAATGTTCCTTGCATTGCAGGGAGGATTCTTAACCACCTAACCACCAGGGAAGGCCCAAGAGGAAGGCCTTTGATCAGAATTGGTTTGCCTTTTCAAGAGTGCATTTTAAATGTAGGCTGTCCTGATGATATCCATAGATAAAAACATTTCTGTGACGGGTTGTGTGGAGTTTTAGGATGCAGTTTCCCGCTAGGAGTATTTTTGCAGGTGATGGTTCCTAGTTTGGTCTTTTTGGTCATAGTACTCCGGAGCTGTGATGTTCCCAATGTGAGACTGCATGAGGCCTGAGGCGGGAGTCTGCTAACCATGAGGTATCGGGTGTGGGTCCTGGTTTGGGGGTGACTGATGTCTGATATTTTGCCTGCCTCATGTTGTATTTGACCTTTTCAGCCTTTCTCCGTCCCTGAGTGTGTTTATGGGCCCTGAACCCCATCACACTCGAGGTTGCCTTGACTGTGCTAAAAAGACATTTCCTTTTAGCAGCTGTTCTCAGCTATTTTTCTCCAAATGGCAGTGAACTGATACAAGGGTGTGAATCACCAACATACCATGCTTCTCTTAGAAGAATATTTTCTGTGTTTCCAGAAAATATTATTAAATCAAGTGAATTGCTCCCTGGTAAAATTGGACGTGACTTAGTGACTGAATAACAAAAACAATACAGCATCACCGACTCAATGGACATGAATTTGAGCAAATTCTGGGAAGGAGTGGAGGACGGAGAAGCCTGGCATGCTACGGTCCATGGGATCGCAAAGAGTTGGGTGTGACTTAACAGTGAACAGCAACTAAATTCCAGTAAACCTGAAAGATCCGGTGATTTCAGTTCTATAACCAAGAATTTGGGAAGTGTGGAATAAGAGTGAACAGGCCACTAGATGCTTAAACCCTGCTCCCTTCCTCAGTTGCTTCTTTGTATAAATTGTGAATTTCTAGCGTCTGAATTTTATTTTCTAACAAAGCTTACACAACAGACGGGAAGATAAAGAAGGTTGCCAAGTGTGAATTGTAATATGAAATGTTACTTGCACTGAAAAAAAAAAATGCCCAGAAATAAGATTTTTTTCCACATATGGGTCTTTATACCCCATCTGATTTGTGTACTATGATGGAGAACAAAGCAGAAGCGAACCCCTAAGCCAGCCCCAAAGCACGGCTGTCCGCTGTTCTGGAGAGAGCTCTTTTATGTTACTACAGTGCAGGGCTTGTACCCCTTCACGATGCGGCTGTTCTCCTCTCCTGGGTTTTTCCCACCACCTGGACAGTAACTGGAGGGAGATTCATCTGTGTGTAGAGTGTATAAGTTAGTTGGCAGCACCCTGAGCTGTCAGTTAGCTTTTGTTGGCTGTTGGCAAGTTATTTAAAAATACCAAGTGTTTGTTTTCCCAAGAGTTGAGGATCATCCCACTGGGGAGAATGGGCTGGAGGGTCCCTGAGGTGGTGGGGCCAGGTCATCTTCACCCAGCACTGCCAGCCAGTTCCCTGGTGAGCTCGCGTTAGGAGAGAGTACCCCGAGGGCAGCTGGCTCGGTGGAGGGGACCGCCGGGGAGGCTGCCATCCATGCTGGCTTTGTCGGCCTGTTGAAAGGCGCGGGGCGGAGGGGGTGCTGGCGCCGCCCCTTAGAGCACAGAGCGGCGCTGTCTCGGAAGGCGGGCTTGAGTCCCAGGTGATGCAGAACTTTCTTCCGAGTTTCACTCCCCACGGGTTGTTGCATGAGAATATTTTTCTTAGCTCCCATCTCCTGATCAATTTTTGGTCATTGATGATCAAAAGTGAAAGTGAAAGTGTCAGTCGTGTCTGACTCTTTGTGACCCCATTGACTGGAGCCCACCAGGCTCCTCTGTCCACGGGATTCTCCAGGCAAGAATACTGGAGTGGGTTGCCATTTTCTTCTCCCAGGCACCTTCCTGACCCAGGGATCGAACATGGGTCTCCTGCATTGCAGGCAGATTCCTTACTGTCTGAGCCCCAGGGAAGTTGATTGATGATCAAATTCAGTGTCTTAAAGAAACACCAGCTTGAAAAGTACGCCTTTGGACAGAGTCGGATGGACAGATAAGAGACTCTTGACCAAAGACATCTCGGACACCACCCTCCTTTCTGTGGGGGACCTCATCACATTGACTGGGAGGGCTGTGCCCCCACGCCTGCTGTGATGAGTTCTTCTCATACAAATTGGGTTCATCTGGTGTCTTACAGTGGTTTGCACCTGGTATATGCGTATGTGTGTTAGTTGCTTGGTTGTGTCTGACTCTTTGCGACTCCATGGACTGCAGTAGCTCCTCTGTCCATGGGATTCTCCAGGCAAGAATACCAGAGTGGGTTGCCATTCTCTTCTCCAGGTGACCTTCCTGACCCAGGGATCGAACCCAGGTCTTCCACATTGCAGGCGGGTTCTTTACCATCTGAGGATAAATGGTGTTATTTAGCCAATTCCAGTGAAGATCTTGCTGAGGTAGCATTTTTTTTTTCAGTGTGTCCTTTGTCCCATGGTCTGATTCTAATACTGATTCTGACACCCGGTACTTCAGGAGACGCACTGGATGTCCACTGAAGCTGGATGGCCTGTGGGTGGCGGGACTCTTGGGGACAGCTTGTGGGGCAGGTCGTCATTAGCTTCCCCGTCTGTTTTTATGCAAATGTGCACTTTGGAGCAACGTCTACAGGAAGAGCTTTGAAAGAACAGGTGGAGACGCAGGCTTGGCCATCAGGAGAGGCTCTCTGGCAGCTGCTCAGATGGAAGTGGGTGCTGTGACGGTCTTCCCGAGAGGTGAGGGCACTGGGTCCTCTCCACGCCCTCACAGCTTTCCTCCTTGAGCCTTGATGCAGAGCCTGGGAGGGAGGGCAGTGTCTTGGCCCTTTGGGGCTGCTGTGATGGCTACTATAGACTGGGTGGCTTCAACAGGATGCACTGGACATCAGTTCTGGCGGCTGGAAGTCCCAGATCACGACGCCGGCAGGTTCTAGTGTCTAGTGAGGGACTGCTTCCAGGCTGAGGAGTGGTCTTCCTGCTGCGGCCTCACAGGGTGGAAGGGCCAGGGAGCGCTCAGGGGCCTCTTTGATACGAGTGCTGGTCCCACTCATGAGGGCTGCACGGTCATCTCCCAAAGACCCCACCTCCAGCTACCACCATATTGGTGTTAGGACTTACCATGACTTTGGTGAGAGGCACAAGCATTCAGCCTGACCTCTGTGGTGTCAGGCTACTCCCCGGGGCTTGCTGAGACGCTGCCTGGTATCGGCTGCCCTAGCATGGGCTCACACGGGCAGAGTCAAGGACAGTCGTGCCTTCGGAGACTCCCCAGCAGGACCATTGCCCAGGGGTGAAGTAGCAAATGCTTTGCCCCAGATTTAGTCTGATCCTGATAGACGCATTCTACAGATGAAGCACCCTGAGGTCTGATACACTGAGATCTGATCTCAGCACCCTGAGGTTCACCTCTGTCCCATGCCCCTTCTCTTGATGCCAGCTCCCTGAAGGCCTGGTGTTCCCGGGGACCTGGGGAGAGGTGAATGTCTGTACAGAAAAGGTGGCAGCCATTCTTGGGGGCATCTATCCATGCCCTCCAGGGCCAGTGAGACTGTCAGGCATTTAAAAATGAATGAGATTTCTCTATCCCCAGGCTGCAGAGAGGGCAGATGTGAGGAGGGCTCTGACCCGGCAGCGCTTCTAGCTTTTAGGCGGGAGGAGGAAGATGGTGATTGGTCCCAGGGGGTGCACAGGTGGGTTCTGCTCCCTCCAGCTTCTTGTACCTGGGCAAGCGTGGCAGCATTCTGTGGAGGAAAGGAGGCCACGGGCTAAGCCTCCTTTTCCTGGGATGTGAATTCTGATGAAAGATTTTGGGGAAAACTGAAATGATACAGACATGAATGTGGACTAGTGGACAAAGCTGGACACATGGATGCCCTTAGAAGCAGAGCGTGCTGGACTGGGCCCCTGGTCGTCTTGCTTTTTCATTTCCTTACTGCAGAAGGCTATTAACGTCTGAGTACATGGATCCCTGAACTAGCTCACTGCAATCTGGACCCATATTTATCAATTCTGAATGGAAAGAAGGAGGCGGCAGTTAGCCAGTACACCATTGCTAGGATTTAATATCCACCCCCCTTTTTTTTTGATTTCCTTTTTATTCCTCTTTCCTTTTCTCCCCTCCTTCTGCTCCTTTCCCTCCTTCCTTTTGCCTCCATCCTCCTGAGGCAAGTCATACCTCTTGATTCCTGGTCATACCTCTTGATTCCTGGTCACACCGCTCTGATTTCCGGTGCCCCTCACCCTCAGGGTGTTGGGAGGGAACACGGTGTGTCCATTGCTGCCTCCTTGAGTGCCTAAGCTCGTGATTGGGTTCATTTTCCGTTCGGTTCCCACAGCCAGAGCAGAGTCTCGACTTCATCCCAAGCGCTTTCCCTTAGAAGTGAGTGGGCTCAGGCTCTGGGTGAGGACTCTCTTTGGCACATCTTCTGCAATTGGAGAAAACATCCTGCCCACCCTTCCTTCTGGCTGCCCTCACAGCTGTGGCTTTATCTGATATGATTTTCTCTTTTTAAACCCTGAGCTCACCCAGGAGGCGCCAGTGGAGGGCTAGCAGAGGTCATTCTTGAGGTGTCCTTGGATGCAGAGTGCAGCTTGAAGTCAGACTTGCTGAACCAGAATCCAGCCCTTCTGATGGTCCCACAGCGTGGCCTGCCCAGGCTGATGTTCATTTACGGGTAGAGCCTCAATTGCCACTGGTCTTTATCTCTAAAATCGAGGTGATGTGGGCAGGACGGAAAGCTGAAGCCAGAGGTCCCTGCCCAGGTTTCGGGCTCCTTACTCGTACTATGGACAAAAGCTCGTCCGCTCAGTCTGAACTGCATGTCACAGATTTAGAGGGGCCTAGGGCTTCCTGACGTGTGTTCGTCCCTCCCCTTTGTCACCTGCTTTCTTGAATCCAAGACCCAGAGCTCTTGGTCTGTCTTGGGTAGAAAGGGAAGGTCCTCGGACATCCTGGGATCCAGGCTTGCGCTGCCTTTGCTGCCCGGCCTTGGACAGAGAGAGACACACCTTCAGTGGGCCGCAGCCCCCAGCATTTATAGAAATGAGATGTCTAGTGCTTCGTTGGAGGAGTTAATGAGGATTAAATCACAGTGGCTAAAACAGTACCTGGGGAGATGGCTGACTTGGCGTTCTGATAGAACAGTCGGTCCCTTTCTTTCTGCAGCTGTGGAGAAAGGAGGTGCTAGGTGGATCCATGCTGTAGAAACAGTGATACTGCTCCTCTGGGTCAGCCATCCTCACCTTGCTCTTCACTCTGCAGGAGAAGCTTAACACTTGGATTCCTCCTTGTCCTGGCGAGCACTGGAGAGGTCTCCCTGCTTCTTTAGCCTGTGTGTTTCCTATCTCCCCAGATCCGTGGAGTCCAGAGAGCTCCTTCCTCTCTGAACCTTAGCACCGGGGCAAGGTCAACAAGAATGCTCCTGTGTCCTTCAGAGACAAAGCCGTGCAATACACATGGTTTGTAGCTCAGTTTGGGTTCCTCTGCAAACACCTGAGTACCTGTCCTGTATCAGGCACTATTGGCGCTGGAGATGTGAGCTGCAGGAGGTTAGAGACCTGTCTGTTTTGTTCACTGTTACATTTATGAGCCTGCCACAGGCAACAGAGGAATGATAAGTATTTCAGGTAAATACTGTGAGGAAAATACAATAGAGGGGGTATGGTAGAAAGTGATAAACAGGGCCTGTTTTTAAATTAAATGTTCAGGAAAGGCTCTGTAGAAAGGTGATACTTAAGCTGAAAGTTATATGATGAGGCAGAGCCGTGTGGGGGAAGGGCTGCAGGGTGGCAAAGTCACAGGCCCCAGGGAAAGAACAAGAGGCTGGATCAGTGTGCTGGGGTGGGAAGGGGCGGCTGTGGAGAAGACAGGCAGCGTTCGACAGCTTCAATAAGAAATTTAGATTCTGCTCTTAATGTGATGGAAGATTTTAAGCCAGGGAGTGGCATCTCATGTACTTTTTCAAAGAAGCACTCTGCCTGCTGTTTCGTGAGGGGTTGGTGAAGGTTGAGGGTCCAAGCAGAGACCAGATGAAAGAGGGCAGGCCTGGTCCAGGGGAGGAGGGAAGGGGTGGAGGGAGTTGGGAAGTGTCGGATCAGGGCATCTTTTGGAGGCAGAGCTGATGGGCTGGCTGATGGGTTGAGTGTGGATGTGCTTTAGGCTTAGCCAGCAAGTGGACTGAGGTATCATTTTCTGAGATGGGAAACACTAGGAAAGAAACAGGTTGGGGTGGGTAAGCTAGGATTCTAGAGTTCAGTTTGGTCTTTTTAATGTTTAATATACATGTTAGATACCAAAACAAAGACATTAAGTTGGACACGTGACTCCAGATCTCAGTGGACTGTTACTTACCTGAGAGCTGTGGCAGCACGGTCACTTCAGAGGGTCTGTGTTTGTGTGTGTGCACGCGTGTGTGTGTGCACATGCATGTGTGTTGAGGGGAGGGAGCTGTTTACAGGTGGGTGGAGGAGAGGATCAGTGAACTCCACAGTGAAGAAGCCAGGAAGGAGGAGGACCAGGAATGTGGTCAGCAAAGCTCTGTTGTTTCGGAAACCTGCCTTCGAACAGAGTGTTCACGTAGCGGGAGACTTTTCATTCTGAACACACCTTGGTTTGATTTGGTTGCTTGGCTTCCAGAGGTTCTTGGCTTTTATCTTGCTGGTTCCATCTGGGTGCGGAGTATTGTTAAGTGATTAAATTGATATAAATTATTCACCGGTCTGTCTTTTAATGTTTTTCTTCTGCCATCTGGAAACCCTCTGCACGGTGGGTGCTGGGCTTCAGTGCTGGGTGCCAAGAATAGCAATGATGACAATTAGCATTTGTATAACGCTTGGTAGCTGTAAATCTACTCTGATAGTCACCACCCAACTACTCAAACACTTTGGCTGCTTCTGGGTAAAGGATCAGGTAAGAACCCCTTGGCTAGGAATTAAGTATCTGCTGTGACTCTGGCCTGCCCTTTGAACTCCCCCCCCAACCATTCCTGCCCACAAGTCCCCGGCTTCAGCCTGGCCGATGGCCTTGTACTTTCTTGCCTGGACTATCAGCCCTGTCCCCATGCCTGCTTCTAGTCTTATAGGGCAGGTTCTCCTGGGGGACTCCTCCTGGAACTTCCAGCCAGACAGAGCTCCCATTCCATCGTCTCCCAGATGGGTCCCCCTTACTCCTTGAATCCTGTGCTTATTTCCGGGAACTCTGTTCCCTGCCCCCTAGCCTTTAATTGATGACGAATGTTGCCTTGTTTATGCTTTGTCTGCTTCACTGTGCTGTTAGCTCTCCAAGGGCCAAAACGTGCCTTAGAAGATTTCCTTCCTACCACATGTCATCTTCTGGCAGTGTCACCTTCTGCCCATGGGAGGGGTTTGATATCTGGATTTATTCTCCTTTGATGCCCTTATGAGGTCACATAGGCAGTTACTCAGTTCAATTCAGTCAGTCCGTTCTGTCCAACTCTTTGTGACCCCGTGGACTGCAGCACACCAGGCTTCCCTGTCCATCACCAACTCCCGGAGCTTACTCAGACTCAATGTCTATCAAGTCCATGATGCCATCCAACCATCTCATCCTTTGTCATCCTCTTCTCCTCCTGCCTTCAATCTTTCCCAGCATCAGGGTCTTTTCAAATGAGTCAGTACTTCACATCAGTGGCCAAAGTGTTAGAGTTTCAGCTTCAGAATCAGTCCTTCCAATGACTGTTCAGAACTGATTTCCTTTAGGATTGACTGGTTTGATTTCCTTGCAGTCCAGGGGACTCTCAAGTGTCTTCTCCAACACCGCAGTTCAAAAGCATCAATTCTTTGCTGCTCAGCTTTCTTTGTAGTCCAACTCTCACATCCATACATGACTACTGGAAAAACCATAGCTTTGACTAGACAGACCTTTATTGGCAAAGTAATGTCTCTGCTTTTAAATATGCTATCTAGATTGGTCATAGCTTTTCTTTGAAGGAGCAAGCATCTTTTAATTTCATGGCTGCAGTCACCGTTACACACAAGAAAACTGAGACGGAAGTGGGCCTTCCTGGGGATGGGGGCACTCGGCTTGTCCAGGGTCACACAGCAATTAGTGATAGGACTGGGACCCGTCTTCCAACCACCAGTTCCCATTTCCAGCCTCCTCGCAGTCCACAGTCCCTGAACAGCAGGTCGTTCACTGTTCACGGTCGTTGCCTGCATCTGCTGTGTAGTGCTCCCACTCGTTTATGATGCTCCACAGACTTTGGGCCGAATCTCTGAAGCTTGGAAGAGCCTTGCTGGACTGTGGCTGCTTTCCTCTTTCCTCCTAGGTCACGGGCAAATGCCAGGCACTAGCTGCCCTTCTTTCCTTTATTAGTGGTTTCTGGTTATAGGAGCTACAGCGCGTGTGGGCACCATATTTTGCCTGGGGCAGCCGCAGCACACCCTTTCTTCATTGCATCTGCTCCTGCAGAGCTGAGCATGTGTTTTCCGGAGCCTACAGAGAGGTTTTAAAGGGAGTCCCCGTAGAATTAACAGGGTAAGGTGGTTCCATGGGGACCTAGATGACTTCTAGTTACCTCTCTTCCCCTTTAGACCCAGCCTGGTGGGAATTGCTGGTTCCTCGTGGTGGAGGATGGATTGGTAGCCTGTGTGATGCAGTGTGTTCCAGACATCAGCTGTTGATCTGTTGTTTGTTAACAGACAGGGCAGGAGTCTGGGACTTCATGGAATGTCCCTTGGATGCTCCCCTGCAGCGGAGAGACCTGTGCTAAGGATCCTGCTCCTGGCATTCTTCCCTTTAGCTTTAGAGAAACACAAGAGGGGTACGTTTCTTTGACACACATGCATTGCGTCAGAGCTTTTGAACCTGCAGGGCTCAGAAATTCCCACAGAAGCAGGAGTTCTGGCAGATAAGACCTAACAAGTTCCATGAGCTCCGGCTGTGCTAACGCTGCCGAGAGACGTGCAGCGTCATCAGACCTCTGCGATGGGATTCGAGACAGAGTTGTTCCTGCCCAGATGTGCTCAGGCTGGCCATGGCCCTGAGCTGAAGAGTCTTTGAGATAGGACTATATTTAGCGTTTCTGGTGGGAGAGAGGCTCTGGTTTCTTACTGTGAGAAGCAAGCAGCTACAGTGCTCGGGTTCGTCCATTCATCCAGAACGCACTGAAATAGTTTCCAGGCCCTGTATCCTATGTGGCTAGCAAAGAAGATAAATGATGTTTTATTCCTACTCTGGAGGGAAAGGAAACGTCTCTGCAGGTGAATGTAGTACCATTAAAGGGAGAGAGGGGACCACACTCGGGTCAAAGGAGCAAAAAAGACAACCAGAAGAGTTAAAATTTAAGCTGGACTTTAAAGGCGAACAGCAGTGGGGAGGGTGGGGGAAAGGAGGAAGACATTTGAGGCAGAGGAAAAAGCAGAGCCAAGGCACACAGACATTAAAGCTCTGGAACTGTTTGGAAACGCAAGGTTAGTGAGGCTGGAGTATGGGAATAGCGTTGGGGAGGGTCAGGGGTGTGGGCCCAGATTGTGAACCATCTGAATATGAACTTTATCCTGTAAATAGCATGAACATTTTCAAGCAGGGGTTTCATGAGGGGTGAAGGGTGTATTTTTTAAGGATGATAACTCTAGGGACTTCCCTGCTGGTCCAGTGGTTAAGAATCTGCCTTGCAATGCAGGAGACACAGGTTCAGTCCTGGGTCAGGGAACTAAGCTCCCATATGCCACAGGACAACTAAGCCTGTGCGTGGCAGCTACTGAGCCCCACGAGCTTAAGAGCCCGCAAGTTGCAACGAAGATCTGATATAGCCAAATAAAATAGATGATTATTTATAAAATGGATGATAACTTTTGAACAAGCGTTCTCGACTTTGGCCCTGTTGCGATTTCGGGCTAGATCATTTTGATCCAGCTGTCCTGTGCACTGTAGTAACATCCCTGGCCTCTGCCTACTAGAAGCTAACAGCGCCCTCTCCCCTCACACCCCAGAGGGACCACCAAAATGTCTCAAGACATTGCCCAGTGTCCGCTGAGGACAGGCTTACCCCCCGCTCCCCCCACTCCACTTGAGAACTACTGTTTCAGAATCAAGCAGTCTAGAAAATCAGCTGGAGTTGGGAGATTGGAGTCACGCAGACAAATTAACAATAGATTGTAATATTTCACATTAAAGTTGGAGGTCCTGAATTAAGGCAGCCGAGCCGGAACTGAGAGGACGAGCTGAATCAAGGGAGCTGCCAGTTATGCCTGGTCTGTCCTAGGCGCCTGAACAAACGGGGCTGAGCCTGAATTGGGATTCCTTACTTAAGCTTCGAACATTGGGAACGGCTTGGAGGGTGGAAGGAGCCCTGGCTGGGAGTCAGCCCTGTTGATGGGTCAGTTCTTGTTCAGGGGGCCTGAGTTGGCCAAGTCCCTCATCATCCCTGGATCTCAGCGTGCTTCAGCTGTAGAATGTGTCTAAGGCCACCTGCATGCCTCTCTCGTGGAATTCTAAGTAAGACTTCGCATTTGTGGAAGCCCCTTGAGAACAGTAGTACACTGTCCAAATGCGCAGTCATTTCTCGATGCACGTGCTCAGGAGTGAGGGCAGTAGGCTGGAGCTCAGGCAGGACACAAAGGAGAGGGAGGAAATCGTGGATGCCTCGTCCAGCTGTGGACTCATGGAGGCTGAGGCTGGACTCCATGAAACTCATGAAGCCCTTGAATGACAGACAGGATGTTGGCGTTTGGCAGGGAGATGGTTGCTGGCATTTTGGTGATTAACGTCTCAGCTGTCCATGGTGGAACTCTGTTATAACATGATGCTGTTCTTCATTCTTCTGTCAGCAGTAAAACAAACTCTCGAGCTAAGCGTCAACCAAAATCTGAAGGTTCTGTGTTAAACACAGGCAGCTGGTGGCTACAGCAGGGGAGGGAAGGGCTAGTAAGTAAGTGGTCTGTTTTAAAATCTCATGATTATCCTTTACCAGGAAACTTTTCATGTTCTACCTGTTGCCTATTGGTTCTTAGGACACAACCCTGGAGAGCAGTGTGCTCTAGGGCTGGGCACTGACTTTTCTGGGGGCCTTGTTTTCCTCCTTCGCTAAATAAGGAGAGAGCTTTAGTTATCTAAAAACAGAGACAAAGCATTGAACTGATGTGCTCCTGTAGTCTCTGTGATCAGAGGAAGGCCTTTCTGTTGAACCACAAACCATGACGTTTCCCTGGATGTATTGGTGGTGGTGGTGCTTGTTTAATCACTGCACGGTGTCTGGCTCTGCGGCCCCATGGACTGTAGCCCACCAGGCTCCTCTGTCCCTGGGATGTTCCAGGCAAGAATACTGGAATGGGTTGCCATTTTCTCCTCCAGGGTATAGTTCCAACCCAGGGATTGAACATATCTCCTGCATTGGAGGTTGCTATGAAACGATTTTTACCAAAAGCAGCCCTCTGCTGGGAAGCAGGAAGGTGATGGAATGATAAGTGCAGGCATAGTGTTTGGTACTTTTTAAGTTCAACCTACTTATTGAAAAAACCAAGGCCTGGAGAATTTGAATGACTTGTCCAAGAAGGTTTTGCTCTTTGGTTGCTGAGGGAAGCCCGTGCCCCTGGTACCCTGCCTCTTAGACCAACACATTGTCCCCGTCAGACGCAAGTGCCTTTTGCTGGACACTCCCAGCTCTGTGCTCTGGGTTGTCTTGGGAAGAAAAAGCATGACTCCGCCTGCGTCCAGAACCTGGGTGATGGCTTTTCTCTCCTTTGTACATCTTCACTTCATTTAAGGTGAGGGCTGCTTGCACCAGTTACCTTCTTTGAGGTTTGGTAGTTCCAGTTGTGACGTTTCCCCAGGCCCCCCTCTATGCTGGGCTGGGTCTCCAGGAAGGCCTGGAACCAGGGATGTGATTGGAGCCACTGGGAGGGACTAGAGGTTTAGACCTGGTTACATCCCTATTTTAATCCCTAAGTGATACTGGAAAGAATACAGTGTGACTCAGGCTTTGTCCAGAGCCTGGATGATTGAGCATCTTACATATGTATCTACTTTAAGACCTGGGATGTGTACCTGTTACAGTACGGTACACACCTATTTCAGCACCAACCATTCATCCTCTAAAGCTTTTGCCAAAAGCTTACTGGTTTCCTAGTATGTAAGACATTTGTATGCAAGTGAGAATTTTGCTGAAGGATGAGACTCACTTGTGTTGCCTCAGAGTTTCTAAGTAACTCTAGAATGAAAATGTTTCCAGTTCAAAATGTTGTATATATAACTTTTCTAGAACATGCTTGCGGTTTACTTGGTTTGGAGCAGAGCGCTGGCAGGATTGGAGCACTTCTTTGCCACCCTCCCCTGTGGGCTATTAATAGTAGCAGGCTCTCAACAACAGCCTTTGGAAGCAGTACCACTCACCTGATGGTGTATTAAGGCCGCTTAGGTGAGCTGAAGTGGCAGCAGGCAAAAGCTTCCACTTGTACATCCAAAACTCGCTCCAGCAATAGAGCGCCCATGTGCAGCTTGAGCAAGAAGGACCACTGATCCCCTTGGTCATCTCATACCCGCTCCTCAAATTGTTTTTCGTGACGAGACCTATTTGGGGCAGGGAGGAGTTTGGATTGAGAAGATGACCCATATTCTCTCATTTTAAACTTGAACCATTTCCACTCATACCACTAAGAATAGAGCATATAAAGGGGGGCATTTCACAGCACATCTGTCCTTGGCTCCTTTTTAAAAAGTCTCTATGTCTTCTCTGGTTAGTAACACACGGGGTCAGGTCAGCAATTCTTTCAAGCTGCGCACTCACTTTTCAACTGGACCAGAAGTGACATTTTTAGTGTAAAATACACTACATTCAAATTGGCCCCTAAATGCAATCCTTCGACCTAGAGGAGATGAGTTGGATCATGCGAGAGACTCCCTGGCTATCCGACAGCAGATTTGTTTGATGTTAACAGCGGATAGAACCCTCCGAAGAGTGACTCAGTTCTAAAATAGGCAGAATGCGTTATTGATGGTGGCTGCCCAGTGATTCCTCTCAGCACCAAGAGGAAAGCAAAGGGTGGAAAGCAAAGGCATCACTTTCCGGGCTTTGGTTAATGGGGACTTAAACGCAGAAAGCGACAGTTTCCTGGCTCTAAAATCACAGTCATTTTCTTGGCTGCTCCTCAGTGTGCACGTGTTGGTTCTGGAACAGTTTTTCCCTCTTGCCTCAATTTCTGAGGCCTAAGAACTTCAGGTGCTATCACTGCACCTATTTGCTAATATACCAGATTGAACAGCCTGTCTTCATCCTTAGTGTCAGACTTTTCCACTCAGCTCTCTGAAACTCCAAATAAACACCGCGTGGCAAAATATAGTGAGTAGGCGGGGAAATGTGGTTGAGAATGGAATAAAATGAAACATGAAGAAAGAAGATTCAAAAGCTGAATAAGTGTATCACTAAAAAAAGAGTATGGTGGACACGGCAGTTTAGCAGGATGGAGTGAGGAAGTACTGAGTGAGTGAAGTAATAGGAACACCCAGGGGTAGAATTTCAAGGACAGCTTATCTGGAATTCATCGGATGTTCGTGGAGTTCTGGAGTTCATCCACAGACGATGTGGATTCTGTGTTCATCGTGTGCTCACCTGAGAACCGAGAGAAAGGCCTGGAAGCATGCACATTGGCAGATTTAACTACACTCTCATGTGGAGGATTCTTTTTCCTTGTATATCTCCCTCTAAGTATTGACCTTTTTCTTCCAGTTATTATTGAGATATAGTTGCCATACAGCATTGTATGAGTTTAAGGTATACAGCATAATCCTTTGATTTACATACATCATGAAGTGATTATCACAATAAGTTTGACAAACATCCATCATCTCATGGACACAAAATCAAAGATGTAGAAAAATTAAATTTTTTTCTTGTGCTGAGAACTCTTAGGTTTTACTGTGTTAACAACTTTCATATGTAACATGCAGCAGTGTTACGTTGTACATTATATTTCTAGTATTTCTAACTGAAAGTTCCTGCTGGGTGACTGCCTTCATCCAACTCCCCCTCCCCTCGACGCCCCCTGCTCCAGTAACTACAAATCTGATTTCTAAATTTTTTGTGAATTTGTTTCTGAAGTGTGATTGACCTGCAACACTTTGTTCCCATTACATAATGTAGCAATTCCACATTTCTATACATTTCAAAATGATCAGCAATAAGTGTAGATACAGTCTGTCACTATACAAAGATATTACATAGTTATTGACTAGTCTCCACATTGTACATTTCATTCCTGTGACTCATTTATTTTGCACCTGGAAGTTTATGTCTCTTAATCTCCCTCACCTGTTTCTTTCCTCCCCCACCCCCATCGCTTCCCCTCTGGTAACCACCTGTTTGTTCTTTGTGTCTATAATGCTATTTTTGTTCTGTTTGTTCATATGCTCTGCCTTTTAGATTCCACATATAAGTGAGATCATACAGTGTTGGTCTTTCTGTGTCTTATTTTACTTAGCATAATGTTCTTTAGGTTCACCCATCTTGTTGCAGATGGCAAGATATCGTTCTTTTTGTGGCTGAGTGAGCTTTCGTTGTGTGTGTGTGGGGGTGTGTGTGTGTGTGTGTGTGTGTATTTATATATACACCATATTTTCTTTATCCATTCATCTGTTGACAGGCACTTAGGACGCTTCTGTGTCTTGACTATTGCAAGCACTGCTGCAGTGAACAGAGGGGCTCACTTATCTTTTTGAATTAGTGTGCACTTATCTTTTTGAATTAGTGTGCTCATTTTCTTTGGATAGATACCCAGGAGTAGAACTGCTGGATCATATGGTAATCTTATTTTTAAGTTTTTGAGGCATGTCCACTCTTTTCCACAGTTGCTGCCCCAGTTCACATTCCCACTGAGGCGCACATGGAATTCTTCTTTACAAGTTGTTGACAGCATTTGCTATTTGTTGTCTCTTTTGATGATAGCCGTTTTGAAAGATGTGAGGTGATACCTCATTGTGGCTTTGGTTCACGTTTCCTCAAAGGTCAGTGATGCTGAGCATCTTTTCATGTGCCCGTCTTTCATCTGTATGTCCTCCTTGGGAAAATGACTGTTCAGACCCTCTGCCCATGTTTTAACTCGGTTGCTTTTCTGATGTTGAGTTGTATGAGTTCTTTGTATATTTTGGATATTATACTTTATTGCAGTGATCCCCAACTTTTTTGGCACTAGGGACTGGCTTTGTGGAAGACAGTTTTCCCATGGATCATGGGGTCGGGTGGTCTCAGGATGATTCAAGTGCATTACATTTATTGTGCACTTTATTTCTATTATTATGGTAGCTTCACTTCAGATCATCAGACACCAGATCCTGGAGGCTGAGACCTCTGCCCTATTGGATATGTTGTGTGCAAATGTTTTCTCCTGTTCAGTAGGTGGCTTTTTCACTTTGTTGATAGTTTTCTTCTCTGTGCAAAAGCTTTTTATTTTGATGTCATCCCATGCACAAAAATAAATTCCAAATGGGTTAAAGACATAAAGACCTGAAACCATAAAACTTTTAGAAAAAACATAGTACATTCCTGAAGATTGGTCTTAGCAATATATATATATATATATATATATATGTCTCTTTAGGAGAGGGAAACAAGCAAAAATAAGCAAATGAGAGACTTCTGCTCATACTGTCCATGCGTCTAGTCCTCCTTCTGTTTCTTTGTCCCTCTTATGTGTGACACCCAGATCTTCTTTGTGTGTGAGTGTGTGTATGCTAAGTTGCTTCAGTCATGTCCAGTTCTTTGTGACCTCAAGGACCAAGAACCCACCAGGCTCCTCTGTCCATAGGATTCTCTAGCCAGCAATACTGGAGTGGGTTGCCATGCCCTCCTCCAGGGGATCTTCCTGGCCCAGGGATTGAACCCATATCTCCTGTGGCTCCTGCCTAGCAGGCAGATTCTTTACTGCTGAGCCATAGGGGAAGCCCTCAGTTCAGTTCAGTTCAGTCACTCAGTCATGTCCGACTCTTTGCGACCCCATGAACTGCAGCCCGCCAGTCCTCTCTGACCATCACCATCTCCCGGAATTCACTCAGACTCACGTCCATCGAGTCAGTGATGCCATCCAGCCATCTCATCCTTGGTCGTCCCCTTCTCCTCCTGCCCCCAATCCCTCCCAGCATCAGACTCTTTTCCAGTGAGTCAACTCTTCTCATGAGGTGGCCAAAGTACTGGAGTTTCAGCTTTAGCATCATTCCTTGCAAAGAAATCCCAGGGCTGATCTCCTTCAGAATGGACTGGTTAGATCTCCTTGCAGTCCAAGGGACTCTCAAGAGTCTTCTCCAACACCACAATTCAAAAGCATCAATTCTTCAGCACTCAGCCTTCTTCACAGTCCAACTCTCACATCCATACATGACTACTGGAAAAACCAGAGCCTTGACTAGACGGACCTTAGTCGACAAAGTAATGTCTCTGCTTTTGAATATACTATCTAGGTTGGTCATAACTTTTCTTCCANCATATTGCTGAAGCCTGGCTTGGAGAATTTTGAGCATTACTTTCCTAGCGTGTGAGATGAGTGCAATTGTGCGGTAGTTTGAGCAATCTTTGGCATTGCCTTTCTTTGGGATTGGAATGAAAACTGACCTTTTCCAGTCCTGTGGCCACTGCTGAGTTTTCCAAATTTGCTGGCATATTGAGTGCAGCACTTTCACAGCATCATCTTTCAGGATTTGAAATAGCTCAACTGGAATTCCGTCACCTCCACTAGCTTTGTTCGTAGTGGCCCTATAACTTCTTTAATATTTAAAAAAGAGAGACAGAGATATTCCTGGCAGTCCAGGGTAATATACAAAATCTGAGTGAGGCTCCCCAGCCCCTCCTGCATCTCTCCCCAGCATCATTTTGAGTTCTTTCCTCCTGTCCTATGTCCCACCCAGACTGGCCGTCTTTCGCCCTCCAGCGAGCACTCTTCCTTCCTGTTCCAGGCTTGTCACACAGATAAGCTCTCATCCTGGAACCCCTCCTCCGCAGCAGGCCGAGCCAACTCCTTGTCCATCTAGGATTCAGTGTGAATCTTGCTCTTTCAGTGAAGCCTTTCCCAGTGACCCAGACTAAGTGAGGTCACACAGCCACATGCCGTGAATGTGCTGTCCAAGCACTTAGGACCATTGCAGTGGACTCGTTGCATAATACAGTCCAATGTCCTTGAAGATAGGGACATGTCTGTTTCTTTGTCCCAGCACCTGTTATGTGGCAGGTGTTCAGTAAATGCTGGTGGATGAATGAATAGAGTCTGTGTTCTGATCGGGGGGCCTTGTAGCTTATGGGGGACATGTCCCAGCTGAAGAATATTTACTGAATTAGCCTCAAAGATGAAGTGTTTAAATACAGGTGATGGGAAGGGCAGCATGCTTTATCCTGGTGAAGGAAGATTGGGAGCCCGCTGGAGTCCCGAATGTGAGAATATAAGGTATTTAAATTCTAAGATAGATCTCTTGAAGACAAGAGCAGAAGTTTTCTTCGGAAAAAAGTGGTTTCCTGACACATTCTCAGTTACTTCCTTTTGATCAGTGAAGCTCTGTTTGCAGAAGCTAGCTTAGCTGTAATGCCCTTAGTCAGTGCTGGTTTTGGTTGCTTGGAGAAGTCTACTAATGGAACAGGGTTTAAATTTTTTATAAAATGGAAGCAAACATACTTAACTTTGCCTTGGTGAGTATTTCTAGGACTGTGACTTGATAATAAGCATTGTGGTGAATGCAAACTATTTATAGACTGTTTTCTTTGGGGAAAACAATATAGTAGTCTTTGATTGTGGAGCTCAGGAGTAGTTACCTGCTGCAAAGAGGAAAACAACTGCCCAATGATGGCTTCATACACGGATTTTAAACGCTGAGTTGTTTCAAAGAGCTTCGGTGGAAATGAAGATAGTGTGCTCCGGAAAACTGTCTTAAATGACTTAAAGATTTGTAATGTGACTATGGACTGTTTAATCACATACTAAATTGCTCTGTACAGGGAGAGTCCACAGTCTAGGAGCTGTAGTCAGATTACTGGAAGTGAAATTCCTAAAAAGTTTTAGCTTCTTGATAGGATTCAGACATATATTTAGATGTGTGAAATGTACGAGCTTTGAGTACATCTTTTCTGATTCCTTTAGTAGCAGGTTAAATGGGTTTAACATTGCAAGCTTACAAAAGCAACTTGCCGGGCTCCCTGGTGGCTGAGCGGTAGAGGCAACCTTCCAGTGCAGGAGACACAGGTTCGATCCCTGGCCTGGGAGGATCCCAAGCCTCAGAGTGGCCAGGCCCAGGCGCCGCAACTGTTGAGCCTGTGCTCTGGAGCCCGGGAGGTGCAGCCACTAAGCACCTGCACCACGACTACTGAAGCCGGCACGCCCTAGAGCCTGTGCTTGGCAACAGGAGGGCCACCGCAGTGAGAAGCCTGTGCACGTGTTCTGCTGGGATTGACTACTTGGCCGTGTCTGTGCTCTCCACAAGGAGCTCTCTGCGTCTCCATCCCAGGGCCCAAATTCCTGCCACAGTGACAATATCTACCGTGCTGTGCTAAATGTTCCATGTACACGATTTCATTTAATCTCAACAGCAACTGTAATACAGGAGATATTTCTCTACTTTACAGGTGAAGAAACTGGGCCTGTGATGGGGGTTGAGGCTGATGATAATACCTGGTACCTGCAGCCTCTCCTCCTGCTCACCTGTCTCCCATCCAGGGAGCCCAGCCAATGGGAAGGTCAGATGCCCAGTGACATACTGATGGGGATGCTCTGAGTTCAGACCCCAGATTTGGGGGACTAATCATCACCACTGGGTTCACGGTGCAGTTCTTGTCTGGGTCCATGAACATGATCTTCAGACTTCAGTAGACGTACAGAGGATTGTGGGAGGTTCTGCTCAGATGGGGCAAAAGGCCCAGTCTTTGTCCTCCGGACTCTTCAGATGCAAAAGAATGAAGTGTGTGTGACCCACTTCCTGCTATAAGGGCACTTGGGTAAGATATCATCATAGTTGCTGCAACGTGGCAGTCCCCTGCCAAGTTCCACACCACTGGGGAAACTGCTCTTGCGAAGGTGCTGAAATGAAGACATCAGCTCAGGGAAGTGTTAGCAAGAGAAGTTTCAAAATGGACACCTACATCCACAGAGGACATCACTTGTGACATTTTGGAGAAGCATTTAGGTGTCTGCCTGACCTCACTAAAGAACTGAGCTGTGAATAGCCCCATTTTTAAACAAGAGACACGTGTTTGTGGCCCAGAGGGTTTTGTAGTCTCTTGGCACTGTGGTTCTCAGCCTGCCCTCCTGCATCTTGTAGCTGGATGTGGGCTCCAGGTGAGCTTGGGGGAGCAGCCTGCTGCCCCTTCACTGCGTGTGATCCTTCCTGCCTTGGGCGGCGTCTGAGTCCCAGGTCTCGCCTCCCTGCCTTTTCACTTCTGTGTTTTCCCTCCACACCCTCGGCCTGTCCACTGACTCACTTCAGGGTGGGGAAGCACTCTTGAAGTGAGGAGCTGGCACTCCCTTCTGGGCTGGGTCTCTGACTGGTCCTGAATGGAGAAATAGGGAAGCTTCTGTGCTCCTCGAGGGATGGAAGTTGACCAACTTGATCTTGCATCTTATCTAATGAGTTCTAGAACAAAATTCATGTCCTGAGTAAATCTGTTGCCTAGTTTCTCTGTTTTATCAAAAGGACTCCCCTTCCCACCCATAACCAGAGCCCCTCTTCCAATCATAGAGCAGAGATTTGAGTGCCTACTAACTGTAACATCATGTCAGTGCTGGGGTACAGCCGTGAATAAAGCCAGCAGTGTGCCTGCTCTTTGTCCCCTAAACACGGTAGAAATGGACAGGCAGTTTATCTGATCAATCCCCAGGTTAGGCTTGGGGTTCCCTCTCATCCATCATCAGGAGTCTGTGCCCAGACTGCTTTGCTTTGAGTCAAGACCACATTGCGGCCAGCACTTCGGTCTGATTCTAACTCTAAGACTGCCTAGTGGCTTCACTTGGCATGTCA
Source organism: Redunca redunca (assembly GCA_006410935.1). Classification (NCBI taxonomy): domain Eukaryota; kingdom Metazoa; phylum Chordata; class Mammalia; order Artiodactyla; family Bovidae; genus Redunca; species Redunca redunca. The sequence goes on from SJYQ01008292.1 coordinate 212,586, forward strand.
TTATGAATGGGTATCTGCCCTTTCTTCATGTGTAATTATAAGACACTTTGTAAAAATACATACTCAGCCAGACCTGGGCTGCTGTAAAAAAGTCAGTACTCCTCCATGGTGGGAGGAATCGGGGGCGAGGAGGTCAGGGGGCTGGGGAGTGGAGACAGAGGAGGACTTAGAGTCTAAGACCTTCTCTCTGGTTCTGCCCTGAACTCAGCTCTTTCACTGTCAACTTTGACAAATTGTCCAGTATATTTTACCCTCAAGTTTCTTCGTTATGAAATATTAGTGCTAGCCCTACTCCCCACTCCAGTACTCTTGCCTGGAAAATCCCCTGGACAGAGGAGCCTGGTGGGCTGCAGTCCATGGAGTCGCTAAGAGTTGGACACGACTGAGCGACTTCACTTTCACTTTTCAATTTCATGCATTGAAGAAGGAAATGGCAACCCACTCCAGTGTTCTTGCCTGGAGAATCCCAGGGACAGGGGAGCCTGGTGGGCTGCCGTCTATGGGGTCGCACAGAGTTGGACACGACTGAAGTGACTTAGCAGCAGCAGCAGCCGTACTCATCTTATTTTTTTAAAACAAGAATGAAATGATTCAATGACTTATATTAGTGTAAGATAATGGAGGTGGCATTATTAATAGTTCTATGGGATGAGTGTTTCCAGTGTTCCTATTCTCTTGTCCCTCAAGTCCACTTTGGCTCTGAGGCTCACTCTGAAACAGTGAGTTTACCTCTGATGGCATGTTCATCCCTTAGAAAGCTTTTTTAAAAAATAAAGAGTGCTTGGGCCCTACTCTCAGACTTAATCTTAATTATTCAAGTGTGGGGTGTGGGCATTGTTTTGTTTTTTCTTTTAAGATCTGCAGGTAATTCTTTAATGTCAGCCAGTGTTGAGAATCACTCCTCTCAGGTTTTGAGGCTGAAGTAGTCTCGACCCAGTTACTGGTTGGAAGCTCACCTATGTGATGATTTGCAGTGCACCTATAGGTTCCTAGTAGCATGGAACACCTTGGGTTGGTTTCCTTCCCCTAATCGCCTGTGGAATCCCACGAGGATCCTGCCTGCCAGACGGCTCAGCGCCTCCCCATCATCAGTACTGCTTAATGCTTACAATATCCATACTGTGGGATCTCCTCTAATTCTTAGGATGCTTCATGAGGTAGGGCCAATGTTTACCCACGTTGTACCGCTGAGAAAGCCAAGGCTCGGGCCGGTTCATCACCTCACCCTCGCTAATGAGTGCTGGCTGGAGTTCTTAGCCAGGCTGTCCAGCTCTGGAGCCTGCACACTTAAGCACAATGCTGATAGGGACAGAGTCAAGGGATAAAGCAGGTGATTCAATAGTTAATCCCACTAGGGGACTCTAAGTAGAAAAAATATGAGAGACCCTATAAGTTAATGATTACTTCAAGGAAGCAGGTCTGCTTCAGCCCAAAACCAAGCAGGCTTACTTAGCAACAAAACCATGCAACAGAAGCACCGGACACGCCTGCAGACAATAACACAGTGGCAGCATGAGGCCTACAGCGTGCCCAGTGAGCCCAGCAAGTTAAGGATCCCTAGGACACGCTCTTTGCACACACTGAAGAATCGTGGCACCTGCTTGACCATGTTGCTGCTGCTGTTTAGTCACTAAGTCATTTCTGACTCTTTGTGACTCCGTGGACTATAGCCCAGCAGGCTCCTCTATCCATGGAATTTTCTAGACAAGCATACTGGAGTGGGTTGCCATTTCTTTCTCCAGGGGATCTTCTCGACCCAGGGATCAGACTCACATCTCCTGTACTGGCAGGCGGATTCTTTACCTCTGAGCTTGACCATGTAGGGATAAGAAAACTCCCCTGCTCAACCTGGAGGAGGAGCTGATGATGGAAGCATGACTTTACTCGAGAGAGACAGAGAAGTTCTCCCCCTCCCCACTTTTCCTTTGATTATAAAACTGCAGCCCACTAAGTTCTCAGGGCATGGCACCCCTTCGCTGCTCACCCACCCCCAACCCTGCTCATAAGCCTCACAAGCGTCCTCTTCTACAAATCACTTTTGTATCACTTTGTCTCTCACTGAATTCTTTTCTGCGCTGAGACACAAAGTACTGTGGTACTGGAGCTCTTCAGAAACCCCCTAAACAACACCAAACTGTTTCAGAACTGCACTGAGTGATAATTGGTATTTATGGGTAAATACCATACTCTCAGTACTGTATTCACATTTTTGCTGGGACTTTCTGCAGATGGTGCTTTCGCTCAGGGTGAAGAATCCTCAGGCTGAAATTTCACGTTCAACCACAGGCCAGTGGGGAGAGGCCTCTGGGCACGTGAGGGTCTGTACGGCCCTGCATATCAGTTACCAAAGGAAACTCCAAGGACCACTGGTTTTTCAGACCTGCCTGCACACAGGGCGCATCTGGGTAGCTTTAAAAATCACTGCCTGGTTGCCCCGCTCCGGAGTGTGATGTAATTAGCCTGAGGGGCTGCCTGGCTGGAGATGCTGTAAAAGCTCCCCAGGTGATTCTCCTGTGTGACCAGGGTTGCGCACAGTTTTTGGAGGCAGCCAGTCCCTCCAGGGTGAGGGAGCTGCCTCTCTGTGGCCTGCAGAGATGGGGGAATGAACTTGGGCTTGGAGCACGTGTTCTAGGTACTAATGCATTTCATTTCACAGATCATCTGCCTTCTCTGGATAATACACAGAGCTCTTTCCAAAAGAAAAAGCAGTTTTTCTTTAACAACTAGGTCAGACATTATTTTGTTTTAGTTTGATATGATGGAATTAAGCATTGTTCAAACAGCATAGTGACAAATGGAGTAGTCCTGTAATTGGGCTAGGTGAGGGCGCTTGTCTTCCCTACAGTCTGCTGCCTCCAGGAAAGCTGTAGAGGTTGGGTTTGTTGGAAGGAATTCCTTGAAGATGAGACAAAAATGAAAAGCCAGTGCAGAAGCTTGGTTCTAGGAAGTTTCTATCTGGCTCATAGAAACGATGGCTTTCTGTTAAGAGAAGATATTTGATCTTACTGCTTTTCCAGAGGTGAGAAGCAAGAACCCCTGTTGGGAGAGAGGCATACAGGATGCTGTCTGTACCATGTGCGACCAACACTGCTTTTGTTGTTTAAATTAGAGTGAAGTTCATGTCACACAGATTAACTGTTAAGTGAACAGTCCAGTAGCATTTGGTACATTTACGATATTGTGTAACCAGCTTGTCTATCCAGTTACCAAACCTTTTCACTACTGCAAAGGAAACCCTTCCCTGACAAATTCTTTCCATCTCCACAGCTCCGATCACATCTGTCTTCCTCCCTCAAGGCCTTTTATTTTAAATTGAAGTATAGTTAATTTACAGTAACGTCTTAGTCTCAGGTGTACAACAGAGTTGATTATTTATATGCGTCTATATGTATGTTTTTCAACTTTTCCATTATAGTTTATTACAAGATAGAGTCTTGCTCTCTGTGCTACACAGTAAATCCTTGTTTATCTATTTTATGTATGGCAGTGTGCATCTGTATATCCCAGCCTCCCAGTTTATCCCTCCCCTCATTCCCCTTTGGGAACTGTAAGTTTGTTTTCTGTGTTTGTGAGTCTATCTCTGTTTTGCAAAGAAACTCATTTGTACTGTTTTTAGATTCCACATGTATGTCCACTCATGTCTCTCCACTGATTCCCGTCTGAGTAAACTTTTCCGGAGCATCTCCTACTTGCTAGGGATACAGAGGTGCCTGATGGTGTATCTGAGGGACCTTGAAGTAGTAAGAGGAAACTGACATGAAAGAAAACAATTGCAAAACCATAAAAAAGGTTGCTGCAAGAAGCTCTGGTTGCCGCAGCCCAGCGTTGGGAAGGGCTGCCTCTGCAGGCACAGGGAAGGAAGGATTCAGTGGGGAGACGGCGCTGGAACTTGGACTCTGCCCACGTGGACAGGGGGAAGGGACATTCTAGGCTGAGCAAACGGTGTGTTCAAAGGTCAGGGTCGGGGGGCAGCAAACCTTTTCTGCAAAGGGCCAGAGAGCAAATAAGTTAGGTTTTGGGGGCCGTGGGGCCTGTGTCACAGCCGTCACTGATATGTGGAAGCAGCCACAGGCAGCATTAAGTAGACTGTGTCGTGTTCCAATAAAACTTTATGGACACCAGAATCTGACACACAGTTTTCATGCATTAGCATGTGATTTTCATTCTTTTTTTTTTTTCTCCTCAGCCATTTAACCACTTAAAGACCATTCTTAACTCATGGGCTATATAAAAAGAGTTGGCACACTGCATTCGGCCCAGGCTGTAGTCTGGCCTGTGTACCAAGGCAGGGAAGGCTGAGGTCATAGGCAGGGGCAGAACAGCAGGTGCTGGATGAGCCTGTTCTTAGCCCTGGGTATGAGATGATGCATCTCTGACAAACTCCCGGGCAGTGGTGCGGCTGAGGTCCTCTCTCGGAGCAGCGAGGAGCTGAAGTATGGTTAGGGTCCCCTCATGCCCCTGATGCTGTGTTAGCTTCTGTTGCTGTTGTTCTTTAGCCACTAAGCTGTACCCAACTCTGTGACCCCATGGACACCAGGCTTCTCTGTCCTCCACTGTTTCCTGGAGTTTGCTCGCATCCATGTCCATGGGGTCGGTGATGCTCTCTAACCATCTTATCCTCTGTTGCCGCCTTCTCATTTTGCCTTCAATCATTCCCGCTTCAGGGTCTTTTCCAGTGAGTCAGCTCTTACATCACGTGGCCAAAGTGTTGGAACTTCAGCATCAGTCCTTCCAATGAATATTCAGGATTGATTTCCTTTAGGATGGGCTGGTTTGATCTCCTTGCAGTCCAAGGGACTCTCAAGAGTCTTCTCCAGCACCACAGTAAAGAAGCGTCAATTCTTTGGCGCTCAGTCAAAGATTCTGTGGGTATCGGAAAATATAAATGACAATTTTCCGCCTACCAGCTGTTTTCATTCTACTTAGAGAAGATTTATGTAAGTGGAAAGGTAAACGGACCCTCCCAGAGTAAGAAACAGCAGAAGGGCCGGGCAGTGAGGTTCCCTGCTGCTGCGCACAGTGGACTGTTCCGTGCGAGGCACGTGGACAGCAGGGTTAAGGTAGAGGAGCCCCGTGCGGGCTGTGGCTCCCAGTACATCACCCAGCTCGACCATGTCCACAGCTCATCACCGCCACTCGCTCTCTGTCATTTGTCACTTTATCTTCAGCCTCTCCCAGGGCTGTTGTACACTGAGTGGAGACTAGGCTGTGAGTTAGAGCCTTTTGGGTGTGCTGCCCCTCCTCCGACTGGAGGGGACATCCTGGCAGCCTCGCTCAGGGACAGGGGCTGTAGCAGGGCTCAGGGAAGTCCTGAAGCCGGGGGACAGGAACTTACAAGTCCCCGCAGCTGGATGGATGGCAGGCTTAAATGGCAGAGGAGGAGGTAAGTTAGAACACCTGAGGGAAGAGAAATGTTGAAACACTCAGTTTTCTCTGGTGATACCTCTGAGTTTTCTTCGTATCTTATTCCATAGCACCTAGACGCTATAAAGCTCTATAGTGTCTTCCTCTAAAGATACAGTAATATCTTGCTCTAGGCCAGGTTCAGAGGTGGAGAGAAGATTCTGTGAACTTGATTCATTGTAAAGCCAAAGGACAGCTTTGGCTTTGTACCCAGAGCTGGGGTATCAGCGATACAAATTGGTGGTTTGCTTTCCTATTAACTGTGTGTTCTGAGTTTCTTGCCTCAAGACTTTCACTCCTTGATAGCGAATTATAGACAAGTGTAGCAGGGGCTGGGGCTTGCTTTTTCAAAATGTCAGTGATCACCTGGAAGAGAATGCTGTATTAAAAAAAAAAAAAAAAGGACCCAAATCAAGCCAGCACCTGAGTGGCCACAGGGAGCTTTGCTGTCTGTCCGTGAGGGAGGTGGGTGATGCTGACCCAGGCACACATTCTGGCTGGTCCTTGGTCTTAAGAGCTATTAATTTCAGGTTTGCTAAAAATATCCTGTGACATATATATATATATGTCAGACATATATATACATACATATGTATACACACACACACACACACGTGTGTGTGTGTGCATGGTCAGTCATGTCCGACTCTTTGTGACCCCATGGACTGTAGCCTGCTAGGCTCCTCTGTCCATAGGATTCTCCAGGCAAGAATACTGGAGTGGGTTGCCATTTCCTCCTCCAGGGGATCTTCCTGACCCTGGGACTGAAGCTATATCTCTTGCATCTCTTATATATATACAGGAGGGACGGTGTGTGCTCATGCACACAGCTTCTCAACCAAACAGGCCCCTTGGAAATCGCATGCCTGTGAGGCAGATACTGAGAGATGTGTCTGACGGATGACAGGCGTGTGTTGCCGAAGGTGACATCACTGGGAGGTCCAAATGCTGCCGTCCAGTGCGTCAGACCCTGCTTCTCCCGGCTGCACTCTGGACTTTGGACCTGAAACCTCACCTTGGCGCTTTCAGGTCCCCTCAGACTTGGACTGCAGGGTCCGAGATGGGCCCAGACCTGGTCTTTCCAAGGCTCCCAGGCGATTCTAGTGTTCCGTCAGGGCCAAAGCCCCCGAGTGACATTGACAGTCCCTCCTACTCAGCGGAGACTGGCGGCATTCTCCCCGCCTGGATCTGGGCAGCTTAATGACCTTGCAGATCCCCAGTGCGGATGGTGGCTGGGGGAGGATGGGTGAGATTTGGGGATATGGTTGTGGTTTGAAGAATGCACAGCTAAAATGAGGTTGCTGACAACTCAGGAATATATTAACACAGTTTCAATTTGCTGACCACTTTCTTTCACTTCTGCAGGAAACTAGCTTTGACCCTGAATGCAAACTACCAAAGCAGAGATTCCCAGACTCTGAGGGCTTGCTACACTATCTTGTTGGGTTTTGCAGGTGTCATTTTATGCTTTTGTTTGCAGCTCACTAGGTGCTCCCTCTGACATAGATATTTTGTAGCACCTTTTGAGATGGTGTAAAACTCTGGGTTCAGTTCAGTTCAGTTCAGTCCTTCAGTCGGGTCCGATCTTTGCGACCCCATGAATCGCAGCACGCCAGGCCTCCCTGTCCATCACCAACTCCCAGACTTCACTCAGATTCACGTCCATCAAGTCAGTGATGCCATCCAGCCATCTTATCCTCGGTCGTCCCCGTCTCCTCCTACCCCCAATCCCTCCCAGCATCAGAGTCTTTTCCAATGAGTCAACTCTTCGCATGAGGTGGCCAAAGTACTGGAGTTTCAGCTTTAGCATCATTCCTTCCAAAGAAATCCCAGGGTTGATCTCCTTCAGAAT
>SJYQ01008292.1:220072-349157 GCA_006410935.1 Redunca redunca
AAAAATAAAGTCTGACACTGTTTCCACTGTTTCCCCATCTGTTTCCCATGAAGTGATGGGACCAGATGCCATGATCTTCGTTTTCTGAATGTTGAGCTTTAAGCCAACTTTTTCACTCTCCTCTTTCACTTTCATCAAGAGGCTTTTTAGTTCCTCTTCACTTTCTGCCATGAGGGTGGTGTCATCTGCATTTCTGATATTTCTCCCGGCCATCTGGATTCCAGCTTGTGCTTCTTCCAGTCCAGCTTTTCTCATGATGTACTCTACATAGAAGTTAAATAAGCAGGGTGACAATATACAGCCTTGACGTACTCCTTTTCCTATTTGGAACCAGTCTGTTGTTCCATGTCCAGTTCTAACTGTTGCTTCCTGACCTGCATATNCCATTTCTGTCCTTTATCGAGCCCATCTTTGCATGAAGTGTTCCCTTGGTATCTCTAATTTTCTTGAAGAGATCTCTAGTCTTTCCCATTCTGTTGTTTTGCTCTATTTCTTTGCATTGATCGCTGAAGAAGGCTTTCTTCTTTCTCCTTGCTATTCTTTGGAACTCTGCATTCAAGATGCTTATATCTTTCCTTTTCTCCTCTGCTTTTCGCTTCTCTTCTCTTCACAGCTATTTGTAAGGCCTCCCCAGACAGCCATTTTGCTTTTTTGCATTTCTTTTCAGTGGGGATGGTTTTGATCCCTGTCTCCTGTACAATGTCACGAACCTCATTCCATAGTTCATCAGGCACTCTGTCTATCAGATCTAGGCCCTTAAATCTATTTCTCACTTCCACTGTATAATCATAAGGGATTTGATTGAGGTCATACCTGAATGGTCTAGTCATTTTCCCTACTTTCTTCAATTTAAGTCTGAATTTGGCAATAAGGAGTTCATGATCTGAGCCACAGTCAGCTCCTGGTCTTGTTTTTGTTGACTGTATAGAGCTTCTCCATCTTTGGCTGCAAAGACTATAATCAATCTGATTTCGGTGTTGACCATCTGGTGATGTCCATGTGTAGAGTCTTCTCTTGTGTTGTTGGAAGAGGGTGTTTGCTATGACCAGTGCATTTTCTTGGCAAAACTCTATTAGTCTTTGCCCTGCTTCATTCCGTGTTCCAAGGCCAAACTTGCCTGTTACTCCAGGTGTTTGTTGACTTCCTTCTTTTGCATTCCAGTCCCCTATAATGAAAAGGACATCTTTTTTGGGTATTAGTTCTAAAAGGTCTTGTAGGTGTTCATAGAACTGTTCAACTTCAGTTTCTTCAGTGTTACTTGTTGGGGCATAGACTTGGATTACTGTGATATTGAATGGTTTGCCTTGGAGATGGACAGAGATCATTCTGTCGTTTCTGAGATTGCATCCAAGTACTGCATTTCAGACTCTTCTGTTGACCATGATGGCTACTCCATGTCTTCTGAGGGATTCCTGCCCGCAGTAGTAGATATAATGGTCATCTGAGTTCAATTCACCTATTCCATTCCATTTTAGTTTGCTGATTCCTAGAATGTTGATGTTCACTCTTGCCATCTCCTGTTTGACCACTTCCAATTTGCCTTGATTCATGGACCTGACATTCCAGGTTCCTATGCAATATTGCTCTTTACAGCATCGGACCTTGCTTCTATCACCGGTCACATCCACAGCTGGGTATTGTTTTTGCTTTGGCTCCATCCCTTCATTCTTTCTGGAGTTATTTCTCCACTGATCTCCAGTAGCATATTGGGCACCTACTGACCTGGAGAGTTCCTCTTTCAGTATCCTATCATTTTGCCTTTTCATACTGTTCATGGGGTTCTCAAGGCAAGAATACTGAAGTTTGCGATTCCCTTCTCCAGTGGACCACATTCTGTCAGACCTCTCCACCATGACCCATCTTGGGTTGCCCCACGGGCATGGCTTAGTGTCATTGAGTTAGACAAGGCTCTGGTCCTAGTGTGATTAAATTGATTAGTTTTCTGTGAGTATGGTTTCAGTGTGTCTGCCCTCTGATGCCCTCTTGCAACAGCTACCATCTTACTTGGGTTTCTCTTACCTTGGGCATGGTGTATCTCTTCACGGCTGCTCCAGCAAAGCACAGCCACTGCTCCTTACCTTGGATGAGGGGTATCTCCTCACCACCACCCTTCCTGACCTTCAACATGGGATGGCTCCTCTAGGCCCTCCTGTGCCCACGCAGCCACTGCTCCTTGGGCATGGGGTTGCTCCTCCCAGCCGCTGCCCCTGACCTCAGAAGCGGGTGGCTCCTCTCGGCTGCAGTCCCTGGCCTCAGACGCAGGGTGGCTCCTCTCGGCCGTTGCCCTGACCTCGGATGTGGGGTAGCTCCTCTTGGCCGTTCCTGCACCATCGCAGCTTGGCACTTTTGGTCGCTGCCCCTGACCTCGGACGTGGGGTAACTGCTCTTGGCCGCCGCCCAACAGGCATGGGGTCCTCCCAGCTTCTGCCCCTAACCTTGGATGTGGGGTAGCTCCACTCAGCCATGCTTAGTGTGCCGGCTGCAGCCATCTGCGCTTAGTACCCCAGTAAACTCTGGGTAGAACAAACTGAACTCTGAATAGAGCAAACCGTAGGCTTGGCGTTCCCTGGTAGAATTAGAATTTCATTGATCTGTAATATTCTCATAGGATCTTGAAGGTGTCTTTTGTTACCAATCCAGTGAGTCATCATTTGTCTGTCGTCCTGGTACTGGATCACCTTGTATCTTGAAATGAGAAGGGAGGAAAACGTGTGGAGATGGCTTTAAACGTTCTCCTGAGGGTCCCTGGTGGACAGCACACCTGAAAGCTTGTCTCGTCATCTAAGCTTCATTTGTTTTCCTCTTTCAGTACACAAGGGTCTGGATCCCTGACCCCGATGAAGTGTGGCGCTCCGCTGAGTTAACCAAGGACTACAAGGAGGGGGACAAGAGCCTCCAGCTCCAACTGGAAGATGAAACCGTGAGTATAGCCCAGAGGGTGGGTGCGCCGGGCTCCACTGGACGGGGGTGAATGCTAACTGTAGCTCGAGTGCGTCCTGCACGGTGGCGCGTCTGAGCTCCCAGGGTCCTTTTTGTTGCTGTAGATGGCGCCATATGTGTGTGCCAAGTCGCTTCAGTCGTGTCCAACTCTTTGTGACTCTATCTATGGACTGTAGCCACCAGGCTCTTGTGTCCATGGAATTCTCAGAGCAAGACTACTACCCACTCCCGTGTTCTTGCCGGGAGAATCGCATGGACAGAGAAGACTGGCAGGCTACAGTCCATAGGGTTGCAAAGAGTTTCATGAACTGACTAGAGATGGTGACGCACCTGAAGGTCTAAACCATGCAGCTGCTGAATGGATGGCACAGTACACACACGTGCCCAGCTGAGAGATCCCGGGTGGCTGAGAGGAGAATCTTCCCAGTGGGGTGGCGGACACAGGAGGCTTCCCTCCATGGGGACGAGGCACTGGTGGGAGGTGAAGGGTGAGCCACTTACCCTGAGAGCCAGTGCCTGGTCCACTGGTTGGACCACTGGCTCTGGATTCAGCCTGCCAGAGCCGGGATCCTGGCTCGGCCCTTGCTAGCTTTGTGCCCTTGTGCAAGTTAGCAATTTTTATATGCCTGTTACTTTATCTGTGACATGGGGTTGCCTAGGGTGCACGGGAGAATAAAATGCGTTACTGTGTGGCAATGCCTAGGAGTCATGCCTGGCATGCAAGCACTGTTAGTAGCTCCAGTGAGAGTCTTTTAATTAGTTGATTTTCAGATTGTTTTGCTCAAAAGGAAGATGAGGCCGTCACCAGGAAATCCTATTTCTTCTAGAAGGTCTGATTCCATTTTTCTTTTCATGAGCCTTGTGTCATTACCCCTCCTGTGATGTGTGCATGTCACAGTTATTTGAAGACTTGCCGGTGCTGGTCATGGGGGGTTTATGGGTGATCGGTTGTGACCCTGCCATGGAGGGGAGCTCAGTGCTGGAGGGTGCAGAGGACATGAACACAGAAATATGGGAAAGAGCCCTGGCAGGGGCAGTAGGCACGGAGGCAGTGGATGAGGCCAGGGAGGAAAGTGAGGAGGGAGCAGGCAGAGGCGGGGGTGTCGGCCGGCGGCGGGGTGGGGTGGGGGGCGTGGAAGGAAGCCGGCATTGAAGACTCAGGCTGCAGGGGGCCAAGGGGAATGGCCCAGGCAGGAGTTGTCGCCAGAGCCCCAAGGCCTCAGTGTGTCCCCTTTGGGTGTGTGGAAGGAAGGGAGGCCAGTGCACCTGGAAGCCACCAGACAAGGGGACAGACAGGGCCCGAGGCTAAGGAGGCAGGTCAGGGGTGCAGCGTTTACAAGGGGGAGACTGGGAGACAAACAGGCTTGGAATCAAGCGGCCAGATTTACTCAAGCTTTGGCTTTGGGCTGGGTCAGATCTGAGGGGCTGCAGAGCGGGCCTTGCTTGGAGGGGAGGCTGGGGCTCGGGTGGTCCCTGCCTTTCTCTGAGCTGTGGGAGCGCTGAAAGCTGGTCCCCCGTCACACAGCCTCTGATCACTTACCGTCTTCCTGTTTTACCTGCTTTCGAGTTCTTTGCTCTTGTCTCTCTAGGTAGTAATGACCTGCTTGAGAAAAGGACCTTGTCTTCTCTGGCTCACATGTACCTGCAGTGGCTGGTGATTAACTCACTGATTAGGGGGGAGGTTGAACATCTTTCCCTTCCTAACTTCTCTTCCTATCAACTTTGAGCGCATTGCTGGGTCAAACCGGGACAGCGAGTTGGTCAGTTTGTTAGGAGGTGTTTACACCAAAGCGTGCCCGCCTCCCTTTCCCCTTCCTTGCAGGCAGACCTCGCCAGCCTCCTCTTGGTTTTGAGGTGAGAAGCAAAATTCCCGACAGATGGAATCATGTTTATCATGTTGAATAACTTCCCACCCCACGTCCCAAACAAAATAAAATTAGTTCACCCACGTGAATGGCATATCCTCCATTCCAGCTGATTTCGTTTCAGTTGATCTTGTAAGTGGGTGGGTGTTTTTTGAGAGTCCTACGGAGGGAGGGAGGGCCAAACTGCCATGTTGCTAAAACAGCAGATGCCCGCTGCCTCAGCTGAGAGTGAATTCTGCCTGGCGTGACTAATCCTGGCAGCTGCCCAGGACCCCTCCCTTGCCCCCTCCACTGCTCCATTACGGCCATCAGCTGTAATCAGAAGAGATGCCTAGGGCTGGAGATGAGCAGCTCTGGAGGAATAATGGGCTCTGAACGTCGCATTCTGTCCAGGTGGCTTGCGGGCTGTGGTTTGTCCACTGCTGGCTCTGAGCTGTCATTAGGAGCGACTCAGCTGAGCTGTGGCCCTGAGCCAGGAGCGCAGAAGTTAGATGGCTAGACTCTGAAGGTTTGAAGAATCTCCTCTGTAGCTGAAAGCATCCTTGATACACCAAGCTGGCCAGAACCTGCACCCCGGAGTCTCTTTCCCCACCCTGCTTCTCCATCTGAAGTCCAGTAGTGTGGGTTTAACGGTAGCGCAAAGGATGAAAATAAGCTAGTTCTCTTCAAAAACAATAATGTTCATAACCACTGGGCTTCTACCTTAGCAGGAAGCAACCCATGCATTCTGCTCTGCTCAAGGAAGTCAGCCCCCTGACCCCACAGTTCCTCTAAGATGTTTCTTTTTCCTTCTGCGTGCCTGCTTATTTATTTGGGTAAAATATATAAAGCATAGAGTTTACCATGACACCTGTTTTCAGTGCCATGAAATACTTACCCACTGTGGTGCTGCCATCAGAACTCTTCATCTTGCAAAACTGAAACTGTGCCCATTGAACACTGACTCCCTCCGCCCCCTCTCGCTGCAGTCAATGGCCATCCCTATTCCACTTTCTGTCTCCGGGCTGGATTTTTCTAGGTGCCCCACAGGAGTGGAGTCATGGGACACTTGTCCTTTTATGTCTGGCTTGTTTCACTTCACACAAAGTAAGATGTTTTCTGTTGTTGGCAATGTGAAAATGGGAAACTTCTTAAGTGGAAAAAGAAAGAAAGTGAAGTTGCTCAGTTGTGTCCGAGTCTTTGCGACCTCATGGACTACAGCCCACCAGGCTCCTCTGTCCATGGGATTTTCCAGGCAAGAATACTGGAGTGGGTTGCCATTTCCTTCTCCCGGGGATCTTCCCCACCCAGGGGCTGAACCTGGGTCTCCCGCATTGCAGGCAGATGCTTTACTGTCTGAGCCACCAGGGAAGCCCCTTAAGTGGAAAGGACCATCTTTTCTCTGCACAGCTGTGAGGGATGCGAGGTATCTAAGTGTGCCAACCCTTGGCGTGGTACTCTGTTGAGACCAGGGAAAGCGCCTCAGCGTATGCAGATCTTGGTGATATGTACAACTTCCTCATTCTTGGTGTGGCATGGACCTGTGCCTCTCTCCTGCCCCCACCTCCCCTACAAACTGCTCAGCCCCTGCCCTCTACTGGCAGGGAAAACGCTCCCCCTGTTGCCATGGTTTCATGTTAACATTCTGTTTTTCCACCCGAGTTTATATCCAGCGTCCAGAGCTATTTACTCCTAGTGTGCGAGGACCCGGCGTGTTCGTGGATGAGAGGAAGGTGGGGTGACGCGAGCTTTAAGACCAGCGTGCTCTACCCGCGTCTCTGCATGTCCAAGCCCGCTAACGTTTGTGAGGCAGGACAAGAGTAGGGATGTAGCCTACATCTGTTTAAATATCAGAAGCATGTTTTATCAGAATTATTTAGGTAAGTCTGGCATTTCTGACTCTTGAAAAACAAAGCGTTTAGTATGTTACAGTTAGGATACTTGCAAGCCTACTGTTCCGTCTCTGTCTAGCTGTTGGTGGAAAGAACCGCTGTCTTCCTGTAGGCTTGCCATGCCTGTACCCGCATGTGCGCAGGTTTAGGAGGAATGTGACTTGTTCAGTATTGCACAGTGTCCCTCCTGTGTCAGGTTAGCAGTGGTTGCACATACCGTGCTGATTTGTGAGCACCTCTGGAGCCATGATGAGAATAGACAGAGAAGCAAGGAATTGGATATTTGGCCCAACAGGGAAACGCTATTTCATTATGTGAGGTCTTTTGTTTGGTTGGTTGGTTTTTTGTGTTTGTGCTATCTGGAGGTAGGATTAACGAGCTAATTTGTCTTCCGTGTATTTAAATGTCTTTGCTGCCCAGTTCCTCTCCCCACCCGAGGCATTGTCTGTCTCTGCCATCGTGACCGTATAGCCCATGACCCTTCAAGGTGCCTGAACATGTTTTATCTTATTTCGAGGACACAGGGCAAGAGGTGCCCCCGGGTCTGATACTCTTGTTTGTCACCAGAGTATGTGCTGAAGGTTGTAGCTCTCACGGTGTGAGCCCTGAACACTGATCCCAAATGACAGAGGTCCCACGTGTTCTATCAAAGAACACTTAAAGAAGCTCCTTAAAAGCTTCTGTGTGCATTCGTCATTTTGGCGCCCTTTAAGGTGCAGAGTCCAGGGAAGGGCCTGTCTTGCTCAGCTCTGAGGATGGTACAGGATGTATCGGGTATTATCTCGAGGAGATAGCCAACATGGCTCTTGCAATCAAGAAGGGACAGCCTCACAGAAGAGCAAGGACTGTCATCCTTACACATCGGTGCATTCAGACCACACACCTTGAGAGTGCTCGGAGCTTGTGTAAACCCCATGCAGATTAAATGTCAGCTGTGAGTGCAGCTGGCAAAGCCACAGAGCTGAGAGTACCGGGTAATACTCCTCTGGTACCAGTAAAGCCTCTTAGTGCAAGTGACTTTATTTCTTTTTTCTTTTTGTTTTCCTGGTTTTTCCATTCTTTCTTACTTTCATATTGGTTTATGTGCTTTCTAATACTTCTTCTCTTTATCTTTGTTTTGCACAGTAATCCATGACTGAGACAGTATTACACTTTGGTTAGATGGCAAGAATAGTTATATTGTACAGATGCTAAAAAAAAAAAAAAAAGATTCCTTTAAGTGATAAAACAATACATTGCATGTAAATATCTATTGGTAATATTTTTTTACCAGTACAATTAGTTATTTTGTCTACAGTGGGTTTTATGATTTTAATTAGTGTATTTTATTGTAAAATACATGTAACATAAACTTTACTGTCTTCACCATTTTTAAGAGTGCAGCTCAGTGGCATTAAGTACGTTCACATCTGTTACTTATTTATCAGCCACCTCTTCCCCTTCTGAATTCATGATCTTTTGTGGTAGCATATTTTGCATAGCTGATTCTGCTTAGAGATCAGTGAAGCAGTGATTTTTGCCCCTAAGGGACATTTGGCACTGTCTGAATACATTTTCGATTGTCATAACTGAGGAGGGAGGTTTGCTATTGGCATCTAGTGACAGGTAGAGGTCAGGAATGTTGCTGAGAGGACCCTCTCCCAAAGAAACAGCTATCAGTCCTAAATGAAAGCAGTGCCAAAGTTGAGGAACTCCGGTTTAAGCCCATAGAGGCAATGGCCCTGAACTTGTCATTGCTGAAAGACACCATGTTGAAAGCTAAACTTTTATAAGTCTGTATTCTAATGGAATGTGCTGTCTTCGACTTCATGTTTTTGTGCTGCTGTGATTTCTTTTTTTTATAATTTAAACTCTGTAATTGCCTATTTTCACCTAAGTTTTTTTTTTTCCTTTAGTTAACTTGCATCACCGTTCGTTTGTTATTCATTCATTAAAAACAATTATTAATGAGCAATTATTATATACCACCTTTGTGGTGTTGAGCCACCGAGATTTCAGCGTTAATTTGTTATTTTGTCATAACCTAACTGACCCTTCCTCACAGGCAAGTTCACATGCGTCCCACGGTATTTTATTTTTCAAGTAATTGCATGGTTGTGCTTGGGCCTGGGCTAAATAGTACAAGGGGAGGAACAAGAAGGTTCTTTTTAAGAAACATGATCTTTTCGGAGACTGGAAAAGATGGAAATATAAGACCTAAACACAGAACCATTACAGAATCAGACAGCAGGACAGTCATTAAGTGAATGTTTTTTGTACTCGTTTAGGACATAATGTTAAATGGCCTTTTAGTGTGTATTGAATGACCCTGGAGCCGAACACTTGCTATTACAGTGAGTGTAAGTGGATTCATGCCTTGAGGTCTCCTATTTTCTCTGCGTGACAGCTCACAAAGAGAACACCCTCACAACCACTGACCTAAGTTAAGTACTTTAGACCAATAAAGTTGGAAGGGCCCTTAGAGATTACTGGGACCAGTCCTCTCATCTTACAGCTGGGGCAGCTGCTGTCTGTGGAAGTGAAGCAATGGGCTCAGCACAGCAGAACCACTGAGTTCAGTGGTTCTCAACTTTGGCTGCACAATAGAAACTCTTGAGGGTTTCGAAAAATTCTGCAAAGCACCAGCACAGTCAGACAGCTTAAATCAGAGTTTGGAGAAAAGGACACAGCATAGCATCTTTTTGCAAGCTCCCCATGGGATTCCAAGGTGCAGGAAGGGCTGAGAGCCACTGCTTTAGCTGACGGCGAGGGTTTGCATACAAGGTTTAACTCCTAGTTGGGCTCATTTATATCAAAGGATGAGCCATGTGGCGCCTCAGGGTTGCCTGCTGCTGACTTTATTTTCACTAGCTTTTCTTTCCTGTAGACCTTCTGGGTCTCTGAATAAAGAACACTTCTTTCTCCTTCTCTACTGTATATGCTGACCAGTGACTCCAAATCTTTGTGCTGAGATTTGTCATTTGAAGATTTTTTATGATTATGTTCCCTTGCTATGGTACCATGTAGCATGGACATGAATTGAGGTATGGGAGAGGTCATGAAAAGAACAGACATTCATTCAACTGATATTTTTTAAAGCACCTACTAAGCATTATCATGGAGAAGGCAATGGTGACCCACTCCGGTACCCTTGCCTGGAAAATCCCGTGGGCAGAGGAGCCTGGTGGGCTGCAGTCCATGGGGTCGCTAAGAGTCAGACATGACTGAGCGACTCCATTTTCACTTTTCACTTTTATGCACTGGAGAAGGAAAGGGCAACCCACTCCAGTGTTCTTGTCTGGAGAATCCCAGGGACGGGGGAGCCTGGTGGGCTGCCGTCTATGGGGTTGCACAGAGTCGGACACGACTGAAGTGACTTAGCAGCAACAAGTATTAATAAGGGCTTCCCTGGTTAGAGGGGCTTCTCATAGCTCAGCAGTAAAGAATCCACCTGCCAGTGCCGGCAATGCAGGTTCAATCCCTGGGTGGGGAAGATCCCCTCGAGAAGGAAATGGCAAGCCACTGCAGTATTCTTGCCTGGGTAATGCCATGGACAGAGGAGCCTGGCGGACCCAGTCTATGGGTTGGAAAAGAGTTGGATGCGAGTAAATAAACAACAGCAAAGCATTATAGAATCACAGATCCAGAGTTTAGAGCATTCTAGACCAAGAGAACATTGTCCTACTGTGGAATCTTCTCTATCTGTATTGTCCAGTATGGAGGTCACTAGCTCCTTGTGGCTACTGGGCCTTTGAAGTGTAGCTAGTGTGAAAAACTGAAGTGTTCATTCCATTTAGCTTTAATGAATTAAATTTAAATAGCCATCTACCAGTAAGTCCAAGTCTAGGGCTAGGGTATCTTCCTCTTATCCCTTTCCATTTGCTAGATGGAGACCAACGGGATAGATCCATGTGTTCCTGATTCCCAGCTCCTGGCCTTGAGAGGAGAAAGTCCAATCTAAGTGGGTGACTGAGCTTTAATTTTGGGAAAGGTGTTAAAATTCAGGCTCCTCTTTACCTCCAAAGGCCCAATTATTATGCAGTGAAGTCTTTTTTTGTGTCCCAAAAGTTAATTGTCTCTGATCATGTCATAAACCCTTTGATTTCTAGTAAAACCATGTTAAATAAGCAGGGTGACAATATACAGCCTTGACATACTCCTTTTCCTATTTGGAACCAGTCTGTTGTTCCATGTCCAGTTCTAACTGTTGCTTCCTGACCTGCATATAGGTTTCTCAAGAGGAAGGTCAGGTGGTCTAGTATTCCCATCTCTTTCAGAATTTTCCACAGTTTATTGTGATCCATACAGTCAAAGGCTTTGGCATAGTCAAGAAAGCAGAAACAGATGTTTTTCTGGAACTCTCTTGCTTTTTCCATGATCCAGCNTTGGGGGGCTCGAAAATCACTGCAGATGGTGATTGCAGCCATGAAATTAAAAGACGCTTACTCCTTGGAAGGAAAGTTATAACCAACCTAGATAACATATTGAAAAGCAGAGACATTACTTTGCCAACAAAGGTCCGTCTAGTCAAGGCTGTGGTCTTTCCTGTGGTCATGTATGGATGTGAGAGTTGGACTGTGAAGAAAGCTGAATGCCGAAGAATTGATGCTTTTGAACTGTGGTGTTGGAGAAGACTTGAGAGTCCCGTGGACTGCAAGGAGATCCAGCCAGTCCATTCTTGGGAAGGTCTGATGCTAAAGCTGAAACTCCAATACTTTGGCCACCTCATGCGAAGAGTTGACTCATTGGAAAAGACTCTGATGCTGGGAGGAATTGGTGGCAGGAGAAGGGGACAACAGAGGATGAGATGGCTGGATGGCATCACCAACTCGATGGACATGAGTCTGAGCAAGCTCTGGGAGTTGGTGATGGACAGGGAGGCCTGGCGTGCTGCAGTCCATGGGGTCACAAAGAATAGGACATGACCGAGCGACTGAACTGAACTAAACTAGGTTGGTCATAGAGTGACTGAAAACACAAACAACAACACCGTTCTGTAAAGCAGTTATCCTTCAATTAAAAAATAAACTTCTTGGTTTGATGCAGGATGCAGGATACTTGGGGCTGGAGCACTGGGATGACCCAGAGGGATGGTACGGGGAGGGATCTGGGAGGGGGGTCAGGATGGGAAACACGTGTACACCCGTGGCAGGCTCATGTTGATGTATGGCAAAACCAATACAATATTGTAAAGTAATTATCCTCCAAGTAAATAAATAGATTTAAATTAAAAAAATTAAAAGATCTGAAGCAAAAAATAAATAAAATAAATTTAAAATAAAAACAAATCCAATAACAGGAAACTGTCCAAAGAAAACCTAACACAGATAACCATTGATATTTTGTGGGGATATCCTTCCAGCCAGACTTTCGTTATTTACTCAGTCGTGTCCAACTCTTTGCAGCCCCATGGACTGTAGCCCACCAGACTCCTCTGTTCATGGGATTCCCCAGGCAAGAATACTGGAGTGGGTTGCCATTTCCTTCTCCAGATAGACTTTAATATATAGTTTAAAATCAGAGGAATCCTATTATAGATTTCATTTGATAATGTGCCTTTTGTTAGATGCAGCAGAATGCTCTGGCAGCTGCCTGCCTGTAAATATAGGTCTGTGTTGCGCTTTACTTTCATATTTATAGCTTCGGGAGTTGATCTCTTTGATCATTTGTAAGATTGTCTCCTGGTGGTGAGGAAGAATATTTATGAAAAATTCTGATAAAGTGTTGCCAGCTGCCCTCCAGAAAGGTTAAATCAGTCTGAACCCTTTTGTCCACACCCTTCCTGGTTGGGGTCCTGTCAGTTTTTATGCCTTTGCTTAGTTGATGGATAATTGGCTGTAAATAATCTTCTATTTCCCTCTCTCTCATTAATGGTGAAGCTGAATAATTTTTCATATATTATCCATTAGTAATTCTTTGTGACTTGTATTCTGGGCACAATTTTCTGTTGGAGTATTGGTTTTCTTTTTAATTCCTTATAACGCTTCGATTATTAAGAATGTTGGTTCCTTAAATAATGCAGAATAAGTGTCCCCTTCTCTCAATTTTCTCTGTGCATGGTGTGTTTTTTTAGCGCTTCCCAGGTGACCCTAGTGGTCGAGAACCTGCCAGTGCAGGAGCCGTAGGAGACGTGGGTTCAGTCCCTGCTCGGGAAGCTCCCCTGGAGAGGGCGCGGCAACCCACTCCAGTGTTCTTGCTGGGAGAACCCCACGGGCAGGGGAGCCTGGCGGGCTATGGTCCATAGCGTTGCAAAGAGTGGGATATGACTGAAGCAACTTAGCCTAGCCTATGGTGTGTTTTATGACAGTTTTAAAGTTTTAGATTGTAGTCAAATTAATGAATAGTTTCCTTCATTGTTCTGGCTTTTGTACTGCCCTTCAAAGTTACTTTCTTTCAAAGCATTTGTGAAGATTTACCCACATTTTCTTACTGGTTTTATTTTTCTTTTTGATTTTAATTTTTATTTTTTCCCATCTAACATCTATTTAATATGGGGAAGAATGGAACGTTGACTCATTTTTTTTCTAAATGGCTGCAAGTTTACCTCCTCCTACTGAAAAATCCCTTTTATCCATTTATTTGCTATTTTAATGTTATGAATAAATTTTACCCATATGTGCTTGCATTTATATCTGGGTCTGGTGTTATGTTTCACTTATCTGCTTCTTTTAACACCATTAGTACTTTAAGCCAATATCATAGTAGGTTTAATAATGTACCTTAGTATCTGGTAGTACAAGTCCCAAAGTGGGGCAGGAGAGAGCACTGATATTCTTATTCTTTTAGAAATTAACTGTTATCCCAGTAATTGAGGCTATAGCTATAGACTTTCCTGAAAGACTTATAAAGACTAGTGATTCTTAACATGTGATTCATAGACCACCTGTATCAGAATTACATGGGGATTTTTAACACTGATATTCCTGAACCCCACCCAAGAGCTCCTGAAAATAAGCTGTGTTGAGGAAGCTCTTTTTACAAGGTCTCACATTATTTTTAAGAACACCATAAGAAACTTAACATTATGATAAAACATGGTTAGCAGCAGCCGAGTTCCTCCTGTTTAAACGTTAAAGAACACTTCCTTTTATTAATTACATCTTTGTATTGATTACATGTGTACATGTAATCAGTTGAACCTCCTGTCCTTAAACGTATTTTGAATATTTATGTAGTCCAAGTGCTGTCTATAGGCTTCCCTCATAGCTCAGTCAGTAAAGAATCTGCCTTCAATGCAGGAGACCCCAGTTCGATCCCTGGGTTAGAAAGATCCCCCTGGAGAAGGAAATGGCAACCCACCCCAGTGTTCTTGCCTGGAGAATCCCATGGACGGAGGAGCCTGGCAGGCTACAGTCCATGGGGTCACAAAGAGTCGGACATGTCTGACCGACTGAGCACACACAGTATTGTGTATGCTAAGAGTCCGACTCAGCACACACAGTATTGTGTATGCTAAGAGTACAAGGATGGCACCTTGCATTTGAGATTTGACCTTCAGATGTGTAATCACACATCCCTAATCACACACACACACACCCATCAAAGTCTTATTATACTTTAGATCAAAGTTTAGTTACTGCCCTAAAATAGCTTGCAGTTAGGTTGGGGAAAAAACATGTGAACAACTTGAATGAAATTCATGGAGAGCACTTGGCTAGCTGCAAGATAATAAACAAAGAGAATGGGTTGGATGATGGGAGAAAGGGTAAAGAAGCACCAGCATTAAATGGGGCAGACCAAAGAAGCTTTCCTGCATAGGAGAAAGACCAGCACTCTTATTGCAATAGAATTAAAGCCTCAGTAAGTATTTTTGCATTGAGAAGCAGAAGAACACCTTATTGAATCTACCTGTGCTTCCTGAATTCCTCATGCCATTCACTTGATATATTGGGATTATGTTTTCTGCAAATTTTCTACCTGGACTAGTCTCTTATGGCAACACAGGTATTTTTGTTCAACTTGCTTTCTTTAAAACATTTGTCTTCATTTATGATCATAATAGGGTAGTGGTCCTAGCTGACAAGACCTGGCATTGAATACAGGCTAAAAGATTCCTAACTGTGCCTTTTTGTGTCTGTCACTTGCCTTTCCTTAGATTCAGGAGTACCCCATCGATGTCCAAAACAACCAACTTCCCTTCCTGCGGAATCCAGATATCCTGGTGGGAGAAAATGACCTAACTGCCCTTAGCTATCTCCATGAGCCTGCAGTTTTGCATAATTTAAAGGTCCGCTTCCTGGAGTCCAACCATATCTACACTTACTGTGGTAAGTAGGGGGTATCTGTTGGCTGTGTGTGTTTGAAAGTGGTACCAATCTTTAGACTTTGTGTTAAACTCCAATGGTTAAGAATCCTACTTTCAGTCTCATTTATATTAATAAGTACCCTCACTTGAAAGTTTGCGATCAGTGAACGTGGCTTAGTTAGGCTGCCGTACATCTGTTCGGAAGGATTGGTGTTAAAGCTCAAACAGGGAAGAGGTGGGCCACACCATGTGGCTTGATGGCTCAGGCGCAGCCCTGGGGTCAGTGGGAAGGCAGTGAATCCATCCCAGGGTCCTGGCTCAGGCCTCTGCTCCTTCTGCTGAGTGAGCTGCTGCAAGTGTGTGGCAGGCTTGGATTTTTTTTTTTTAACTTTTTATTTTATGTCAGAGTGTAGATGATTGTTATATTAGTTTCAGCTATACAACAGAGTGATACAGTTATACATATAAACTGTGAAAGTCATTCAGTTATGTCTGCCTCTTTGCCACCCCATGGACTGTAGAGTCCATGGTGTTCTTCAGGCCAGAATACTGGAGTGGGTTGCCGTTCCCTTCTCCAGGGGATCTTCCCAACCCAGGGATCAAACCCAGGTCTCCTGCATTGCAGGGAGATTCTTTACCAGCTGAGCCACCGGGGAAGCCCCAGTTATATCAGTTATATGAATGTGAAGTTGCTCAGTCGTGTCCAACTTTTTGCAACCCCATGGACTGTAACCTACCAGGCTCCTCTGTCCATGGGGTTTTCAGGCAAGAATACTAGAGTGGGTTGCCATTTCCTTCTCCAGGGGATCTTCCTGACCCAGGGGTTGAGCCCAGATCTCCCACATTGCAGGGACGCTTTACTGTCTGAGCCACCAGGGAAGCCCCAGTTATATCAGTTATACATATACCTGTATCTATTCTTTTCAAATTCTTTTCCCATTTAGATTGTTATATAATATTGAACAGAGTTCCCTGTGCTGTATATACAGTAGGTCCTTATTGGTTATCCATTTTGATTATAGCGTGTGTATATGTCGATCCCAAACTCCCTAACTACCTACACTAGCCTTACCCCCGGTAACCTTAAGTTTGTTCTCTAAGTCTGTTTCACAAATAAGTTAATTTTTATACTTTTTTCCAGATTCTGTTCATAAGCAATACCATATTTGTCTTTGTCTGACCTACTTCATTTAATATGACAGTTTCTAGGTCCATCCATGTTGCCACAAATATCATTATTTCATTCTTTTTAATGGCTGCATAATATTCCATCATAATACTAATATTCCATAGTTTAATGTACCATAGTTTATCCATTCACCTATTGTAGACCATGTTAGTTGCTTCTGCATTTGGCAGTTATGAATATAGCTGTTACAAACATCCATGTACAAGTTTTTGTGTGAATATGTTTTCTATTCCTTTGGATAAATAAATACCAATGAGTATGATTATTTGATTATATGATAAGATTATGTTTAGTTTCATAAGAAACTTCCAAAGTGGCTGTGCCCTTTTGCATTGCCACCAGTGATGAAATAAGAGTTTCCTTTGCTCCTTATCCTCGCTACATTTGGTGTTATCAGTGTTCCGGATTTTGGCTATGCTAATAGGGATGTGGTATTATCTCTCTGGTGTCTTAATTGGCATTTCCCCAGTGATTTATGGTACGGAGCATCTTCTTTCCCTGCTTGTCTCCCATCTCTGTATCTTCTTTGGTGAGGTGTTTGTTTAGGTCTTTTGCCCATTTTTTAATCAGATGGTTCATTTCCTTATTGTTAGATTTTACGAGTTCTTTGTATATTTAGAATTCCATGGACTGTATAGTCCACGGGGTTGCAGAGTAGGAAGGACTGAGTGACTTTCACTTTTTTCACTTGTATGTTTTGGGTAGCAGTCCTTTATCAGATGTGTCTATAGTTTATCTTCTCATTCTCTTGACTGTGCTTCTTCTCAAACAACCCAAGGGAGCGCAGTGGCGGAGCTCTCCCGTCTTGGCAATGACCCTTTCCATCCCTGCCTTCTCTTTCCCGAAGGACTGGAAACGTTCACAATTTTTATATGTGTCCATGTTTCCCTTGAGATCCAGGATGTTCTTTATGTGAAAGGAAAAGGCATGCATTTTTCTTTTCTTCAGCACTGAATTGTTGGGGATTTTTTTAATTCTTTTCACATTCTCAAATATCAGTTTACCTTGTCCTTCTATAAAAGATCTGAAGGGTTAAAGGACTTAATAACTCTTCATTCAACATGTATTTATTGAGTCCATCTTTGCATTGTGTCCTTTTGGGAACACAGGATGGAAAAAGTAGTGAAATGAAAGATAATACATGGTATAATACGATGTGAGATAAAAAAAATAGCTGACACTCAGTGCTTTCTATGCAAGATGCTGGTCTGAATTGCTCTCTATGAATCATTTTATCCTCAGGATAACCAGGGAAATGCAATTATCATCCCCATTTTGCAGTCCATGAAGCTAAGACACTCAGAAGTTAAGGAATTGGCAAAGTCACACACAATAATTGAGCCAAGATTTGACATTAAGATGTGTAGTCATATTTCCCATTAACAAGTTGTTTGTATTTTAGTTAAGACATCCCATATACAAATGAGACATTTTACAGTCCCTTTTAAAGATTTTAGTTTTGAGATTTTTTTAAAGCCTAACACCTCTTGACAGGGTTCAGTATCGTCTTTTTCTGATCCTATAGCACTTTGTACGTATCTATTTTATGAATTCAGTTTGTTGAGCGTTTGTGTGTCTGCATGTGTTTGTATGTACGCCCATGCATATGTGCTTATTCCATGCTCCAGGGTGTTTGAAGAGAGGCCTGACCTGTCCTTCTTTCCTCCATTAGAGCCTAGCAGAGTGCTTGATAAACACAGATACATCTTGATTTAGTTAAGTGATTGGTTAAGACTCATTCTGTTCATCTTCTCTTCTTTAGTTTTCATGTAAGTGAACAGGGACCTTTAAAACTCATGTCAATATACTGCCCAAGCGACCCCATGGACTGTAGCCTACCAGGCTCCTCTGTCCATGGGATTCTCCAGGCAAGAATACTGGAGTGGGTTGCCATTTCCTTCTCCAGGGGATCTTCCCGACCCAGGGACTGAACCCAGGTCTCCCGCATTGGAGGCAGATGCTTTAAGCTCTGAGCTGCCAGGGAAGTCCAAGACAATCTACAACCCCTATCAAATCACTAAAGACATTTTCCCTAGAACTAGAACAAAAAGTCTTAAAATTTGTATGAAGTCACAAAAGACCCAGAATAGCCAAGGCAATCTTAAGAAAGAAAAATGGAGCTGGAGGAATCAGTCTTTCTGATTTCAGACTATACTACAAAGCTGCAGTCATCAAAACAGTATGGAACTAGCACAAACATAGAAATATAAATCAATGGAATAGGACAGAAAGCTCAGAAATAAACTCATGCACCTGTGGTCAGTTAATCTATGACAAAGGAGACAAGACTACACAATATTGGAAAAGCAGTCTCTTCAACAAGGAGTGCCAGAAAAACTGGACAGCTACATGTAAAAAAAAAAAATTAGATTATTCTTTAACACCACACACAAAAAAATCAGCTTAAAATGGATTAAAGACCTAAATGTGAGACCAGACATAAAACTCCCAGAGGAAAACATAGGCAGAACACTCTCAGATGTAAATCACGGCAATATCTTTTTCAATTCATCTCCCAGAATAATGGAAATAAAAACAAAAATAAACAAATGGGACCTACTTAAACTGAAAAAGCTTTTGCATACCAAAGGAAACAGTAAACAAAACAAAAGACATCCCACAGATTGGGAGAAAATATTTGCCAGTGATGTGACTGACAAGGGATTAGTGTCTAAAATTTACAAACAGTTTTTGTTGCTTACCAGCATCAAAACAAACAACCCAATCAACAAATGAAAAGACCTAAATAGACTTTTCTCTAAAGAAGACATACAGATGACCAAGAAGCACATGAAAAGATGTTCAACAGCACTAATTATTAGTGAAATGCAAATCAAAACTGTAATGAGATACCACCTCACACCAGCCGGAATGGCGATCATGACAAAAACCCCGAACGATAAATGCTGGAAAGGGTGTGGAGAGAAGGAAACTCTCCTATACTGTCGGTGGGAATGTAAAATGGTACAGCTGCTATGGAGAATAGATGGAGGTTCTTTTTAAGGAACTAAAAACAGAGCTACCATATAACCCTGCAATCCCACTCCTGGGCTTATATCCAGAGGAAGATATGATCGAAAAGGATACATGCATCCCAGTGTCCTTTGCAGCACTGTTTACAGTATTTACGACATGGAAGCAACCTAAATGTCCATCAACAGAGGAAGGAATAAAGAAGATGTGGTAAGTATATACCACGAAATATTATTCATCCATTTAAAAGAATGAAGTAATGCCATTTGTGGCAACATGAACGGACCTAGAGATGGTCATACTGAGTGAAGAAAGTCAGAGGAGGAGAAATAGCATATTGCCGGGGTCCAGCCCCCGCAGGATCCAGGGAAACCTGAAGGAGAAATGGCGTTGGCGATTGCGATTGATTTAGAGAGAGAGAGAGAGTTAAAAATGTTGTAGATAAAAAAATAGAGGAGAAAAGAAAAGAGGCTGATGTTCCTTGGTTTATACAGAAAGTCAATAAAGTCTCAAGACAAGAGACTTGCACCGTCTACGTGAGGCTGCAGGTGCCCTTGCGGTCTCCCGAGGGAGTGCCCGTTCAGGTCTTGGAAACCCAGGCAAATAAGTAGACACAGCGGACTTCTGTACTCCAGATGGGAACCAGCCTGAAAGAGAGTAAGAGGAGGAAAATGATTGAACCGAGGAGACCAAGCTGCTTTGATCAGCG
This sequence comes from Redunca redunca, assembly GCA_006410935.1. Taxonomy (NCBI): domain Eukaryota; kingdom Metazoa; phylum Chordata; class Mammalia; order Artiodactyla; family Bovidae; genus Redunca; species Redunca redunca. The sequence continues at coordinate 239,844 of SJYQ01008292.1, forward strand.
AGGCCCAAAAGCTTTATTTTTCAAAAGGTACTTTTATACCTTGCCTTATACATAGAGGAAAATGAAATATGCAAGGTCATACAGAGTCAGCCCAAATATTCCAGCAGTATTGCCCTTATCAAAACCATGATTTTTTTGCATACCTTTTCCACAAAAGATGTTGTGTACAGTATCTTCTGGCCTTGGAGGCCTGTGAACATTTTATGACCCTCTTTTGATAAAGGCTGCTCAACCAGAAAACTTATTTTCCCTCAAAGTGTTTTTTCTTTATATTTCTAATCTATGTCAGCCTCAGAAAATGCCAAACAGAGTTACGTTTTTCACAGAGCAAAGGTGCAGTGAGTTACAAGAAAGAACCAATTAGCTCAAAAGTCTGATATAGTTAAATTCAAGGCTACACTTGTTTTTCTAGCATTCTCACTATGTTACCTAATGCATTCCAAGGTGCACAGTGGATAAGAGATATGGGAACTTAGCAACAAGCATTGGCCCAATAATGAAATCCTACATCAGCACTAGCACTACTCTAATAACTTTTAACTCTTTCAAAGGCTCTATGTTTTAGGCTTTCCGTGCTTCTCACAGTTGGGAGACTGTAAATAATCGTATGCATAGCTGCAAGAGTCTGGATATACCTGCCAAGCAAGCTAGAATGCTAATAGAGGGGATTTGATTTGAAATATTCCTCTCGTGTCCAGGAGACTTATTAGCTATAGCCCTAAGTTGATTTTCTCCAGAGAAAGGTGGTCAGGGTTAGCCCCCTGCTAATGTCAGAGGAGTGGGGAAAGTCATGAAACAGTAAAACAGACAGATTCTGGTTTGGGGGTAGATGCTCGAGAAAGCCTAGAGAGCCCCTTGAGTTCTGAAGCCTTGCTTAACAGTTCTCTTCCACATGACCCTGCCATGGGTGGGATCTCCCGTGGCAGCTCCCAGCAGTATATGACACCCCTTATATGTGAAATCTGAAAAGAAATGATAGAAATGAACTTAAAACCAGAAAGGACTCACAGACTTAGAGAACGAACTTACGGTTGTCAGGATGAAGGATGCAGGGAAGGGATATTTAGGGAATTTGGGATCAACATGTGCACACTGCTATATCTTAAATGGATAACCAACAAGGACCTACTGAATAGCACCCGGAACTTCGCTCAATGTTATGTGGCAACCTGGTTGGGAGGGGAAGTTGGGGGAGAATGAACACACATACATGCATGGCTGAGTCCCTTTGCCGTTCACATGAAACTATCACAACATTGTTAATCAGCCAAACTCCGATACAAAATAAAAAGTTTTTAAAGCAAAGCTCATGTCAGGAGGCTGTCATGCTATCAGAATCTGACCACACTGTCTATTCACAGGTATTGTGCTTGTTGCCATTAATCCTTATGATCAGTTGCCAATCTACGGTCAAGATGTCATCTACGCCTACAGTGGCCAGAACATGGGGGATATGGACCCCCACATCTTTGCTGTGGCAGAGGAAGCCTACAAGCAGATGGCCAGGTAAGAATAACCTTAGCCCAGAAGTCCTCTTGGGTCGTCAGAGGGTGGAAAGGGGAGTGTGCACCTTCTTGGGCTGCTTTTTCTCAGTGGTGATTCTGGGTTTGAAGTGTTTTGGAAACCAAATCAACCTCAGGCTCTTTTCTTAACCACATTTCCTCAAGTCTTCATCTTATTCTTATGAACCTGAGCCTAGGCTTGGAGAGCAGTGGCTCCTTAGACTCTGATGAGCAGCACAGTTAATGCCGTGTGTCTCGTCTCTCCTTGGCTTTCTTTCGGCAGTCTCACCCCTTCTCCAGGTGTGATGAATCCATTTTATACCATCACCATTCATTTTACAGATCTCACTGAAGGCTCTGTTTTGAAAGAACCAAGACTCTGACAACTTCTTAAAATGCCAAGCATTTGGGGCAGAAATAGAAGCTTCAAATTAGCAGCCATGCATAGTGGTTTCAGATTTTTAGCCTGAAAGTGGTGTTCTGTTTAGGCACTTAAGCGGATCTCATTTTGCTCTTCTTTTTCTAACTCAGAGGGATAGGTACCGGTCTGTTTCATCAGAAAGTAGGCTAGGTGAGTGTATTAGTCAGGGTTCGAGTGTATGCGTGTGTATAAAGAGAGAGGTTTTTATTTTAAGAAATTGGCTTGTGCAGCTGTTGGGGGTTGGCATGTCCAAAATCTGCAGGGTTAGTCTGGCAGATTGGAGATCCAGGGAAAAGATGATACACGATTTTGAGTCTGAAGGCAGTCTACTGGCAGAATTCTCTTTGGTGGGGATGTCAGAGTTTTTTCTCTTATGACCTTCAACTGATTGGATGAGGCCTACTCACATTATGAAGAGTAATCTGCTTTTCTCAACGTCTACTGATGTAAATGTTAATTTCATCTCAAAAGAAAAAACAAAACACCTTTATAGCAGTATCCAGACTAGTGTTTGGCCAAATGTCTGGAAACTGTGGCTGAGCCAAGCTGACACGAACTTGACACCACGCTGTTGTTCTTGAACTGTCAAGGTGTAGCATAGGGAAAGATAGTTTTACCAGTGTTTTGGTGGAAATGCATTTGCCAGTTAACAGGAAAATGCTGGATCCTTTCAGCTCAGTTTTTCTTGTCCCCTCTAGAGAACATCTACAGAGCTAGCAGGAAAAGCAGGGGTGCTTTGCGGGGAGCAGGGCTGCGTAGAGAGGAGCAGGCGAGAATCCCATTTAAGATGGTCTGTGCTGCTGTGGATGTCAGAGTACAATTTTCAGCCCAGTGAAGGTTTCCATGAGGAAAAGCTGTTCTGTAAGCTTCCTTACTAGTTTATAATGTTCTCTTGCTGGCTGTGGGGATCGGTACGTAAGAGATCTGCTTCCTCATAGAAACACCATGACCATATTCAATATAAGCAGTGATCAGAGGACAGAACAATATAGTAAGTAGAATGATCTACAGCTGTTTCATTTTTGGAGCTAAAATGGTCATGACCTTTGACCCCTCTAATGTCGTAAAAAGGCCACATACTATGTTCTGGGCGTGAGCAGGAGTCACTTCGCTTGGCAAGCCTTTGAGGCACACTCTGCAGACTGAAGTGTGGCTCAGGGTCGTGCCATGTGCGGGGAAGAGTGAGGGGTGGTGTGACGCAGTACGTGGCCCCACTCAAGTGTGCACACAGTGGAGGGGACCTGGGGTCTGGGCAGGCTTTGGTGTCTTGGGAGAAGCACTTATGCCGAGTGCTCATTTGCTTATGTGAAGAAGACGATCCTCACTGCGTTACAGATGGTTTCCTATGCTTCTAAAGTGGAAGGTGACTGTGGCCTGGTTCTGACAACTCTCCCATGCTACAGGTTCCACCAGCTCCCTGAGACTTGTCCTCTTGTGGATGTCCTTGATATTGGTTTTCATCCCATTTTGCTCTCCTAGCTAATTGCACTTAGATGTATCAGAAGTTGGTTCTTCTTTTTTAATTTTTAATTGGAGGATAATTACAGTGCCATGTGGGTTTCTGCCATACAGCTTTTCTTTATCGGACTTCTTGAGGCTCCCCTACAGCTTTGAGGACCCTCTTGCCTCCAGCTTATAGATCCTCTTGACTGAACGCCTCCATTCTTCCTTTCTGCGCTGAAGCTGTCCACACAGTTATTCTGTTCTCAGGTTACTTCACTTGTTTGGGTCCTTGTTCATGCCCATTACTGGGAAGGGACAGGGGTGGGCATCCAGGGTGGTGGTGATACGATCTTGCTGAGGGGAGTGCATTTGATGGTTAAGGGGTTTGGATGTTAAAGTTGGACAAAAAATTGCTTCATTAAGGGTTTTCTTTAAGGTCTTAAGGTTTATCATCGTTCTACCCACTGAGTCCCAGGGTGTAGAAAATAATGCTGCGAAATTCTTGTGCAATTTTTGCTCACGAAAGTGCATAAGAAGTATAAGGCCAGCACACGTGGCTCAGGGGAGAGAGCTATTTTTGAATAAGTTCCGTTGTCAGCAGCTCAGGGTTTCTGCTATTGATTTGAGGGGCATATTAGAAGCCCCAGCAGAATCTTTGCAGGGAAAGAGGGAGACTCACTGGTCTGATGCAGGGATGGTTTTTGCTGTATTTCCGTTCTGGGCCTTCACTGTCAACTTTGAATACTAAACACACTCATTTTACAATTCGTCTGCCAACTGTGTGGTGTGCTTCCTGACTCATCAGTAAGTTGCTGAAGTGATTGTTGCGTGGATCAAGTCACCGTGGTCTAACACAGTGTGCTTTGAATCTGCGCCTCCACAACAGCTGGGTGATTAAGGGTCCAAGAAGCTAACGTTAACGACTCCCAGCCCGCGGTGACAGGGACTCAGTTGGCCTTGGACTCAGCAATTCTTTCTCATGATTCACTGTGGACTGGGTTTTCTTTCTTGACGTGGTTCACTCTGGGTCTCTCCAACTCACGATGCTTTGAGTGTATGAGGGAAGTCTGTCAAAGCTTGAAGGGATAAATCCAGACCTTCATCCCCATCCCGAGAGTTCCTGCAGAGTCTTGTGCTGAAAAGGATGAGGAGACACAATAATAAGATGATTGGTTCACCATCCCTGTCCTTGTTGACCTCAGACTAGGCTTGAGAGTACAAGGAGACTCCCAGCGAATAAAAAGGCGGAAGTAGCATGGAACATCAAGCTCGTGGATTCTGCCTTCTATGTAAGAACCTATAGTTCCCCGTGAGAAATGGACTGACCATTGCTTTATTTCTGCTCCTCCCTTGTTCATGACCCAAAATGCCCTTTCTCTCACTTTTACCTCCCCTGATTCTAGCCTCAGCTCCTGGATTAAATCATATCAGCAAACATTTGTAAAGTATCAGTGATGTGACAGGCTCCTTCCTAAGTGGAAACTAAGAAATGTGAGACCTCTCTCACTTTTTGAGGTGCCCACAGTCTTTTTGGAGAGAGAGGACACGGTAGACCAAAAAGCCTGTAACTGCAGGAAGTGTAAACCAAAGTCACGCTCAGGGTCGTTTGAATTGAGTTTGGGGACGATTGTCACATCTGGTCCAAGAAACTGTAGCCTTGAAGCTGGATCTTGATGAATTGGTCGGATGTGTAGGGTGAGATGCAGACCTCTAGGTGGGTGGAATAGAGTGATCATTCCCCCAACAGCGCGGCATCAAAAAGCACAAAACTATAAAACTAGAGCACGTAGTCACAAAGCCGTAGCCACGTGTGCTTCACACCCCTTAGGCTGTTTGTAGTCGAAGACTTCACAGGTGTTGGCAAGGACGTGGAGACGCTAGAATCCTGGTACACTGCTAGTGGGGATGTAAGATGGTGCAGCTGCTTTGCAAAATAGTCTGGCAGTTCTTCAAAAGTTGGACAGTGTTATCACATGACTCAGCCATTCTGTTCTTAGATATGAAAACACATTCCAAGAGAAATGAAAACATATTCACACAGAAACTTATCCAGAGACATTCATATTTAATAGAATGTTCCCATAGAATTGTTCACAGTAGCCGAAAGGTAGAAGGAAAAAAACCTAAAAAATCCATCAACCAACCAATCGGTAAATAAACTATGGTTATATCTATACAGTGGAATATGGCACATAGAAAGGAACAAGATATGGTCCTCGGTGCCACGGGGATGAGCCTTGAAAACGTGCTCAGTGAAAGAAGCCAGACATGAAAGAACAGAGTGTGTGAGTCCACTTATGTGATGTGTCCAGAATGGACAAACATATAGAGAGAGGTGGATTAGTGTTTGCCCAGAGCTGAAGGTTTGAGGGGGAATGGGAAGTGATTGCTGATCAGTATTTTTTTTGGTTTTGTTTTTCGTGGTGGTGGGGGCTGGTGATGAAAATTTTCTGTAATTGATTGCGTGGATGGATGCACAGCTCCGCAAATGTGCTGAAACCCATTGAATTGTGTACTTTGAATGGGTGAATGTGTGTTCTGTGAATTATATCTCAAAAAAGCTATTATTCACAAAAGGCACAGTCAGGGGACAGTGCCTCGGAAAGCTTAGCCTATGTGATAAGTGGGTCTGGGGTTGGGGTGGACTATACAGTTAGAGGCAGAGTGACTGGACTGGGGAGGAACCTGAAAGCTGGGGTGAACTTTGGTAGAAAAGTGTGTTCTGCTAACAGAGGGTACAGAGATGGGCAGCTGAGTTTAGGAAACCCTGGATTAATCAAGTGAAACATCTGCCTTCAAGGCAGGGGCTTTCAGAGCAGCTATGTTGATACGCCTTCTGAGTCTCCAAGATGGAGATGCTTTATGCTGGGTTTGCAAATCATATTTAGACACAAAACTGTTTTCAAAGATTATCTCAAGGACTCTTTGGGAAATGCTGGCTTCAAGCAATGGAGACATTCTAGAGCTTGTTAGATAAACAGACAATATGACACCAGGGATATTCAAAGAGCGATGTTTCTCCTGTGGGCCCTATTTCAAAATCTCTTCCTTCTCTCCCTGTTCTGATACCGTTTCCAAGGATGAGGACCCCTTGTGAGGAGCTTAGATTCTTGCAGAAATGCCGTGCCTATTTAAATGACCTCTGTGTAATGAACGGCAGTAGATGGTGAAGCTGGAATTCGGACCCAGTCTGTGTGCCCCGAAGCCCTTTGTACAATGGAGAAGCAGTACTCCATCAACGGGCCCCTGCGACTGGCCCCGGCTAGTCTTCCCAGAGCAGAGGCGGCTGTGGTCCTCAGGGCCATGCGGGCTGAGGGACAGACCTTTTCCCTCGCGGTTTCGAGCGAGATGAGAGTCTCGGTGTATTTTCTAGCTCTCCTAGCGGGGCCGGGCCCTCTCACTCTGCTTCCCAGGTCTGAGCCTTGTCTTGAGGTTTTGTGTTCTTTTCTGAAAGAAACTAGGGATGGTTCAAAGCAGATTCATTTGCTCATAGAGCTCACATGGGGTCCATCTGGTTCTGCTATGCTGCGGGCTGTGACTAATAGTGGAAGATGGAATGGGATGCTCCTGGGGTCTTGGGAGGGGACATGCCACTCGGTACACCTGGGGCAGCCAGTGGACAACCCCCCACCCCACCGTGGGAGCGCTCCCAGAGGAGTCCTGACTGTGGGAATGTGCAGAAGGGAGAGGACACTGTACATTTTCCATCTTCTGAGGTCCAAAAAAAAAAAAAACAATATAACTCATGACTTTATCTTCCTGATCATTAAGGTGGAATCCTCTGGGACACCCAAGAATGGACTCAGGACACTTCAGGATCTCTTTTAGGCTGCAGACTTTATGGAATTTGGATCTTTGGGGGAATAATTTTTAAAAGGAACTGCACATAGGTGACCTAAATTCACACTTTGCTTTGAGATCCAGTTTGAAGTAGGATGATGTCAGTTTCTTCCTTCCTTTTTGATATAAGGGGGTTTATTATTCTGGGCTGTATAGTTTGGAGAAGTTTGGGATGTCGAGTACTTCCTGATCAAGCTTCGTGTTTTCAGTGATGAGAGCCAGGTTTTGTTTCTCTGTAAGGTGTTCACTGTACAGGAGTGTCCGGGGTCTGTCCCCGGTGACGTGTCTCTCACCCGCTGTGTGTCCACGCACAGACTCTTTGGGCCTGAAGTGTCTTCACTCTTTAAGGAGAACAGTGGCCCCACCTCAGAGAGAGACTTGGACCTGCAAGAGGTCATGAGGAACCTTTAAAGTCGTTGAACACTATAAAAATTGGGGGTGTAGCAGTCTGGATGAGAGAGGAGTTTGGGGGAGAATGGATACACGTATACATATGGCTGAGCCCCTTTGCTGCCCGCCGGCAACCTTCACAGCATTGTTAATCTATGCCCCACTACGAAATAAAACGTTAAAAATATGAGGGTGCTGATATTAAAGCTGACAGACAACTTCCTCGACTGCTGGTAAATACGGTATTGCTGGGAAGGTCAGCAGTTAGGGAACAATGACTTGCTGGATTTTTACAGTGAAGTCTTGAAACCATGATTTCATTCAGCCCTGATTTTTGGGTGCAGTTTTGCTTTCCTTCCCATTCATTATGATTTCAGGTCAGGACTCCTCAGGATTAGGTTGCTTTAGGACAAGGTATAGGAGATGTTTGAGATGACTGAACATAGGAGTGACTTCCATACTCCTGTCTGGTACTATTGCTGATTTCTAGAACTTGCCCTGCCTGAGTCGTTCCCTCTATTGAGATTCTTCCCAGGGTGCTGTCTTCCGTGGGCTCTTCCCTACTCCCCTCATCTCCTGTCCTCGCCCTCCCGCCCCACCACGCCTGGACACATTCCTGTCTCTCCCCATGGTCCCCAGCACTAAGGTCCATAGCATTATTTTGATCCTTTATAATCTCTTAGATTGTATAGTTTCCTAATATTTCTGCCTATCCCATTTAAAATTATAATTATGTATTTTAGACTTAAATATAGGGGAAAGTTCAGTGTGCAGTGCATATGGCTAATTATAACATCCATATGTTAAAAGCAATGGATAGTAAATGTATATTGTCATCTCCTTTTAAAATTGGGAATTTCAAGAAGACTGGAACTGGGAACTTCCCTGGCAGTCCAGCGGTCGGGACTTCGCCTTCCCATGCAGGGCGTGCGGGTTCAATCCCTGGTCGGGGCATAAGGGCCCACATGCCTCCTGTCAAAACACCAAAACGTAATACAGGAGCAGTATGGTAACAGAGTTAATAAAGACTCTAAAAATGGTCCACCTCCAAAAAAGTTTTTTTTTTAAAAGAATAGGACAGGACCATTTCCTTGACACTTCCGTGACACTGCAGAGGTCACGAATGTTACTAATAGTTAAGTCTCAAATCAAAAATCCTAGAGCTGAAAGGTATGTTACTAGTAGTCACTTTTCACCTTACCTGGGGAATGCAGCGCGGTAGAAGGAGAGGGCCTGCAGTCGTCTGCTGTTGTTCAGGTGCCCGGCTGTGTCCGACTCTTTGTGGCCTCGTGGACTGCAGCACCCCAGGCCTCCCTGTCCCTCACCGTCTCCCGGAGCTTGCCCAAGTTCGTGTCCATTGCATCGCTGATGCCATCTAGCCGTCTCATCTTCTGACGCCGTCTTCTTCTACCTTCAATCTTTCCCAGCATCAGGTAGGAATTGGCTAAGACACAGGGATGCGGGAGACCACATCCCGGCAACTAGTCCTTTGGGTGCTGCTTGACCACTCCCAGTCCAGGGGGCTCTGTCTCTCAAGAAATGTGTTCCATTTCTAACAGTTTCCGCTGTTGGAATCGTGCCATCACACCGCACTCTGCTGCTCTCTGATTGCCTTTGCTCGGGGGGTCTGAGGGCTTCCCTGGTGGCTCAGATGGTAGAATCTGCTTGCAGTGTGGGAGACCTGGGTTCGATCCCTGAGTTTGGAACATACCTGGAGAAGGGAACAGCAACCCACCCCAGTATTCTTGCCTGGAGAATCCCATGGACAGAGGAGCCTGGTGGGCTACATACAGTCTGTGGGGTTGCAAAGAGTTGGGCAGGGGGGTCTGAGCTCTGCCCTGTGTGGCTGTACAGGATAGCCAGCATCTTCTTACCCAGAGTGGCAGCCCATCTCCCACTCTGACTGAGCATCCTGGCTCCTGTGGCCCTTCCTTCTGAGTATGGCCTTTAGCCCTTCTCCTGCTGTGGGTCACCCTGGACACCTTCAGTCTGATATCTGTGGTCTCTGAACATGATCTGCCAGGTGAGCAGTCTTCCTCGCATGGAATTCCTGTTACAGAGCCTACAATCGCACCAAGTTCGCAGGCATTTCATGTCACAGATTTTTACTAACTTTGCAAGCTGTTAAATTCCTATTCCCCACCCCCCAACCCCATCCACAGATGCACAAGAATTATTTTATTACCACTGTAATGAGATTTAATTGTCTGGCAATAAGCTACGCCTAGTGAAAGTAAAGTCACACATTAAATTACATGTACAATTATACCGATTTTGATATATGTGTACATCCACGAAACCATCACCATGACCCAGATAATGAACATTTCCTTAACTTCCAAAAGTCTCCTTGGAAAAGGAAAACTTTTTCCACCCCTGCACTGCTGGCGATCAGTAGTCACTAATCTACTTTTTGTCACTATAAACAGAAACTTCCTTTAAGATATGTTGCCCTCATTCTGCACTTGCACAATTGATTTTTTATGTGCTGAGCAGGATTCATAGTTACTTGTATTAAATTTGACCTTTTGTGCCCGCACTCCGTTATTCCAGGGTATCTCTTTGACTCCTGATTTTCGCATCTGATATATTAGGTCTCCTTGGCTTGGCGCACGTGCAAATTTAACAAATCTTTTGTTTCTGTCCTTATCTGTTGATGAGGAGGTATTAATCTGGCTGGATTCCTGTAACTTGCTGGGAGCAGTCCTTTTACTAAGAACTGATCATTTAAGCTATTAAACCTAAAAATTAAGTCAAGTCTTTACCTGTATTTTAAATTGGGTTAAAAGCTGTTCCCGCTGGATTGGTCAGATGTGATTTTTCTGGGTGAGGGGGGCTCATGAATGAGGAGGTGGGCAAAGGAGACCCTAGTGAGCAGCCCCAGGCTCACCGCTTCCTTCCCGCGTTTGACCTGGTTGTGCTCTTCCACCTGAGGCGCCTCCTCCATTTGCTCAGCTGCAGCAGGAGGACGCGTGTGTGTCCTTCCGTCCTCGGGTTATTGTAAGAAGCAGCCGGCGCTCCTCACAAGTGAGCCTGAGCCGTGACTGAGAGCTGGGTGGGGCCCAGCAGACGCCCCTGTGCCCACCTCCCGGGTCCTGCTTATGACACAGCCTGGTCCCACTGTCACAGTCACGCTCGTCCCTGCACACCAGCTGCTTTCAGAACTCACGGTGGTCCTGACATGTGAATAAGATTTCGTTTTACAGGGTGTCTGAAATAATTTTCTGTTAAAGAAGCTAATAAAATGTGAAGCCTAGCAGGATGAAATGGCATTTCTATTTACATCGTGATAATGTCTTTCACGCCGTGTTAGCTACTCTTTCTCTTTTAGCTGCATAGTTTTATGTTTATATCCCGAAAGACAGAGTGTCTATGGATGTCACCTGCTAATGTGTACATGTTTAGTAGGAAAGGAAGGTGCCAAGAAGCAAGGCGGCTCAGCTTCCAAGGACAGGACCGTCTGGGTTCTCAGAACGCAGGAACTGTGGGACCTTGGCAAGCCACTTAATCTCACTTTGCACCAGTGCCCGCGTCTTTAAAACAGGGATGCATATTGTGGCAAAATCATCAGGTTGCCAGAATTAAATGAACTGATAAGTGAAGAGTACTTAGAATGATTTCTGGAACAGAGTGAGTGCTCAATAAGTGTCTGATCCAGTGATGGTGGTAGTGATAGCCTGGTGATAATACTGATGAGTCGACAGGAAGTAACGTCATTATCATTTCGTAGCATCCAAAGGAAGGAAGTGCTGGGAGGAGACATCAGTGCTGAGCAGGATTTCCTTTATGTCAGCCAGAAGACAGGTGGTCCTTCAGGGCCAAGGGAATAGCAGAAGGCTGGCCATTTTGTGTGGTTAGTAATGTTCTTTTGGCCTTTTTTATAGGCTTATGTGTGAAATTAGAATTACGGAAGTTTAATAGGTGGTTGCCAATCTGTCTAGAGGCAATACAGCATCAATTGCACAACGTCTAAAGCTGTCTTTTGTCATATGCAGGAAGCCAACAGCTTTGAGTTTTGAACTTAGAGTGAAGTTAAACTGTTACTGACTCAGCCACCCCTAGAACAGTGTTAGAATGTGGACACCACTGCCCTTCGGTGATGACAGCTTGTGTGTATGTGCGCTAAGTCCCTTGAGTTGTATCCAGCTCTTTGCAACCCCATGGACTATACTCCGCCAGGCTCCTCTGTCCATGGGATTCTCCAGGCAAGAATACTATCAGTCAGTCAGTACAGTCGCTTAGTCGTGTCCAACTCTTTGCGACCCCATGAATCATAGCACGCCAGGCTTCCCTGTCCATCACCATCTCCCAGAGAGTTTACTCAAACTCACATCCATTGAGTCAGTGATACCATCCAGCCATCTCATCCTCTGTCATCCCCTTCTCCTCCTGCCCCCAATCCCTCCCAGCATCAGGGTCTTTTCCAGTGAGTCAACTCTTCGCATGAGGTGGCCAAAGTATTGGAGTTTCAGCTTTAGCATCATTCCTTCCAAAGAACACCCAGAACTGATCTCCTTTAGAATGGACTGGTTGGATCTCCTTGCAGTCCAAGGGACTCTCAAGAGTCTTCTCCAACACCACAGTTCAAAAGCATCAATTCTTCGGCGCTCAGCTTTCTTCACAGTCCAACTCTCACATCCATACATGACCACTGGAAAAACCATAGCTTTGACTAGACGGACCTTTGTTGGCAAAGTAATGTCCCTTCCAAGGAGTAAGTGTCTTTTAACTTCATGGCTGTAATCACCATCTGCAGTGATTTTGGAGCCCCCCAAAAATAAAGTCTGACACTGTTTCCACTGTTTCCCCATCTGTTTCCCATGAAGTGATGGGACCAGATGCCATGATCTTCGTTTTCTGAATGTTGAGCTTTAAGCCAACTTTTTCACTCTCCTCTTTCACTTTCATCAAGAGGCTTTTAGTTCCCCTTCACTTTCTGCCATAAGGGTGGTGTCATCTGCATATCTGAGGTGATTGATATTTCTCCCGGCCATCTGGATTCCAGCTTGTGCTTCTTCCAGCCCTGGGTTGCTATTTCCTCCTCCAGGGATCTTCCCAAGTCAGGGATCAAACCTGGGTCTTCTTCATTGCAAGTGGGTTCTTTACCGCTGAGCCACCTGGGAAGCCCCGTCTGTAAGCTTAAGCAGAAGGAAAGTAATAATGTGGCACTGCAGGAATGGAGCAATTATTCGATTGTTTTATAGGCATTTGCTTGAGAGACAGCCTGCCCACCCTCACTAACTAAGTGCATGCCGAAGTCTGGAAAGCAGCTTTCCACAAGAGCATGGAAGTGAGACCCAGTCTGTCCTGGTCCCTGTGGTGGTGCATCGGTTGTTAGAGCATCAGTCTTCAGACAGCTGGGCGCGTTGAGTTTTGGAAGATTCACTGGAGTGTGGGAACAAAATTTTAGAACTTTATTTTTTTCAGTCTTTTAAGATTTAAAATCCTGCTGGTGCATCTCTTATAATGTGCACAGTGTATTAATACAGTAGCTTAGAGATTAATTTATAAATTCATATTTCTGGGGGAGCTGGCTCACAGTTTGCCTTATAGATAGGGAAAAAGAGAAAACTGGTTTAGTGGCCAGGGAAGTGTTTAAAGCCATACATAGAGGCAGTGGTCTTTGTGGACTAGTTCATGGTCCACAGAGGACATCTGGCCCCTGGCCCCCTGCTGTGGTTCTTCTTGGAGTGCTACAGTGGGGAGAAGTTGAGAGAAGGTGGCTGGCCCAGTGCAAGTCTTCCCTGTCATGGGACATAAAGCATGGTCTCTATTCCTATCAATGTCACATTTGTAGACTGGGTTAAAGAGCATTGCTCTCTTGAAAACATATTTATGACCATTTGTGAAATAGATAACCAGTGGAAATTTGCTGTATGATGCAGGGAGCTCAAATCTGGTGCTCTGTGACAACCCGTGCTGTGCTTATGTGTGTCTGCCTCTTTGTGACCCGATGGGCTGCAGCCCACCAGGCTCCTCTGTCCATGGGGATTCTCCAGGCAAGAATACTGGAGTGGGTTGCCTTGCCCTCCCCCAGGGGATCTTCCCAGCCCAGGGATCGAACCCAGGTGCCCTGCACTTCAGAGGATTCTTTATCATCTGAGCCACCAGGGAAGCCATGTGACAATCTAGAGGGGTGAAATGCGGAGGGAGGTGGGGGGAAGGGTCAAGACGGAGAGGACATACCTATGCCTGTGACTGATTCATGTTGATGTGTGGCAGAAACCAACACAATGTTGTAAAGCAATGATCTTCCAATTAAAAATAAGTAAGTTTAAATTTTAAAAAAGAGCGCTGGTCTCTTAGTAGCTCTCTGATTACATTAGAACACAGGTTCCAGTGTAACAACGGACAGTGTTTTGTCTCGAAAAAGAAGAAAACCTTGGGGAAGTACTTTATAAAGGAGATCAGTTGTCAGAATTGAATCCTAGCACCATCCTTGCCCATGGAAGGAATATGCAGAGGCTGCCCCAAGGGCTTCATTTCAGAGTCACAGAGGAAATCTACCCACTCGCCCCCCGCCCCGCCCCAACACACACATACCTGCTTTACTGAATCAGAAGTTCATGAGTGAAACCAAATTATCTTTTTAAACTCTACAACTGATTCAGAAACTCTCGTCTTTGGACACCTGTTTGGGGAACTTTTAAAATAGATGAGTCTCTCTGATCTGGGGGATCCAGAACTGGTGCCCACAAAAGGATCCATGTCACTGGTGTTAAGAGTCTCCTCAGTCTTTAAGCTCTGCCTGGTTGCTTTTAGCATCTCAATAGGAATTAAGGATCTGAGAGTAGACTTTGATCAAGGGAAGAAGTTATGGAATTTGAAAGCCTGTTAGAACTGGGGAGAGAAATCTTTGGATCCTCCAAATTTAGCAGATGCCTAGCTTTCTGCAGTGACTCTCAACCCTGCCTGCACAGGAGAATTACCTGGAAGGTTCTAAACTACCTGTGGCCAGGCCTCACCCCCAGAGGTCAGGTTAATCACGTGGTGCTCAGGTTGATATAAACACTCCCAGATGCTTAGTGTAGCTGGGTTAAGAACTTTGTTGAAACCACCTGTGTAACGTAGGTGCCCCACCTGGTCTTTGTCACCAGCAGAGTTTTAGGGCATGAGGGCACGCTTTTGTGCCCGGGGAGCATTGTAGAAAGTTTGCAGGGCATGCAGCATGTCCAAGAGAAAGCCCTGTGTTAGTGTCTTTTAGAATCAGTGGACAGATTTAAAAGCAAATGCTTTTTGAGTCTGCCTGGCTCCTGCCCCCATCATAGATCAATGATTTTGGAAGCCAGAGGAGGGGCACCTACAGCCAAAACATGTTGGAAATTATTTCAGTCCTCTGTATTCCCAGAACTAGAGAACAAAATGCCTCATGATTGATGACCTGCTTTAAAGAGATATCCCTTTTGGTTGAAAAGGGAGTTAACCTTCTTCTGAAGAGCAAGTACCAAGAGTATTTAGAAGTATGGGGTGTCTTTTTAGAAAATGCCTTGGACCTAGTAGCAGAGCGATGAAGAGCCGGGGGGACATCCTAGTATCCAGCACTTGCTAATTAGTTACCCTTAGAGGCTAACAGTACTTTACCCCAACCCTGTGCTTATGGAGAGGTTACTGGGGACATCTTAATAAATGCAGGTGGGTGGACTATGTGGTGTCTAGCTGCATTTAGCTTAAACGTGTAGTACCAGCCTTCAGTTAAGATATCGGGGATCAATAAATGCTCACTCCAGTTGCTTCTGCTTCCCCACTGGGTCGTTGGGCTTCTAGAGTTTTATTCCATTTGTCATTGCACATATTGATCCATCATAATTGCCTGATGTGTAGGAACTCTAGCTCAGCAACCCAAGGCAGAGATTTTTCTTCCTAGTTGTATGAGGCTGTCATTTCTACAATGCTGTTCACTTTACTTGCTTGTATTTGTAGATTCTCTTATTTTGCAGAGTATATGTTCATGAAACACACAGAATTTTTAAGAGTTATGCACTTGGAGTTGGAACGCTTTTGAGCTCATATTATCTAGGACAGGGGTTCCTTTTCAGCATCATCAGTATTGTGGTACTTAGTCTTTCTGGAAAGTTCTAGACCCCCCTCATTCCACTGTTTGAAACTTAGGGGTGAGCAGATATCTTGCTGTCGCTTACTCCCACCCTGGACAGGCCCTGCCTCTTTTCTGGGGTAGCCAGCAGAGCTGGCTATGTACCTTTAGTCTTTTCTTCACTAAGCAAGACTCTTTCTGGTCTGGTTAGCATTCCTCATGTTCAGAGTCCTGTTTGATTTCCTTTGAACACATTCCAGTCTTTCAGCATACCTCATGAAATGTGGCATCTGTAATTAAGCTAAGAGTGCAGATCTAGGCTGACTGGAGAAGAAGGTGGTGGCCGTCTCCTACTATCCTGGGACATGAATACTTAGGTGCTGCATTAATGGAAGTTTACTAATAGTTTCCTGCTGTAATGATTGATAATGAGTCAACCAAAATCGTCCAGTACTTCCCATCCGAACCGTGGTTCTGCATGGTGATCACACTTTGGTACCAACTATTGTGAGGTCTGTTGTGGACCTGCCGTGGTTGTAGACCCTGTCCAGATCCCATTGCTAAGTGGCACTGTCCATTTAAGCATAGAGGTTACCAGAAGCCTCTCCCGGTTCCCCTCACTTCACAACCCGAGTTCTCTTTGTCTATGACTTAACAGTGAAACCAATGTTCACTTTCCCCTAAGCCTGGCTCTTGATTTCAAGAGTAGAAATTTAACAAACTTTTAATTAATTTCTTACAATAGCAGGCAGAATTCCAAGACAATTACCATGCTAGGTACTCAAAAATCATGTTCTGACAGTCAGAAGGTGAACTTTGGCACTTTCCCTTTGTATTTAGTACATGTTAGTGGAGAAGTCGTGTCCAACTCTTTGTGACCCCATGACTGTAGCCTGCCAGGCTCCTCTGTCCATGGAATTCTTCAGGCAAGCATACTGGAGTGGGTTGTCATTCCCTTCTCCAGGGGATCCTTCCAACAGGGATTGAACCCAGGTCTCCCGCATTACAGGTGGATTCTTTACCGTCTGAGCCACCAGGAAACGCGTTGTCTTTGCCTTCCTGTTATAACAATCCTAATCATTTGGATACAAATGAATGCCTTGATTTGAGGCAGGAGAATGCTATGTAAGGGAAATGTAAAAGAGGAAAGTACATTAGTGTGTCTCAAAACTCTTTCCCTACTTTGTTGATGTGCATGAGAACATAGAATGTTCCTTAAGATCATAAATGAGGTATGAGCAGTACTTTATTGTTATTGCAGTGCTAACTCAGATTTATAGGTTTGTCAGTGTAACCACAGAAGTCACGCATCTTGCCTAAGGCACGCAGCTGGCAGTTAGCAGGGATGATGGGACCCTGGGCCCCCTGATTCCCAGCCCCATGCTCTTGGCCACTCTGGTCTCCTGCCTCCCTGGAAAAGATGTTTCCTGGGTTTCTGGCTTGGGAAACTGGGTAGATAGAAGTTATACTTGCTGAGACCAGAAAGATATAGGGTATAGGAGGTGCTTTTTTGGGGGGGAGTTGTCTCATTCATGATCCCCCATCCCTGATATCCAAATAAAGCTATCTAGTGGTTGAGTCTATGACAGAATTGAGAGAGGTCTTGGCCTATAGGTGGGGCTTAAAGCCTTGGGAATGGATGATGTCATCCTGGGAAAGACTGTTGAGACAAGTTTCCAAAATCTAACCCCAAGGAAACTGGGCATTTGGAGATCTGGTGGAGGAAGAAGAACCTAAAGGAGGTGATGCTCACCCCTTAAAGGTGACGGGGTTTATGCCTTCCTCTTAGGAGCAGTTGGAAATGTAGGGACAAATGGGTTGAGGGTGTGGAGTACTCTGCTGATTGGGCAGTGCACTGATGGTGCACCGGATGTGCCTTAGGAACCAGGAGCAGCCTGCAGTGAGCCTTGCAGTCCTGTGCAGCCAAGAATTGCCTCCCATCCTGCCTTCCATTGCTCTGCCCTAAAATGCTCAACATGATCTTTCACATCCTTTGTACCACTCAGGTTTATACTGCCCTTAGTTCTCAGGTGTCTTTTGTCTCCCTTACTTCCTGGCTCCCCACTGAAACTCAAGGAGCGTGGAAAGGTAGGCTGTTGAGACCTGAGGCTCTGAGGTCCTTGACCAAAGTCCCCAGGCTCGTGAGAGGCAGAACCGGTGCTGGAATTCCTGCTGCTGCTGCTGCTCCAGGGCTCCTGCTGTTTTGTCCCCTTCTGTGTGTCTGTATGGCTGAATCTGGAGAACCTGGGTTTGTAGCAGAATTCCCGCAGCGGGGCTGGGCCTGCACTAATGAATTTGCCCCATCCCATGGGAAGTTTTCATGGCTGCTGCATGCCAGTGTCTGCTGGGAGGCTGTGTGAGCTGCCCTGTTGGACGCCTGACTCTTCTCTGTGGATGACTATAGAGCAGAAGATAATTCATCTTTGGTGGATGCCCATATATGTACTCTAGAGTGCAGAGCCCGCAGTGGGTCTCAAGCAAATACTGTCTTTGCTTTTCCCCTGTTCTTATCATTCTCTGCACATTTGATGTACCCCATCTCTGTGTATGTGGGCAACTTCTGGGTGAACCTAAAGAATGCTCTGGGTACCAAAGTGTCTGCCCTGGAGATGTCCACAGCCCTTTAAATTCTCAGAGTAGAAGAGTAACTATTTAATATTAACTAGATGGCTGAACAAAGATTCTCCTGCATAAAAATATCTGTCTCCTTGGCATATCACTTTATTTAAAGTGTTACCCTATTTCTCAGCTATGATTCAAAAAAACTATTAAACTACATGTGTTATCTGATAGAGAAAATGTCCTGTATGTCACAACTTTCAAATACAACTCGAGTTTAATGCCTTCCATTTCTACCACCACAGCTGAGTTTAGGGTCTCACCTTCCATTTGGGTTACTGCTGCGGCCTCAGTCTTGCCTGTGTTTCTTCTTTTACCTCCCAAGTCCACCCCCTATGCTACAGGGGAGGAAGAAGTGTTTGCACATGTTTCTTTTCATGTTAATGGTTTCAGAATGTTAAAATGCTGATGGGAAGGAACTAGCTGGGGGAGAGAGGTTGATAGTTGGGAGGGGCTGGGGAGACAGAGAAAGGGGATAACTGGTAGTGGAATCCCAGACACTACCAGCTTTGGTGGGGTCCAGGGCCAAGACACTGAAATTAGCTCTGAAAAGGTGGTGGTGGTTGTTCAGTCGCTTAATCATGTCCAACTCTTTGCAACCCCACGGACTGCAGCATGCCAGGCTCCCCTGCCCTTCCTGTCTCCCAGAGTTTACTCAAACTCACATCCATTGAGTCGATGAAGCCATCCAGCCATCTTGTCCTCTTTCACCCCCTTCTCCTCCTGCCCTCAATCTCTCCTGGCATCAGGGTCTTTTCCAGTGAGTTGGCTCTTTGCATCAGGTGGCCAAAGTATGAGAGCTTCAGCTAGTATCAGCATCAGTCCTTCCAATGAATATTGGAAGACATGGGGGTGGGATCCAGAGCCAAGATGCTGACATTTACCTCCAAGAAAGTAGGATTCTCCAGTTGTTGGAGAAAAAGCGGAGAAAAGCTGGGTGCTGATGCTGCAGGAAGATTGATAGACATGGTGTCAGGAAGTTGAACTGCTCCAGGCTTCTTCCTCTCAGTGCAAAGATTCCTGTTATCTTAGCACATGGTAGGTACTGACATGTTGGACGAATCACCTGTGGACTTTAATGTCTCTCATAATGGAGATGTGCCCAGGGAATCCCCAGATAGGAATAAGTCCCATGTACTCGGGGAAAAGAAAGCTTGAACCTGAACCTGCTGTGTGTGCTGTGAACTTACTGATGCACAGTTGGGTGAGCAGCTGGATGAGATGCCTGAACCTCTGGAGGGACAGGTGCTAAGGGGGCGGCAATGGCACTGCAGCATTTCCAGGGAGCCTGCGGCAGGTGCCCTTGGTGAGCAGGAGTGTGGTGGTGGAAGCGCGGTGGATCTGACACCTCTGCTTGGTCGGTGGCTATAGTCTCTCCCCTAGGTCCCCTCGCACTTGTCACAGGTGGGATAGAGAGAGAATCAGATTTTGACAACTGCAAGCATGCTTAGATATTTTTCTGTCTAACCTGTTTATTTTACAGAAGATGAAATGGAGTGTCAAGGAGGAGAGGAGACTGGCTAGGCCCTGTCCTGAATTTGTGCTGGGGCCCCAGGGTACTAGACCCCAAGGCCAGTGCTCCTTTTAGCCTTCAGTGGAAGGGCTAGCTTCCCAGGCCATAGTCAGACCCGCAGATATTCCTCTGTGTGTGTGTGTTGATATGAACTGAGAATGACCTCACGCCCCATGCTTCTCATGCTTGACCAAGATGATCATCAGATTTGACCCTTCATGATGAATGTGAGACTTTTCTCAAACACATGGCGTCAAAGAAATAAGTTTTAAACTGTGCACGGAATGAAAAACCTAAGAAATTAAAACATTAACATCTTTTATTTTTAAGACTTTTTAAGAACAAGATTGAAAGGAAGGTACAGAGGTTTACCATATAGCCTCTGCCCCCATACATGTATTCAGTTCAGTTCAGTCGCTCAGTCATGTCCGACTCTTTGCAACCCCATGAATTGCAGCATGCCAGGCCTCCCTGTCCATCACCAACTCCCGGACTTCACTCAAACTCATGTGCATCGAGTCAGTGATGCCATCCAGCCATCTCACCTTCTGTCGTTCCCTTCTCCTCCTGCCCCCAATCCCTCCCAGCATCAGAGTCTTTTCCAATGAGTCAACTCTTCGCATGAGGTAGCCAAAGTACTGGAGTTTCAGCTTTAGCATCATTCCTTTCAAAGAACACCCAGGACTGATCTCCTTTAGAATGGACTGGTTGGATCTCGTTGCAGTCCAAGGGACTCTCAAGAGTCTTCTCCAACACCACAGTTCAAAAGCATCAATTCTTCGGCACTCAGCTTTCTTCACAGTCCAACTCTCACATCCATACATGACCACTGGAAAAACCGTAGCCTTTTATTGGGAAAGGGCACCCGGGTGGAGAGCAGTAGGGTAAGGAAACGCAGGAGAACTGCTCTGCCTAGTGACTCCCAATGTCGGGTTTTATGGTGATGGGATTAGTTTTCGGATGGTCTTTGACCAGTCATTCTAATTCAGAGTCTTTCCTGGTGGCACACGCATTGCTCAGCCAAGATAGATGCTAGCGAGAGGGATTCTGGGAAGTGGATGGACACGCAGTGTCTCCTTTAGACCTTTCCCGAACTCTTCCGGTTGGTGGTGGCTTATTAGTACCGTATTCCTTAACAGGGTCTCCTGTCATAAAACAGCTCATGCATATGGTTACTGTGGTGCCTGGCCAGGGTGGGCGGTTTCAATCAGTGTGCTTCCCCTAACAGGAACACTTGATATCGTCATACTAGACTTGATAAATGAGGTTGAGACAGGTGGGATGAGGACAGGGCGATAACTGTAAATAATACTATGTTGTGAAGAATCCTGTCCAGAAACATTTGTTTGTAGCTCAGTAGGTATACACCACCTGCAGAAGAATTCAGTACCATACATGCTAACCAATATGCATATAAATCTTTTTATTTAAAAGAGGGTTATAAGCCAGATTTATAAATTTAAGCTTCATTAAGTATAAAACAAGGGTTTAACAAAAAAACATTTAGGTCTTGGGTTCATATAGGACTAGGTCCTGAGAGTCAGGCACAGCAAAGAAATGAAGCCGGAAGAGAAGAGCATTAAAGAGGTAACATTTGAGCAGCTGGGTGGAAAGGCCCATCTCAAACTCAAGGTTGTCAGCTCTCTGAACTTGCTTTCCTGGATTCTGAAGGCCTTGCCCGCTGCCTGACACCTCTCATCTTTGACCCTTTCCCTGTGTCCCTTTTCCACGAGTCAAGAAGCCTGAACATGACTCAGCAAAATGCACCAGGCTGTGGTTGCTGAGCAGGTTGGCCGAGTAAGCCTCCCAGTCTTGGAGCTTTGTAGTACTTCAGGCCCCGGAGGAGACCGTGGTATCAGCAAGAATGTTAGGATCCTCCAGGTCAGCGTTTTATGAATATGGGATGGAGTATAATCTTGGCACTCAGATCAGAGAAGGAAAACGTGTTGCTTCCAACGGGAGCACCTCCTTCCAACGGGAGCACCTCCTTCCCTGGGTGGTGCTCACTCACAGTGGGGGTGCAGGGAGGAGTGCTCCAGTAGATGAGGTGATACCTTGTAGCTACCTGGCTCCTCACAGATGGGTGGTAACTTACTCCCAGGAAGCTGGGCTTCCCTCTCCCTGAGCACACCTGCTGCTCCAGTAGTGTCTGTGACTTACCATTTAAAACTCCTGTGGATCTTGATAAATGGCACTAAAAATAACACTAAAAGACTTCACCATTTGGGATTTTTGCAACTGACAAGGGACTTTTTCACAACCATTACTAAAAACAGCCAGATCGCAGCATTTAAGCTTTATTAAAGAAAAGCCTAGAATGTATTTTTTTTTAAAAAAACGATTTGAACAGCAAGCAAATTCTGGTCCTGGGAGTATTTGAGGATTACTTTAATTAAATTACCTAGTCCTTAAAAGCCTGCAAATATTCAGAACTCAAAATTTTCCCAAAGTCAATTAGCTGCATTAGAACAGTCCTTCTGCTTGTAGGGAGACATTGTTGAATTTTTTGACACAAAAGGAAGTTTATTGTAACAGAGGATTCCCACCCTCGCCGCCCCGCCCCCGGCCCCGGCCAGGCTCCAAATACTCTGAACTGCTCCCCCTCCCCACAACTTATCCTTCAAGAAAAGACAAGGGGAAACTTTTCTAAGTCGCCATCCCGTGAAGCTACTGCACAGCTAGTTCCTAACTCTGAGCTTCTCTTCCGTCGCTGAAAACTTGTAGCTCTTGGTAAAGATGAACCTCAAGGCAGTCGACATTGACATTTAACAAGTTTCTTCAGGGGTCTTCCTCTCGGGTCTCAGCCCTCTTGGATCTTAGACTGTTGGGGTTTTCTTCTACACTTTGCTGCACAATGCTGTCTTCTGTTCTAGGTGTGCTGGGTGTCCCTCTGAGTGTCAGCTCCTCAAGGGAGCTGTTTTCATGTACTTACTTGGAAAGCTCAAAATGGGACCCCATGCAGGTATGTAGTAAAGAGTTGCCACCTGACTGGTGGGCAGCTGAGTCCCCTTTCCCATCACCATGGTTTTTCTTTTCCTCCCCTTTTGACAGCTGAGAGGTTTGTAGACACTCAAGTTGGGCTTAAAGATTCCTGATTCGGAAGTCGAACTGTAATTCGTAGGTTCTTGCCCACACTGACCCAGCACCCTGTCAGACGGCGTGTAGGCTGTAACCTCTGGGAAGTGTTGAGTGCCGCACCCTTGGCTGGGCTTGACTGAGGGAGGGGTATGGAGCCACACGGGACTGGAGACCTTGGCTTTGGATAAGGTGCTTTCTTCCACTTTGTACAGGTTATTGGGCCTGGAAAGTGGGTGAGAGAGTGTTGCCTAACCTGCCTCCCGTGGTCAGCAGGAGGGTAAACTGAAGTTGTAGATGTGATCGTGTTGTAGAGTTGACATTGACTGCTGTGAACTTTGATCATCCCTGTTACCTAGGTTTTCTGTTTGGGTAACTCTTGGCCACTTACAATATTAAAAGGCCTTGAGAGAGGGCAGGGAGGTGAGCAACCAGGAGGTACTATCTGTCAAGATCTCGATTACTCTCTCACCCAGCGCTGTAACTGCAGGTCCTGTGATCCTCTCCAGAAGGTAGTCGATTCTGGGCCTGAAGCTGCTGTTGCAGAAGCTCAGAACTTGATATAAGCATACAGCTGACGCTTGAACAACGTGGGGTTTAGGGGCACCAACTCTCTGCACGGATGAAATCCATGTATAACTTAGAGTTGGCCCCTGCTGTCCATGGGTGCTCCCATTTAACCTACCACGAGTTGTCCAGTACTGTAGTATTTACTTGGAGAAGGCAAAGGCACCCCACTGCAGTACTCTTGCCTGGAAAATCCCATGGACGGAGGAGCCTGGCAGGCTGCAGTCCACGGGGTCTCGAAGCGTCGGACACGACTGAGCGACTTCACTTTCACTTTTCACTTTCATGCGTTGGAGAAGGAAATGGCAACCCACTCCAGTATTCTTGCCTAGAGAATCCCAGGGACGGGGGAGCCTGGTGGGCTGCCGTCTTTGGGGTCACACACAGTCGGACATGACTGAAGCGACTTAGCAGCAGCAGCAGCAGTAGTATTTACTACTGAAAAAAATATCCGTGTGTCCGTGTTCCCACACAGTTCATATCTGTTGCTGAAGGGCCAGCTGTAGTCGGTTCACTTATTAAAATGGTTTCATCTGCCATCCTAACAGCTCACGGAGTGGACGCAGGTGGGGAAGATGCCTTGGCTGAGCTCACAGGAGTGGGGCTGGCACATTTAAACCTGCAGGTAGCATTTCCCAGATGAGACAGATCTAAGAATGTATTGAAAGTGTGGGCTGAGAGAAGGGAGAAGCCTTTCTCAATTTTACTTTTGTTAGGGATACTTTTGAGAGCGATGAGTTTTCCTGACAGCATAGTGAATTATTGACTTGCTTTCCATTATTAGGTCTTTCAGCCCATTAAAGTGAGTCTTTCTTTAGAGGACTCAGAAGTGGTTAGAGACCCACTGGGTATTCTAGGACCCACAGACTTGGGATGTTGTACTAAAGAAACCCATGAGTGAGTGTGCTACTGATAAATAACCAGAGCTACCATTCAGGTGCATTTGCTCTGAGACAAGCAGTTCCATGTAGATGATTCCAACATTATCTACTAAGCTGTGAGGTCAGTTCTGTCTTTGCTTGAATGCCTTCAGTTTGAAGCAGATTGTTTTATGAAGTGACCTCTCATGTGCTTGAACACATGATGTGTTTGAAGGGTCCTATCCTTGCATCATAGAAAGAGTGCTGGGCTGGATGTCCAAGCTTGTGCCCTCAGTGGTCTAATTTTTTTAAGCTGTGTAGGGGAAACACTGTGAAGGTAGAGCCTTTATTTTTATAGCTGAGTAGACCTCACAGCAGAATTAGCCTAATATGTTTAACGATGTTCATAATCATTGTGCTACATGATAATTTAGGCATAAATATTAAGTAGCTGACACAAATGACTGCAGTTAGCAGTGCCCTTCCATAGCCAGGCTCTCTTTTTTCACTTAGAGCGTGTTCACTCATCATGAACTGTTGAATGCCTCTGGGCACCAGCCTCTGGCTGGTCCTCAGTCTGCCCTGGGGCCTGTCAGCTGCTAACATAGCCGGGCGCTTTCCCACCTCCACTTGATCCTGAGTGTCTCATGTGTGAAAGGCTGGACGGTTTCTGGGCCAGGAGGCTGGGGTGGTTGCATTTAGGAGAGGAAGGCTACAGAAGAAGCTAAACCCTGTGAGAGCCTCTCCAATGCAGACCTGTGAGAGCCTTTGTAGCAGCTGGAGGGGTGAGATGGATCCGCAGACACTGTCTCTTGAGCCAGCTTTTTTCCTTCTACAATAGATTCCCCAGAACAACTAAAGCAGATTCAGCCTTAGGCCCAGGTGCTATATAATTTCATGGCCACACAAGAGAATCATGAACTTTCAAACCAGCCAAGGGATGATGATGCTGGGTGCTCAGACCAGCAGCATCAGTATCACTCAGGAACTTACTAGAAAGCACACCTCAAAATCCTTGCCCTGCTAAGGGCAATGTTGGACTGTTCAGGGCAATAAGACGCAGACACTGTGAGAGTGTCATTTAGTCTTCTGGTGAGCTTTGAGGCCTGAAAGTTTATATACCAACTTGTACTACAATGTATTCCAGTGGAGAGAACCTTGCCCCTTATCCTAGGAGTCTCTGAAATCTACCTCCCACCTCTATCAGCGCACTTAGTGATGTTTCTTATTGGCCCTTGAAAAATGCAGCAGGACTGACAAAACGTGGGCATGGTTTCCTTGAAAGTCATTGTCATTAATGCTGTGCAAAGAGGCATGATTTTGCAATCAGGAAAAGAAAAACATTTTTAAAAGGGAACGAGGGACTCTTACCCATTTTTGTTCCATTTGAAACATTTAAATATATCAAATATAATATGTACAATTGCAAAGGACTGATTATACTGAACTTATCAAATTATTTTGAGAATTTGTGATAAAGTAAATATAAGGTATGGTTAATGCATTAGTGGCAGATCTAATAATAACCATAATTTTGAAGTAGTGATGAGTGTAAGTATTTAATGATATCTGCGGCAACTGTAATATAATATGGTGTCAAAGTCACAGGTCCTGCTAATTCTGCTCCCTGTTTTTGACTATTCTTTGTTGTTTATTTTTTAAATTGAAGTATAGTTGATTTGGGGCTTCCATGGTGGCTCAGATGATAAAGGATCTGCCTGCAATGCAGGGGACCCAGTTTCAATCCCTGATTGGGAAGATCCCCTGGAGAAGGGAATGGCAACCCACTCCAGTATTCTTGCCTGGAGAATTCCATGGATAGAAGCTCCAGTCCATGGGGTTGCAAAGAGTTGGATGTGACTGAGCGACTAACACAGCTGATTTACAGTGCTGTGTTAGTTTCTGGTATATAGCAAAGTGATCTCGTTATATATATTTTTTTTTTTCTGATTCTTTTCCATTATAGGTTATCGCAAGATATTGAATATAATTCTCTGTACCATACAGTAGGACCTTGTTGTTTATATCATATGTATAACAGTGTGTGTCTGTTAATCCAGTGTGTATCCCTCCCCACTTGCCCCTTTAGCAATCATAAGTTTGTCTTCTGTGTCTGTGTGTCTGTTTTATAAATAAGTTCATTTGTGTAATATTTTTAGATTTCACGTTTGGCTATATTCTTAATTGGCAGAAATGTTAAAATTGTTAGAATTTAGTAAAACTAAATAGAGCCGTGCTTTTTATTCCGTTAAGTTCACGATGCCCCTGAATTCTATTCGTGAGCGTGCTGGGAATTTGTAGAGCCCAGGTGCAGAACACTGGGGCAGAGTGAAGCTGAGTCTGCCCGCGTGTAGGCACTGGCAGGCCGCAGCGCGCTCCGCCGTGCTCGCNTGCCCGCGCGTAGGCACTGGCAGGCCGCAGCGCGCTCCGCCGTGCTCGCGCATCTGTGCGCTTCTGGCTCCAGTGCTGACCAGCCTGCACTGTTGCTGCCACTGGGTGGGCATCAGTCACGTACGTCTAGTCAACGAGGACGCTCTACTTTGATTTCTAAGTGACTTGTAATAAACCATTAACTGGAACTTAGACTTAAATGTTAAGGCTCCTATAGTTTACAGCCAGGAAGAACGGTTAAAAAACTCACACGTTACGAACTGTTTAGCCTCTTAAAGTTAGTCTTTGTTTTAAGGTCAGTGTTACATGATACTAGGCTAATAGCAACCATGAATAAGTTACAAGGTATTTGAATGTCTACAAGTAACTGAATATATGTATATTGTGACCCGTTTAGTTAAGCTGTTGAGCAGTGGTTCTTAATCCTAGCAGAACTAATGTTGTAGCAGAACATCAGAATCCTTGTGGAATTAAAACAAAACAAAACAAGTATCTGGGCTCTACTCCAGACGTTGTGATCCAGGCGATCTGTTGTGGGTCCATGGGGGGAGCTTCCTGAGCTCCACATCTGTGTGCTTCTAGTGTGCAGCCAGGGCTGAACAAGCGATGGTTCTTTGTAGTCCAGTCGTTGCCAGAGGCCATGACTTGCCTGTTGAGGTCCGAGTGCCCTAAACTTCACCCTCTTCCTGGAGCACCATTTCTCTCTTTTGCATAGCCTGGTGCCTCTGCCTGGAATGGCCTCTTGGGTAAATCACAAAGGGCCTGGGATGCTGCGGGTGCTGATGTAGACGCAGGCCCCAGTGTCCCATGAGAGGTGCTCAGTGGGACCCACGTGCATGCTTGCTCAGCTGTGTCTGACCCTTCTCGACCCCACGGACTGTAGCTGGGCTCCTCTGTCCATGGAATTCTCCAGGCAAAAATACTGGAATGGGTTGCCATGCCCTCCTCCAGGGGATCTTTCCAATCCAGGGATTGAACTCACATCTGACTTACGTATGTTCAAATGAGTGTTTTGGAAATATCTTTCCAGTGGCAATGAGGAGAATGGATTGAGTAGGGGCTGACGTAGGCAGGGGAGGACCAGTTACGATACTGAAAGGACCAGGAAAGAAAGGATGAGGGACAGGACTTAGGGGATGGATTAAAAAGAGGATCGAGGCAGTACAGTCAACTTTGCCTGGTGGTGTAAGGAGCAGAAAAGAGTCAAAGGCCCTTCCCAAGTCCCCGTTTCATTGCCACGTGGGGCGCCAAGCCATGTGCTTGAGGAGTAAGGACAAGGAGCAGACTGGAGGGCGGGTGGGGAGCTTGGTCCTGGGTATGGAGGCTTTGAGGGGAGAGCTGTGCGGCCTCTGTGTGTCACTGTTGCTGTGCATATGTGCTTGGCTCTTGGGAGAGATCTGGGTTGGGGTGTAAATCTGAGAGTGGACCGCTTTGGGGTGGAGCTTGTAGTGATGAGGTAAGATGAGATCATGTTAGAGGCAGCCTGGAGAGGTGAGAGGAGATGCTGAAACTGACGTGCAGGGTTCTCCTAAATTTAAAAGATGAATGGATGAGGCCAGCTCTACAAGAGAAACTGAAGAAGACCTTGTATCTCCTGGTAGCCTGGCAGAGAGAGTGCAGTGTAGAGAAAGAGGATGGGCTTTAGACCGAGGTGCTCAGATGCACCTGGCTTCAGATACTACTGAGCTAGACTGCTGACCCACAAGAAGCCTTTTTACCTGAATATTACCTGGATGTGTTCCTTTACTGTAAAGTAATTCCCAGCACCAAGTGAAAGAGAACTTCAGAAGTGTTTATTTGGTGCTGCAGGTAATCTTGCCCAGATAATCCCATAGACAGAGGAGCCTGGTGGGCTACAGTCCACGGGGTCACAAAGAGTTGGACATGACTGAGCGACTAAGCATGGCACAGCACAAGATAACATGGACCAAATAATTCTGTTAAATATAAAATCACAGGAAACACTTGTCTCTATTGCTCAGTTCAGTTCAGTTGCTCAGTCGTGTCCGACTCTTTGTGACCCCATGGACTGCAGCACACCAGGCCTCCCTATCCATCACCAACTCCCAGGGTTTACTCAAACTCATGTCCTTGAGTCAGTGATGCCGTCCAGCCATCTCATCCTCTGTCATCCCCTTCTCCTCCCACCTTCCATCTTTCCCAGCATCAGGGTCTTTTCCAGTGAGTCAGTGCTTTGGATCAGGTGACCACAGTATCGGAGCTTCAGCATCAGTCCTTCCAATGAATGTTCAGGACTGATTTCCTTTAGGATGGACTGGTTGGATCTCCTTGCAGTCCAAAGGACTCTCAAGAGTCTTCTCCAACACCACAGTTCAAAAGCATTAGTTCTTTGGCGCTCAGCTTTCTTTATAGTCCAACTCTCACCTCCATACATGACTACTGGGAAAACCATAGCTTTGACTAGATGGACCTTTGTTGGCAAAGTAATGTCTCTGCTTTTTAATAAGCTAACTAAACCCACAGATTTCTGAATTTTCGGGGGTATTTTCAAGATTAGCAGGTACCTGCAGTTGATGTGAACTATTAATTAATATTCCACACAGCTCAACTGTAACCTGGGTCTGGAATCAGAGTTCAGGAATAGCAGGAGGTCTTGGCTCCTCTTCCAGCCCTTCCAGTTTAAGAGCAGAGGTGCTGGGACATCGCCACCCACACCGAGGAGACCCCCGCCCCGTTTCAGTCTCTCTGCCCTGCTTATCTCCCAGTGAGGGGCGGGCTTGACTGAGTTCCCAGGGGTTCTTTCTGTGATCCTTTCACATGTGAGAGGAGGCAGTCTCTCCTGGGAACAGCAAGTAAGTGGAAGGAGACGGATTCATTTCACTGCTACTTATATCACACTACACCTAGGAAGTTTATAAATAGAACTTAGCACCCAGAGGGCTACTATGAGACTAAAGTGGAGACATGATACTTGGATATGAAATGCACTAAGTACATAGCCCCGCATTGTCAGAAGGTTCAATTTCATTTTATTGACTGGACACTTAGGGCTCTGACTGCTAACCACCAATTAAGCAGTTTCCTATGAATATTTATGGCTGCCTTCCCTATTGACTTGATTTCTAGACTGTGAGCACACAGCCCTGCCTGGGAGAGGGGAAGGTGTGGCAGGAAGGTCACTGGTGCCTGGTGGCAGGGATGCTCAGGGATGCTGCTGTGCCTGCCTGGGCCCCGAGCATGGAGGGCCCCAGACATAGGCACCCTGTCTCTAGCTGCCCAGGACATATCTCCCCATTCCCACATTGAGCCTGGCTTTCTTGTTGGCTGGGTTTATGGGATCCTTGACTTGGCACTTTCTGGCCCAGCCCCTTCTCACAGCAGAACTGTTCTTTCTCGTGCCCCAACCTTGGGAGAAAATCTTTACCTTTAGACTCACAGTAACTGTAAGGCTCTGTTAAAGCCCCAAATGGCCTCACTCTAATTTTCTGTACCTGTTTACCTAACTGACTGTTGTTCTGTCGCTAAGTCATGTCCAGCTCGTTGCAACCCTGTGGACTGCAGCACCCCAGGCTCCTCTGTTCTACACTGTCTCCAAGAATTTGCTCTAATTCATGTCCATTGAGTTGGTGATGCTATCTAACCATCTCAGCTTCTGCTGCCCGCTTCTCCCTTTACCCTCAATCTTTCCCAGCATCAGGATCTTTTCCAATTATTCAGCTCTTCACATCAGGTAGCCAAAGTATTGGAGCTTCACCTTCAGCATTAGGCCTTCCAGTGAGTATTCAGGGTTGCTTTCCTTTAGGACTGACTGGTTTGATCTTCTTCCTGTCCAAGGGACTCTCAAGAGTCTTCTCCAATACCATAATTCAAAAGCATCAGTTCTTCAGCACTCAACTTTCTTTATGGTCCAACTCTCATATCCATACATGATTTCTGGAAAAACTATAGCTTTACCTAACTTTATCTGCATCCTAGCTTATCTCTGTCCCCAAACCTTACTTTTCCCTTCCCATAGAACCCAGTTTTTTTTCCTCCCAATGTGACTCTGCCCTCTACCTGATTTTTCCTGACTTTCCCACTCTAATGCGGTTTTGAGATTATTTTGTATTAATATAATTGTGTTTGTATCCCTAGGCATCATATTTCTTTTTTATTGTTGAGTTTTAAAGAAAATATCATACCATATATAGTATTATCAATTTTTTTTTAGCTGGCATGCTGCTAAAATTCATTTTAATTGTCTTCCTAGCATGTCTCCCAGTTATTAACTCTGTCCATGGTACTGACACAAATGTCTGTGTTGAACAGAAATTCTTGATTAAAAATTCTTTGTATGCCCATTGTCTGGTGCAAATCTTTTTTTCTTTTTTACCCATAGTAGATGGTCTGCATTGTGATGATGGTGTTGAAAATGTAATTACAGACTAGACAGACATAGACAGGCAAGAAACAATAGATTGATTATCCCATTAGTGACTAGACTGTATTCTACTGACACACCTAAATTTTCAGATGATTTGTTACTGGAGTGGGAAATGATGGAGGGACTTAATGATGTGTGTTCAGAGACAGGGCGTCCTTCCTGGTAGGCGAGACTCAGGCCGGGCATTCCCTCCTTCCTGTTTAGCAGCTCCACTGTGTGTCAGGGGCTTTGGCAGGCCTTGTTCCCACCTCTTCCTGCCTCTCAGGGAGTGCCCAGTCCACGGAAAGAGAGCTGCACCTCTTTAAAGCTTGGGGCCCCCACAGGGAGCCCCCTTCCCATGGATGCGCTCCAGAGACTGAACTCGGGGCAGGAACCACGAAGTTTGGTTTGCTTGCAGTAAATTGTACACCTCTAGGGGGCACTGTGGCCTCAGTCTATGAAGACCACCATCTGTGATAGCCCTTACTATCTTGATACAAACCAGATGCTGGCCTGTCCATCCAAGCCCCGCATCTGAGACTGGCCATCATGGAACTTACATTCTAATGGGAAAGACAAGGATAGAAGGAGTGCTAAGTAGATAAGGAAAATATTAGTAAACTGTATGCTGAGTGCTAGGAAGGTAGGGTGGTCAGGCAGGGGCTTCTGACCACCCTAAAGGAAGTGATGTTTTAACTGAGGAGGTGGTACTGTGCCAGCTAGCACTGACAGCTGATTCCTGTCTAATGTCTCAAGGCTAGAATTGTTGGAGGGATCCACCAGTGGTGCTTGGCTGCACACGAAGGTGCTATAATGGTGGTGCAGAGGTGCCACAGAGTGCCCCACCGGGGATTGTCCAGGGTGGCGGTGCAGAGGCGCCACAGAACGCCCCACCGGGCATTGTCCAGGGTGGCGGTGCAGAGGCGCCACAGAACGCCCCACCGGGCATTGTCCAGGGTGGCGGTGCAGAGGTGCCACAGAGCGCCCCACCGGGCATTGTCCAGGGTGGCGGTGCAGAGGTGCCACAGAGCGCCCCACCGGGCATTGTCCAGGGTGGCGGTGCAGAGGTGCCACAGAATGCCCCACCGGGGATTGTCCAGGGTGGTGGTGCAGAGGCGCCACAGAAAGCCCCACCGGGGATTGTCCAGGGTGGTGGTGCAGAGGTGCCACAGAACGCCCCACCGGGGATTGTCCAGGGAAAGGATGTCTGTGTTCAAGCTTGCGTTTGGTGTCTTACTAGCTGAGAACTCTGGGAATATCCCTGGGTCTTCCCAAACTTCATTTTTATCCTCGTAAAAAATGAGAAGACTGGGGGGCTGCCCTGGCAGTCCAGTGGTTAAGACTCCAAGCTTCTACCGCACAGAGCTTGGGTTCAAATCCCTGATTGGGAAACTAAGATCCCGGATGCCGTGGCCCAAAGACAAAATAAAAACACAGCAGCATCTTAATATTTATATTATTAAAATGGATTTTTTAAAATGAGAAGACTAGTACCCAGTAGTCTTGTGAGTCCTAAACAGAAGACTCTTGGGAGTCCCTTGGACTGCAAGGAGATCCAGCCAGTCCGTCCTAAAGGAAATCAGTCCTGAGTATTCATGGGAAGGACTGATGAAGATGAAACTCCAATACTTTGGCCACCTGAAGTGAAGAGCTGACTCATTTGAAAAGACCCTGATGCTAGGAAAGATTGAAGGTGGGAGGAGAAGGAGATGACAGGGGACGAGGTGGTTGGATGGCAGCACCGACTTAATGGACATGAGTTTGAGTAAACTCCGGGAGTTGGTGGTGGACAGGGAGGCCTGGCTTGCTGCAGTCCATGGGGTCACAAAGAGTCGGACACGACTGAGCGACTGAACTGAACTGACTGAAGCAAGGCATAACATGGCTAAATGTAAATTGGTGGTGGTAATTAATTACAATGAAAAGTAGTAATGTGTGAATGGCCGTAAGGCAGACTCTGTTTGAGTACCAGCCACTGAGAGTTGTGAGATCAAAGAAGGGAAAATCAATCTGAACTGAAATAGCTTCAAGCAGATATAAAGTAGGAAGGAAAAAGGAAGCCCCATGTGGCTTGAATGGAGTGAACAAAGAGAAGCGTGGCATGTGATAAAGCTGGAAAGAGGTGCTGGTTCATGGAGACTATTGAACAGGATTCCAGAGCTGGGATCTTAGAGGGCAGAGGGGTGCCACTGGACAGCTTAAAGCAGGGGGCGAGGTTTGACCTCATATTCACTACAAAAGGTCATCTAAGGAGGGTGTGTTGATATTACAGGAGGATGACAGCAATGGTTAGAAAGCTGTTATTGTATGCTTGTTAGAAATGATGGCTGGGACTCACAGGTCCAGAGTACAGAGCAGAGTGTCTTGGGAGGTGAATTCAGTGAGACACACTGGCTTGAGGGAAAGGGAAGAATCCACAGTGACTCCCAGGATTCTGGATGAAGTGGGCGAGTGCAGGCTGGTGCCCCTTACACGGAGAAGGCTTGGGTGGGGGAACAGGGAGCGATGGAGAGTCTTTGGCGCTAGGAATCCTGCAGGTTCAAGGTTAAAGCCAGTGTCTGCTCTCCAGGAGCTCTCGTTCAGTGACTGGCACGTGGTCACATGGTGCCAATTAGAGCAGGGGTTCCGGGGTGGGGGTACTGATGTCACATGTGTCCAGGGGCGTGCTGGCCTCGTTGTCATGGCCGGGTGGTGTATCTGGAGCTCTTCTGGGGCTTCCCTCAGTGGGAGACAGCTGAAGCAGTGCTTCCTGATGGTTCTGCGCCGGTTGCTGGTGGGGAGGCCAAGGATCATGCTTTCTTCTCTGCAGAAAACCCAAACAAGACCGCACTTCAGCACGATGTCCCCAAAGTCCCTGCAGTGCCTCCCTGGCCGATCAGTGCTCTGCAGTGGGGACCTCAGGTGCCTTGACGTCCACTTTCCCCACCCCCCTTCCCCGCCCAGGGGCCCCCACCCAGATGTGGGGATGGAGAAGAGGCTGGCCTTGCTCGGGGAACTCCAGGTGCTGCAGTGGTTTGGTGGGAAATTTTTACCGGAAGAGCAGAAGGTTGAGCAGCAGTTAAATCTCGCCTCTCAGGTGTCCAACACGGGGATGCAGTGTGAGCCCGGGGATGGGAGGTGGGCTTGTTGGTTGCTGGTGTTCTGCGTGGGAGCTGGAGAGCAGCTGGTTCTCATCCCAGGAGTCCTGTGCCCCTGCCTGATGCCCAGGCCTTCAGGGGTATTTCCTGCCTTCCTGAAGGCAACCTGGGCCTGAGTCACAGCTGGTGTTTCAGGATGTGAAATGCCGTGGCCGTGGGCATTTAGTTTTCCTAAAAATAGGCAGAACTCACTTTATTGCCCTTCGATGTATTGTGCTTGACAGATTTTTTTTTTTAAAACAAACTGAAGGTTTGTTTCAACCCTGTGCCAAGCAAGTTTATCAGCACCACTTTTTTCCAACAGCATTGACTCACTTCAAGTCTCTGTGTCATGTTTTGGTAATTCCTGCAATATTTCAAGCTTTTTCACAATGTTTCTATTTGTGATGATGATCTGCGATCAGTGATATTTGATGTTACATTGTTACTGTTGTGGGTGCTACGAGCCACACCCTTGTAAGAAGGTGAACGTAACCGATAAATGTCTTGTGTGTTCTGACGGTTCAACCAACTAGTCGTTTCCCCCATCTCTCCCCACCTCCTCAGACCTCCCTATTTTCTGGGACACAATGTTGAAATTAGGCCAGTTGATAACCCTGCATTGGCTTCTGAGTGTTCAAGTGAAAGGTAGAGTCTGTCCGTGCAGCAAACTTCATTGTTGTTTCATTTTAAGAAATTGCCACGGCCACCCCCACCTTAAGCAACCACCACTCTGATCAGTCAGCAGTAAAACTCCCAACAGCCAAAAGACTGCAACTGCCTGAAGGCTCGGAGAGTGCTTAGCATTTTTTTTTAATAAAATGTTTTTAAATTAAAGTATGTGCTTTTTTTTTTTTTTTTTGGAATAATGCTCTTATGTATCTTCTGGGCCTCCTGCATTACAGGCAGATTCTTTACCATCTGAGCCACCAGGGAAGCCCCTTAATAAATTACATCATAGTGTAAATGTAACTTATCTGCACTGGAAAACCAAACAATTCACATGACTTGCTTTATTGCAATATTCTCTTTATTGGGAAATTTGCTTGATTGTGGTGTTCTGGAAATGAACCTGCAGTATCTCCAAGGTGTGCCTGTAAAGGAAACCTCACCTGGCTCAGGAGAAAAGGATTTATTGAAAAGCAAAGAGACCCAAGTAGTAGGCTAAGTCATGTCTGTAATTGGGCTGAACAGATGGAGCCATACATTGGTTGTGTTTTTGAAGGACAGTGGGTAGAATTCCATACTTATAAATATCTCCCCCACAGCCAAACCTAAGTAATAGAAAATTGAAACTGAGAGCTTTTCCCTACCCCTACTCCCTGTTACAGTTTTGATCATGAAATCATCAAATGTCAGAGACAGATTAGATCACTGGGGGAGTCCCACGTTGCAGCCGTGTATTTGACAAGATGAAAAGACAGAGGTCCAAAGAGAAGAAGTGACCCAAAGTCACACAGCAAGTGAAATGACCACACAGGGCCTGACGTCAGTGTGAGGTGACATGGGTCAGTGCCTTACAAGCAGCACAGAGCAGATGACGTGAGACTTTAGAAGGTAGAGAAATAACTGCCTGCTGGGATGCCTGAGATGGGTTAGACTTTGGACGTGGGTCGGGCTTTGGTAGAAGGGTGTAAGTTGCAGGTGATTTCCAGCAGAGTGAGAACCATCAATAGCAGAGGCTGGCAAGTTGCTCATCTTGGCTGGACTGCAGTACCCTCGTCTTATACGAAATGTAGACATCATTTCATAGAGTCTCGTGGCAAATCTGTAAGGTGAAATCTGTAAGATGGTATCCTCTTTAATGTGGTTAAGGCTTACAAAGAGCCTGCCGATAGCAGAGCCAGAACTCAGACAAGATCCTTAGACTGAAGGCCCAGTGTTCTGTCCTTAGGACCATAGTTTGCCCACACCTGTCAAAGGTTTCAGTGTTGAGATGCACATTGTGATGGGGTTCAACCACTCAACTAAGGACTTTGGACTTGATTCGCTGAGTGCTGAGTAGTTACCTTGATTCTGAGCACACTTAGAGCTGTGCTTTAGACACTTAATCGGACAGGAGTGTTAGGATGAATTAGAGACCTAGGTGGTCCCTAAGTTAGGTGGCCACTTAGAAGAGCATGAGTGTGGTTGGAGATCAAAGTCGTAAGAGACTGGACCAAGATAGTCTCAGGGTCAAAGAAGTAAACTACCTTGTTCAAAGTCGGACAGCTAACCAGTGGGCATGAGGTTCAAAATCAGGCGGTTTTTACTGCCCATATTCTGGTCCTGGGTTCTCTAGCTGAGACGGAAGCAAAGCTAATGTGTGTAGAACAAAGTGATGGTGCTTTTGCCCATCATCCCCAAGGTCAGCTTATGGGTGATTACAAATAGTGTAAGATACGTATGTCCCCTTCCTCTGGGTCATGAAATAGGCTATATGGCATTTGTAAGTCCTTCTCAGAACTCCCTTCTTTCTCTCCCTTTCAGATCTGTGCAAGTATATGAAGGAAGTTGGGCTGTTCCCACACCATCCCTCACATTTATCCCTAATTTGGGCTCAGACCCTTGTCAACAGGGTCCTTGGAAGGCGAGAGTGCCTTTCCTTGGCCAGTGACTGACCAGGGCCTTTCCTTTGCAGAGACGAGAAGAACCAGTCCATCATAGTCAGCGGGGAGTCTGGAGCCGGCAAGACGGTGTCGGCCAAGTATGCCATGCGCTACTTCACCACGGTCAGTGGCTCAGCCAGTGACACCAACATCGAAGAGAAGGTCCTGGCGTCCAGTCCCATCATGGAGGTAAAGCCGTCCGAATGTCCTTAGCCTCCTTGGCTGGAGTTCCTTCTGGTGGCAATAAGACTGCTGAGCGTCCAGCCTCACGTGGTCAGCGTTCTCACCTCTTCCCAAGAACCCATTGTCCACTGTTGAGGGAAATTTTTCAAAGGTGCCCCTAAAACCACAGATTTGGGAATCTCCTGAGCTGGAAGTCCGAGTCCCCGGTATTGGATAGAGGGTCCTCTTCATGTCTTCCTTGTCCCTTGACTCTGCCCGACTGTGTCATGCCAGTCCTTCCCCGTCTACCGCCATCTCTGCCATGTCCTGTCCCCTCCTGCCATCCTGTGTCAGCAAATCAGTGTCTACCGAATCCTTCCCACGCGGTGAGGCCCCACTGAATCAGGAGCGCAGTTCCCATGGGGTGAGGAGGCCTGGATAAAAGATCCCCACTCCTTTCCCGTAAATGTTTGGACTTTGTCTTCTGGGGGGAGATAAAAGAGTCAAACGCTATGTGACAGCATATAATCTGTTGAAGAGTCTCAGAAAATTGTTCCCTGAGTTGGCATGAACTGGCCAGGGCAGGTCCAGTCTCTGTCTTCACCACCTGCACCTCCCACACGGTGGCCTCAGAGCAGCCGATGCAAGTGAGGGGTCAGAGAGATTTCCGAAACTTAGGTCTCACTATAGCGAACCATGCCATAGGGACAGAACTCCATTTCTCTTTTTCCCCTTTTCCTCTGTAAAAGTCTCCTTCTGATGGAGTTGAGCTAAATGGCCGCACCATCCCTGGGCTAGCTTTGATTTCCTGCCTCCAAAGCTGAGGCCCTTCATTACTGCCTGGGCTGCAGTAAGCCCTTCTGTCAGCCCTGAAGAGCTCCTTGGTTTTAGTGAGAGGAAATTCAGTTGAAGCTGAAAATTGCCAAAATAGCTTTTCAGATTTCTCCACACAGCCT
Organism: Redunca redunca; assembly: GCA_006410935.1. Lineage (NCBI taxonomy): Eukaryota > Metazoa > Chordata > Mammalia > Artiodactyla > Bovidae > Redunca > Redunca redunca. The sequence continues at coordinate 277,682 of SJYQ01008292.1, forward strand.
TGAGCCCAACAGGTAAGGCACAAGGCATCGGTGTGGTTGGTCCTTCAAATTATTTTGGAGCTGAGGGAACAAGATCCCGGCTGGACCTTCTCAAGGCCCCTCTGGCTCCCTCTGCCTTTACCAACTGCAGGAAATTCTGAGTCTTGAATCATAGGGTCTCATCAATTAACCAAGCAAACTCTTCTACCTGGAGAATCCAGGCCTGGATTCCTCCCTGGAGAATCCCATGGACAGAGGAGCCTGGTGGGCTACAGTCCATAGGTTTGCAAAGAGTTGAACATGACTGAAGTGACTTAGTATGCTTGCAGACAAAAGCAAATTTCAGTATCTCTTCTTATATGATTTGGGAAATGGTCAGTAAAGCTGAAGGCATTTTTACCAAACAGGTTCAGTTCAGTTCAGTTCAGTCACGTCCGACTCTTTGCAACCCCATGAATCGCAGCACGCCAGGCCTCCCTGTCCATCACCAACTCCCGGAGTTCACTCAGACTCACTTGATGCCATCCAGCCATCTCATCCTCGGTTGTCCCCTTCTCCTCCTGCCCCCAATCCCTCCCAGCATCAAAGTCTTTTCCAATGAGTCAACTCTTCGCATGAGGTGGCCAAAGTACTGGAGTTTCAGCTTTAGCGTCATTCCTTCCAAAGAAATCCCAGGTTGATCTCCTTCAGAATGGACCGGTTGGATCTCCTTGCAGATTAGAAATGGGAAAAAAAAAAAAACTTTTATTTGATTGCAGTTGTTCTTAAACTTGACTGTGCATCAGGATCTCCTGGAGCGTTTGTGAGAGCCGATAGCTGGGCATTACTCCCAGAGTTTCTGATTCAGAAGGCCTGGGGAACCTACATTTATTTTAAGTTCCTTGGTGATCCTGATGCTGCTGGTCTCAGTCCCACACCCACTGGGAAACATTTATCAAATAAATGTTAAGAAGGTAGGAAGGATTCACTGGAAAATATGAAAGAAAAGGAAATAATCCCCTCTGATCCCACAGCCTGCTGATAATTGTTCAATATTTTGGTATATTTCCTTCCAGCTTTTTCACTATTAATAGGATTAGCTATATCCCTTTATCATTTAGCTGCTTATGAACTCATTGGCTACAGACATACGTTAATAGATGGCTTTACCATTATTTAACTCCCTGTTGTCAGACATTTAGTTTGTAGCCTCTTTGCTCACAGCGTTTGTTTAAAGCCTCAAGGTGGGGGCCTGGCCATGGGCTGGATCTGGGAGATGGTCATGGATGTGAGGCCATGCCTGCCCCTTGGCTGTCTCCTGCAGTCCTCTGGCTGCAGCTAGGCCAGCACTCTACAGTTAGCATCATGAATCATCCCAGGTGAGCGTGAAACCAGGATTTCAGCTTTTCCTCTGAGTTTCAAAATTCGAAATTGCAAAATTACTACTACAAAATTCACTTTGTAGTAGTAAGATTACCAAGACACAGAGTGCCTGTTCTTTTGGAAGCAAAGTAAGTAGTGATTCTGTACAAAACAGAGAAGGGAAGAAACCTTTTTAATCCCTGGTGACTGAAGGCGTTCTTACTAGCCAGGATGGGGGCACTTCATGAAGACAGACTGCCTCATAATGAAACAGGCACAAGACACAGGCGGGATGATTTTTTTTTTTTTTAATTTGTTGTGGTAAAACGTACATAATAGAAACGTTAACAGCCATTGACGTGTACCGTTGATTGATTGGCACTAAGTACACTCACAGTATTGTGTACTATCCAGCTCCACCATCCATGCCCAGAGTGTTTTCACCATCCAGACAGAAACTCTGTACCCACTGAACGATGATGCCCTACTCTGCCCTCTGCTCTGGCAACCTCCGCTCTCATTTCTGTCCACGCGAAGCTGCCTCTTCTGTGTCTCGCATGCAGGTGGAATCACAGACCTCACTCCTTTGTGTGGGGCTGATTCACTGCTTTCCGGGCCTTCCCAAGCTTCATCCCCGTGGCAGCGCGCATCCCTACTGTGTGTCCTTTTCTGTGGCCGCGTAACATTTTGTTGCGTGTATGTGCCGCGTTTTTGTCTGTTCCTCTGTTCATGGATCGTTGGGTTGTTCCCACTTTATTGGCCGGTGTGAATAATGCTGCTGTGAACACTGGGGCTAACCTAACTGTTGGGGCCCCTCCCTTGGGAATGCTTTTTAAATCACCGTTCTCTGAAGTGATCCGATGTTTCCAGTGTCTGTTACAGCCTGAGCAGGCTGCTGGGCAGGCATGGAAGAAATGTGGGAGCAAGAGGAGGAAGAGTGTGTCCACGAACCAGCCTAATCTTGCATGATGTAATGTGAACAAATGCTACAGTGGTTTGGGTGCAAAATGTTAAATTCTACAGTTAAGCTAATTGCTACTTTAGAAATCATGTGAATAAACCCAGAGGGCTCATTCTGTCAATTCTGGAATTTTGTCATCATAGAGGCTCTCCCTTGGGCTATTATTGTTACATTTGAGAGAAATATCAGTTATGAACATGGAAAGGAAGAATTGTTGCCAGGAAGAACTCAAGGTGGAATCAGAGTGATGCCAAGCAGAGAAAGAGCAGATTCTGTTACTGGCCAAACCCGACTTTTTACAAGTTCAGAGTCTTAACTTGGGCCCTGGTGTCAGGAAGCTCAGTCATCTTTATGGCTCCTCAGAGGAATACAACCAATACAAGGCTTGTTTTAATCAGGGCACTGCTGATTACTGATGACTCCAGCCCTTTCCCGGGGAAGGATGGCACCTCCCAACAAAGCAATCAGTTATGGTCATGCCATCACCTCGTTACTTCTGCAGCCCAGCTGCTGCAGACGCCTGCTGGGGAGACCCAGAGTTGCGGGCTGTCTGAGGCGCTGGGATTCCCAGTGGGCTGCGCTAAGTGGCAGTTGTTTGAATTAAAGGCGAGTTGCGGGTGGGTTGGGATTGCCTGGGCTGGATTCGGATGATCTACTGTCAGCTTCAGAGCTCTGTGACCCCATTCTGTGTAAGAGCTTGTCAGCATCCCAGGAGTGACTGGTTCACAAGTCTGCGCTGATTGGAAGGACACTGCTAATCAAGAGACTGGGGGAGCAGGGGCAGAACCCAGCCCAGAGGGGTCACATGGCTTCTTGGGGTGACTGGAGTCTGCAGGCACACAACTCCAGGAGCAAGGAAAAGAGACTCCCCTTGTCCCAGAGAAAGAAAGGGGGCTAAACTGACAGAAATGAAGACCAGTTGTTATGTAATTTTCAGGATTTGATTGTTTTTTTAAGCTAAAGAAACAAGAAGGTCTATGAATACTAACCTATTCATACAAGTGTCTGCCCCCATCACACCTTCCTGACTCCCTCTCCTCTTGTTTTCTCTCATGTTTCAACACTCTCTAGCCAGTCCTCATGTGTTAGGTCCCTCACATGCCCCCCTGTCCCTTTGCCCATGCTATATTTATAAATAAAATCCCCTTTCCTTCTCCACTGGTGAAATTGTACTCACCCTTGAAGATTCGCTTCATCTTCCACTTCTTAAAGCCTTTCCCATTCTGCTGCTGCTGCTGCTACTGCTAAGTCGCTTCAGTCGTGTCCGACTCTGTGTGACCCCATAGACGGCAGCCCATCAGGCTCCCCCGTCCCTGGGATTCTCCAGGCAAGAACACTGGAGTGGGTTGCCATTTCCTTCTCCAATGCATGAAAGTGAAAAGTGAAAGGGAAGTTGCTCAGTTGTGTCCGACTCTTAGCGACCCCATGGACTGCAGCCTACCAGGCTCCTCCGTCCATGGGATTTGCCAGGCAAGAGGACTGGGTGCCATTGCCTTCTCCACCCATTCTGCTGGCATTGGCTAAAGTTCTCCCTTCTCTGTTTCCACCCTAGTTGATATGCGTCTTCTTATCGTGCAGTCCCAATCATGTTGAAGTGATTGGTTTCAGTCCATTTTTGTTTTCCTACATATTTGTATATGCATAAATCAGAGGGTGGTTCTGTCACATATAAGTGGTACCATATTCTATTAACCATTTTGCAACTTGCTTTTCACTCAGTATTCTTATTTACCCATGCATTATGTTCTAATTTGCTTAGTTTAACAGCTTCATAGCATCCCATTGTATGAATAGTCCACGTTTTATCTGTTTCCCCGATAGGTAGACATTTAGGTTGCATTTTATTGTTAAACATATTCTGCATTAAACATCGTTTTGCGCACCTACTTGTACACTTATGTAAGTTTCTCTAGGTAATATCTTGAAGTATGGTTGCTGGATTCTTAGGTCCTCATATAGTCAATTTTACTAGATATGCCCAATTGTTCATAAGAATGGCTGTGGCAGTTTCCGTTTGGACCAGCAGTATATATGTGAGAGCTCCTTTTTCCCTCACCATTTCATAGTATCAAAGTTCTTCAGGTGGTGCCACCCTGGACTGTCATTTTTGTCTTCATTTCTCTGATTTCCACTGAGGCTGAGTATCTGGTGTTTACTGGTCACGTGACTTTCTTCTGTGAATTCCCTGCACAGGCCATTTGTTCATTTTTCAGATTTCACCTGTCTGTGTGATGTCTCTGTCTTGTTGCAGTGTAGACTCAGATAATCAAAGTCAGGGCTTTTATCATGTGTAACAACTGGACTTGCTTTCCTCATGCATCAAAATGTTTTCCAAGTCAATACAACAGCAATAAATCTAGCAGGTGTTTAACAGATAAGGAACAACGTGCAAGTCCTGCACACACACACAGAAGTTAGAAGTTCCTCATGCCCAGAGTGGAGTTTATGGGTTTGGTGGTAATAACACAAACAACCCCTTCCCTTCATGGGTACCATTATATACTTTCAAAGTGCTTGTCTATCCATTGTATCACTTCTCAAAGTAGCCTCGTGAGGTAAGGAGGATAGGTTGCCAGTGATCTTTAGACTGTAGGTAAGATTTCCCGAAGCTGCCCTAAGGAGTAGTCTCAGATATGGTGAAGGTTCAGTGTTTTTTTTTAAAGATTTTTTTTTATATGGACCATTTTTTAAATCTTTATAGCATTTGTTACAAGATTGCTTCTGTTTTTTGTTTGGGGTTTTTTTGTGGGTTTTTTTTTTTTGGCTGTAAAGCATATGGGATCTTAGCTTCCCAGCCAGGAATCAAACCAGATGAAGTCTTAACTGGACTGCCAGGTAGGTCCCTGGTGAAGAGAGCATTCTTGTTGCCATTTTACAAATGACGAAATTAGAAATTTTTGAAATTGAGATTTGTGGTTTTTTAGTTGAAGGTAGATAATCCTTTAGAGTTTCACACAAGCTGGCCTTTGCTGATTGCATCCTCCTGATGTTAACATGTTCCTTTGTCTTCTGTATGTCCCATAAAAGGCTGGTAAAATTTAAAGGCTTGGTTAGATTTAGGTTTGTTTGTTTAAAAAACCAAGAACCCTTTATTGCTGATGGTGGGTGTTCCCTTCAAGATGCACAGAATGCCTGGCTATCTTTCGGTGGAGTCAGCAGCCATTGCTTACGCCTAGATCAGTTAATTCATCAGGAGTTACAGAATGGGGGTGTTCACATTCTATTTTTCCTCCCACATTTATCAGCAGGAGTGAGTCTAGGAAGAGAAGCTTCTCCTCACTAACTAGTTACCCTGATGGAGTTTACACAGGAAAGTTAGAGTGGATGTTTGCTTCTGTATTTACTGCTTGTCAGAGTAATGAGTTGGTTCCCTGCCATCCTCTGAAAGGCTTTCTCCTCCTTTCTTAGGAGAAGTTAAACATGGGATTCATGTCTTAGTCTTTATCCTTTGATTTGACCTGACTGAGATGTGAGAACTCACCCACATGGGTGGCAGCTCCTCTCTGGTGGTGAGTAGTTTGGACAAGGACCGTGAAACCTAGTGGAGTGAACACGGACTGTGGACTCAGTTGTATCTGAATTTGTATCTTCGTGTTGGCACTTCCCAGCCATGTGACCCTCAGCACACTGCTTACCTTTTCTGAGCCCAAGTTTTCCCAGAAATACGAGGGAAGTTAATAATACCCGTCTCCTGGGATTCTTGTCTGGATTCAGGGAAAGTGAATGGAGCCGAGCCCAGGACCTGGTTCATGATGGAGGCCTGGGAAATGGTCACTTTAACCTGTGTGTTAGGGAATGCAGCCCTCCTTGCCACTTTTCAAACAGAATTGGCTTCCTGAAGTCTGACAGTGGCCTGTCACTTGGTGCCTTGAAGCATCAGGGCTCTCTCTTAGGGTGGGGGTGGAGAGTGGCCCTCACATGCACATTCCAGGTAGGAAAAGGAAGAAGAGAAGGTCAGGGAGGTGCACCTTCCAGCTGTCTAGTCCCCTTTAGAGACCCTCAGTCAGCTCATCAGGCTCGCTGGCCTTCCTTAGGAGTAAAGGAAAATGAAGGTCTCTGTTTTCTCTTGCTCGAACCATTGTCATCTCAGTAACAAGTTCTAGAAGGAAGGAGGAGGGAGGAAATAGAGAGGCTGCCAGGAGCATTCACTACTGAAACTTAGGAAAACCCACCCTGTCTTGCACACCTTTGTCTTTTCTGCACAGGCCATCGGGAATGCTAAAACCACACGCAACGACAACAGCAGCCGTTTCGGGAAGTACATTCAAATCGGCTTTGACAAGAGGTACCGCATCATCGGGGCCAACATGAGGACCTACCTGTTGGAGAAGTCCAGAGTGGTCTTTCAGGTGAGCCGTGTGACTGCGCTTTTTGTATTTTTTCCCAGGGATGGTGCTTCCTTGCTCCTTGTTCCACTCCCTCTGCCCAAAGAACATCTCGTCTTCTGAACCTGGACTTGGATAGACGTGTGCTTTTGGTCTTCTTTCTTCCTTTTTCTATTAATAAGTTTTCATTTATAGGTATCAGACCTGAAAAACCTTTTATCCCATATGATATGTTTCAATGGGCATTGTGTTTAGATTCAGTCAGCAAACATGTGTTGTCTGGTGTGCTAGGCATCAAAGAGAAGACAGTCATGTTCCTTGTGGACTTCAGAGTCTTGTGATCTGGGCAATGTCATATAGGGTCTGTGGGTTTCCTCTTTCACCAGGAAACTCACTTGGTAAGTTGTATTTTTTAAAAAAGCTATTTGGCCATTTTCTTAGTTTCCGTTACAAATAAATGGAGATCTCGCCTCTCACGTGTCTCACGTCTTCTTTGCTCACCTTTGGTTCCCTCCTTCCGAATAGTCTTTGGCCTCTCGGGGACCGTCCTCCTCCTGCACCCTGGCCTCCAGTGGTGGTCGGTGCAGCTCACAACCCCGAGTGCAGTTCCCTCCACCCCGCAGGTTTGGTGGGACCGCCCCATTTGCGGACCACTGCAATTTCACTGCGACAGCGCAGACAGCCTGCTGGGCTGGGTTTGGGTGAGACGTGCTCTGACCGTGGCTATGGCTAGACTCCCCGTGGGTTTCTTCCTCTTCCTTGCCCTCTGCACTCAGGCTTCCTGAAGCCCCTGTCCCCACCGCCCAGCACCGCCACTCTGCCTGTGTAAGGCAGGTCTGGCCCTGATGTCCACTGTAAGTCCTTTCCCCTCACTGTCCCAGCCTGATGATTGCAGGGGCAGAGCTTCTCCTAGTGCCAAGCCTCCCAGGGGCGAGAGGGAGCCCGCACCAGGGAAGTGACAGTCTTCCCAGTGTGAGCTAGGCAGCACAGTTGCCTGAGCCAGTGCTGACCCATGGGGCTGTCCCGGGTGAAACTGCAGGGATGCTCTGTGAGGGAGGAAGAGAGACCATGCCTTGTTTTGCTTAAGTCCAGAGGTAAACATCTTCTTGTTGGCAGAAGGGCCCCGTAAAAGTGAATGCAGACTCCGGAGGTAGGAGTTGAAGGTGGCAGAGCTGTGAAGGAAAGGTCTTGACCTCTGTCCCCCAGAGCACCCTGGAGTTCGAACGGGGCAAGGGACAGTCTTGGGGTCCCTGCCCCTCACACTGAGCAACTGTGTTTTCTCCTCTAGGCAGACGATGAGAGGAATTACCACATCTTTTACCAGCTCTGTGCGGCTGCCAGTCTTCCAGAATTTAAGGAGCTGGCACTAAGTAAGTGAAGGGGATGCTGCCCGTTCTGGGGGGCTGGGCGCTGCGGCAGCAGGGAGTGCTTCTGGGAGCTCTGCTCAGGGTCCTCCATCCTGGGGTTCTCAGCTCTGCCTCTCGGGGGGCCCAGCCCCAGACCTCTGTGAGTTTCATGCCCCCAGAGAATGAGAGGAAAAGAGGCCAGAGGTGGCACAGTGTTGCTCAGAGCCTCAATGAATTAACATTCATTATTATTTTGGAAAGTATGTTTCACACCAGACACCATGAGAAACATGTCCCCACCATGAGGATGTAGAGATTTAGGTAATGCATGCCACTTAAGTGTGGCCCAGCCACTCTAAGTCACATTTGAGGATTGAGACAAAGAGAAAGAAAGGGGTGAGGGTAAAGCAGAGGTAAGACAGGGATGGCTCCAGAGGCACGTCGGAGAATCCCGGGCCTCCCTGTGGAAGGCGAGGTGGGGTGCTGAGAGGAGTTTCCCTGCACCCTGAGCCCCAGCCAGACCACAGCACGGGGTCCTCCCTGCAGGCAGACAGCTTGCACACACCCGCCCTGCAGTGCTCGGGCCGGGATGGAGCAGCCGGAATGGGAGGCCGGCGGGAGCCTTGCTGCTGCCCTTAGATAGGAGGACAGCTTTCCGGTGGGTCCCCCTCACCCTGCATTTATGCTGCTGCTGTTTGCTGAGGGGCCTTGATGTGAACCTAGCGGAGCCGAGAAAGCGAACGCTTCCGTCGCTCAGTCGTGTCCGACTCTGCGATCCCATGGACAGTAGCCCACCAGGCTCCTCTGTCCATGGGATTCTCCAGGCCAGAATATGGGAGTGGGTTGCCATGCCCTCCTCCGGGCGATCTTCCTGACCCAAGACTTGAACCCAGGTCTCCCACACTGCAGGCAAACTGTTTACGATCTGAGCCACCAGGGAAGCCCTGAGTGGAGCTGAGAGCCAGCCAAGGCAAGAAGGGCAAGCAGGCTTTAGTTCTCGATGCCACACTCATGCAGCTGCTCTCCTTGGGCCTGGAGCCCTCCCCCACCTATATGCGGGGCCGTAGCTTTGACTATTGACTGACTCCTGCTGCTGAGTCCTCCAGGCCAACTCCTGAGGGGTTTGTCTGCTGAGGGCAAGCCTTAGGCCACACAGCTTGCCCTGCCTGGCCCGTCATCTGAGTTTTGGGAGGTGTGGGTAGGCTCAGGACTAGCAGATGGGGTACAGAGCTGGATGTCTAGACGGGCTAGCTGGCTGTCGCACAATGGCTAGAGACCTAGACTTCTGAGGCTTGGCAGTCCCAGAGCCAAATCCTTGCCACCATAAGGGCCCAGGGCCAGATCCACCTCTGGCCGCTCCAGCCGAGGCTCCCAGGAGGTAAAATACAGTCGGCAGGTCAAGCCTGGGTCTGCCCTCTTCGCTTGCTGCTCTGCTTGGCTGGTAGCCAAGCAGAGTGGATGCTGGTAGCAGTCAGTGCCTGTGTCGAGCACTTTAGCACCAGTTCCTTCTTTCACTGAACCCTGTGCAGGTGAGTTTGGCCCTGGGGCTGTACTGATGAACCAGACATGGCAGGTCCTGCCCTTGCTTTGCTTACAATACAGAGTGAGAAGGGTGTGCTAAGGAGTGGGTCACAGTTGCTCAGGGACAGTCGGTCTAAGTTGGACCCCAAAGGAGGAAGCCTTGGATGACGCTTGACACTGGTTTTGTGCCCTGCTCAAGCTGCTCAGTGCTTGCAGGTCTGATTCTCCCCAGTGGTCGTAAACTCCTCGGAGAAGGAATGAACGTTACCAGCCTTGTTTGATGGGTTCTGCCGTGAGCTGGCTGCTTGGGGCTCTGATGTTGGCTCACAGTCACAGGGACCAGAAAGGCAGGCCATGTAAAGGCTGACACCATCCTCCCCAACTCCTTCCCATGGGCCCTGCGGGACCTCTCAGAGCCAACCTGCAGGGGATGAAGACTTTTTTCTAGGGCTAATTTTATAGAAAATGAATGAATACTGGCAAGACCCATCTGGCTGTATTTGGACCATTTTATTCCAAATGTAACTTTAATAGGAAAGAAATCATCATTTTTTTGGGTTTTTTTTCCCCCACTTACAGGAGAGCATTGAGGTGAGAAATGACTTTTCTTTACTCCGTGTTTCAGCAAGGTGCAGGCTCCTTAGGCCCCTGGCTGGAGAGTTGAAAAACTACCCAATTGGATTAGTTTCTTGCTTTCTTACCTGCCTGTGCCCTCCAAGAGCATCTTGGAGTGACGTGAAGAGCCTTTGATAAGCTCTCATGCTCAGGCGCGAGGCTGTCTTCTGCCTTGTGGGCAGATTGGCTGTGAGCCCTGAAGCTTGACATTTTTAGTTCCACTGATAACCCTGGTTGAGTGGATGGAAACGTCAAATAAAAGAAGGACGAGCCAGTGGCTTCTAGTGAATATTCAGACATGCCTCGCCTTCCTCCCCCTTTTCTTCACTTAAACTGTTGTTCAGATGCAGAGATCTCTGTAAGACCCCTTGGCCCTGCAGGAGTTCTGTGCATTTGTCTGAGGACAGAGCAGCTAACAGATGTGCAGACAGCCAGCCGCACTTCCCTTTGCCCTGTTGTTGGTGGTCTGTTGTATTAAAATGACCTCAGTATGAGATTAAAAAAAAAAAAATACAATTAATAATGTATTAGAGAATGAATGCACGCGTGCCTGCTCAGTAACTTCAGTCGCGTCTGACTCTTTGCGACCCTATGGACTTTAGCTCACCAAGCTCCTCTGTCCATAGGAGTCTCCAGGCAAGAATACTGGAGTGGGTTGCCATGCCCTCCTCCAGGGGATCTTCCCAACCCAGGGATCGAACCCAGGTCTATTATAGCACCTGAATTGGAACGAGGGTTCTTTACCTCTAGTGCCACCTGAGAAGCCTTAGAATATGCATAAATGCTGGTTAAAAGAAGTATAGCAGACTCACATTCCTGTCACACAGTCAGGAATAAATCCTTTCTTCTTTTATTTCCATGGCTATATTGATACAGTTTTATAAGCACCTTCTCTTGAAGCACCCTCTCTTGCCTTGCACAAGTTGGAGTACAGCCTCCCCAGGTGAAGTACAAGCCCTGGGCCGTGGTCTTGATGGTCCATTGCTCTCATCGCTGGCTTCACAACCCCTTTGTACACTGGTTTGATCCAGTGAACCAGTTAATAGGGGATTCCATGGTGTTTGTCTCCTTGGAAATTCTAAGTAAAGAAAGAGACCCAACTGGAGGACAAGAGAGCCCTCTCTGGGATGGGATAATTGGCTTCCTGGGCCGAAACGTAGAGCTGAGATGCAGGCAGGCTAAGTAAATAGGGACTGCAGCCTGTTGGGATGTCTGTCTTATGAAGAGAGTCTGGGGTGTGATGTTAACAGAGGTGATTGCAGCCTTAAAGCAGAAGGAAGGAAGACAGTTATTTTGATTGTAGTAGAGAATGCTGTGATTGGCCAGGATACCCTTGCAGTGATGAACCTCAGTGGGAGGAAGTTACCCTGCAGGGCCTGTGAGTTTGGGAACTCAAAGCCCAGAAGGGTGGAGTGGTCTGTCTGACTTAGAATGTGAGACAGCAGGACCGTGGCTGCTGACAACGACTGGTGTTTGATTCTGAAAATGCCTCCTTCCCTCCAGTGTGACAGTTTAGTGTTCTTGGAGTCGCAGACAACTCTAGTATATCAGCTGATACTTTTGATAACGAGTTAGGTTGTATCTATGGCTAAGCAATGGGATAGCATAGATATCCATCTCCTTAGCAGGGTGATCAAGGAATGGGCTGCCAGGTCTGGCCAAACCCTGGGTGAGCCTGCCCCTAAAAACCCCATGGCGCTCAGTTTGCCTGTCTGGAAAATGGGAGTAAATATACATTTGGCCCTCCATATCTGCGGTTTCTACTTCCGTGGATTCAGCGAACGGAAATTCGACCCACAGTTGTAGAGGGCTGATTGTACTACAGCATTTTATATAAGTTGCTCAGTTGTGTCCGACTCTTTGAGACCCCATGGACTGTAGCCCGCCAAGCTCCTCCGTCCAGGGGATTCTCCAGGCAAGAATACTGGAGTGTTTTGCCATTCCCTTGTCCAGGGGACCCTCCCGACCCAGGGAGCACACCTGGGCCTCCTGCACTGCAGGCAGACCCTTTGCTGTCTGAGCCACCGGGGAAGCTCTATTTTATATAAGAGACTTCAGCATATGTAGAGTCTGGTATCTGGGGGGGGATCCTGGAACCAACTCTCTGTGGATACACAGGGACAACTGTATTCAGTCATCCCCATATGGACACTGTAAAAATCATCAAACGAGGTGTTTTGAAAGGTAAATGTGAGGGGGCATAGAATTGGTGTTTTATTAAACCTCTAAAGCTGTTACAATACTCTGTGTCAGAGCTTCCAGGGTGATGAGAACGAAAGATCTAAATTTGCCATCTTCCACAAAGAGCTAATGTCACTTGCTTCATCAAAATGGGCTTTTCTGTGGCCGTGAGTGAGCTCGGGGCTGGAGTCCTTCATCTCCCAGCTCAGGTGCCTGCAGTCATCAGGGAGAGTCAAAACGACTCCTCCAGGAAGCCCGCCCTTGTTTAACGTGACTGCTGTTATGCTGTTTATTCCTGTGTACAGTGTTCCTTGCTGGTTGTGTGTGGATTGGGCTGGTGGGAGGAAATGGCAGAGTGCAGTGCTTACTGGAGCATAGGATCGGAGGTGGGGAGTGGAGAAATCTGGCAGGGGAGGTTGGCAGGGGCTGAACAAGTGGAGCCCGAGGAGTGACAGTGAGGAAGCTGTTGGATCTGGGACGTAGAGGTGGTGAAGGAAGGAAGAGCCTTGGATCTGGAGTGTTTGGAGGAAGCCACTTAATCAAAGGTCCAGGAGGCCCTTCTCTGGAGCTTGACCTTTGCCTTGAGGGCAGTGGTCTCCACGGGGCGTTCGGCAGGGAGTGGTGTGATCAGTTTCCCGTGATTTGGAGGAGGGTTTTGAAAGGACAGGAGCAGAAGCCAGGGGAAAGGCCTAGAGCCTTTTGCAACAGTTCTCAGACAACAGAAGCTGAAGGTCAGGCCCGGGGCAGTGGCAGTCAGGAGAGAGGAAGGAAACAGAGTGAAGAAATTCTTCAGAGATCAAGTCAGAAGGACAAGATATTGAAGGGGGTCCCCGGGAGTTGCCGGGCAGCTGTGCTGAAGCACGTGTAGCTAATGTGCCGTCAACTGTGTGTGCCCAGGTCAAGAGAAGATCTTTGAGCTGGTGTTTGCAGGGGCGGAAGGAAAACAGCCAGTGTCCAGTGTTGGCATCTTATCAAATCCAAGCCCTGGACAGGGTTGTAGCCCCACAGAGGTGCTAGTTTGTGGAAAGTGTAAGTGACTTTCGAGGGTAATGTTGATTGGCTGCAACTGTTGCCTGAAACCCTGGCTTCTGAGCCCTGGGGTGCAGACACTGCCTGGCTCACTGCTCCATGTGCTCCCCTGAGGGCACCTCTGAATCGATGACAGACCTGGGTGCCTGCTCACTCCCTGTCCAGGCGGTGAGCAGAGGCCTGACGGAAGAGGAATTAAACTGAGGGTTGAGGGCAAGCACTGAGCCTCAATCTGGGTTTGCACACATGCTTGAATAGCTCACGGTGCCCTAACGTTTAAAACAAAAAAGGCTGTGTCCCCCTGGGCACGTCACTGCCCTTCATGTGTTAAATGAAGCTGTCAGAGTCAGAGATTACGGATGGTCACGGAGGTCTGCTTCTAGAGTGGGTGTACATTTTTTTTTACCATGTTTCTCAGAGCCTTTTAAAGATAAGTCTACTGTAATTGAACTCTACGGTAATTGAACCAGCCCTTTTATTGTCTCACGTTTTTTCACGTATCCGTTTAACGCAAGCACAGGTTCTCCACTGAAGTGTCGTTTTCTGTCTTTTGATCCTCAGTCTTCTGTCCCATTTGCCGTGGTCAATAAAGATGATATTTGAAACCCTGTTTGGCTCCACTTATACGAGGCACCTAGAACAGTCAATCTCATAGAGTCAGAAAGTACATTGGTAGATGCCCAGGGGTGGGGGTAGGGTCAGAGGGGGAAGGGGACTTAGTGTCTAATGGGGACAGGGTTTCGGTTTAGGAAGGTGAAAAATTCGGGAGGTGGTGATGGCAAGATTGCACAGCAGTGTGAATGTACTCAGTGCCACTGAGCCCGGTAGTTGAAAGAAAGTGAAAGTGAAGGTCGCTCAGTCGTGTCCAACTGTTTGCAACCCCATGGACTCTACAGTCCATGGAATTCTCTAGGCCAGAATACTGGAGTGAGTAGCCTTTCCCTTCTCCAGGGGCTCTTCCCAACCCAGGGATCAAACCCAGGTCTCCCGCATTACAGGTAGATTCTTTATCAGCTGAGCTACAGGGAAGCCCAAGAATACTGGATTGGATAGCCAGATTATCCCTTCTCCAGCGGATCTTCCCAACCCTGGAATCAAACCAGGGTCTCCTGCATTGCAAGCGGATTCTTTACCAACTGAGCTATGAGGGAAGCCTCGAACTCTGTAGTTAAATATGGTTAAAATAGTATGTTTTATGTGACTCTTACCACAATTTTTAAAAAAAGATGAAATTTGAAAGGGTTCCACGTCTTGCTGGGAATATACTCTGGCCTGGGACAGCTTGCCCAGGGGCTAGGCATCCTTGGGGGCGTGCTCTGCGGTGAACCTGGGATGCAGCATCCCACCTGTGCCTGACCCCTCACTTCCTTTTCCACTGCAGCCTGTGCTGAGGACTTCTTCTACACGTCACAGGGAGGAAACACGGTCATCGAGGGTGTGGATGATGCTGAGGACTTTGAGAAGACTCGACAAGCCTTCACACTCGTTGGTAAGGAGCTTGGGGATGGGGAGAAGGGACCAGAGGGTTGATTTCACAAAGAAGAAACCTCAGCAATGTCCTGCTTGGCTTACCAAGCTTAATAAGCTGGTGGGGAAGCCCTCTGGCTCCTGGTGAATATCTTCTTATTTTTACTCTACCCCAACCCGCAGGCTCCCAAGCAGACGGTGTGGAGCTCTGATGCCCTTTCTTAACAATAGGATTTGAGCGTTGATGTCTCGGATCAACCATGGACCACCATGGATCCCCCCCTTTCACTCCCTCGGGGCATGGACACAAACTGAGAGCAGACGTATCTTTTTGTGTTGTGGTCTGGGTTTGAAGCAGTGTGTTCTAGCAAAAAGAACATGCCCTAGGGGCTGAAACTACCCACGTACCACCATTGTGGAATCCAAGTTGGAAATGGAGCATAAAGATCTGGCAGCTCTGTAATTCAGGCCGTGTTATGTCTGTTAATGCTGTTTCCATCTCGAGCTTAGCAGTGGAATCCATAAAACAAGAATTTCTCTCTGTTCTTCTTGGTCCTAAAGGGCAGTTCAGTTCAGTCACTCAGCCGTGTCCAACTCTTTGGAACCCCATGGATTGCCGCAGGCCAGGCCTCCCTGTCCATCACCAACTCCCAGAGTTTGCTCAAACTCATGTCCACTGAGTTGGCAGTAGAGCTAGAGAAAAGTGCCCCCTTCTCTGGCCAGTGCTGGGGGAGAAGAGCCCCAAGGTGGTAGGCAATCCATGCTTAACTGGGAAGTTGAAGTGGTAAATTCCTGGGACCTGCAGCCAACAAAGGGGAAGCTTGGGAGGTTAGCCTGAAATCCACAGAGTGGCTCAGGGGACCCTGGTGCTCTTCCCAGCCCTTCCCTGATGGACATTTGGCCTCTGAGAGGTCTGATCAACCTAGAGCAGCATTTCTTAGGTTGTTTGGGGATTCGAATCTGCCTGCAATGCAGGAGACCCAGGTTCGATGCCTGGGTCAGGAAGATCCCCTGGAGAATGAAATGTCAACCCACTCCAGTATTCTTGCCTGGAGAATCCCATGGACAGAGGAGCCTGGCGGGCCACAGCCCATGGAGTTGAGAGCGACTAACACTTCGCACTTTTACTTTGGGAATCAGGGACATTTCATCCAAGGTCCAAATAAAACATGGCTGAACAGGGCTCACCCTGATCACCACGTGGGGAGAAAAGCAGGACTGCCTGTGCTCAGGTCTGAGTGCCGTTCCCTTCTCTGGATAACTGGTGGATATATGTGGTTTGCCTTTTGTACCCATGAGACAGAAACCACACTGATTATCCCAACAGAGTAAAATTACTGTAATTGTTGATAAGAGCAGTAGTAGATAATTAGCTATTAAATAAGAGGATTTAAGGGGCCCAGAAGTAGTGGGTGTAAAAGAACCATCTTGAGGGTGAGGAGGAGATTCCGTGCAGGAGCTAGTGATGAGGAGAGCCCCACACCCACACCAGGCTGAGATTTCCAACACTTGTAGGGGATGCAGCTGCACCAAGGTCGGGAAGCCCTCTGGTGGTGAAGGAAGCTACTGCAGGGTGTGAGCCAGCCCCAGTCTGTATAAGCAGACTGCAGTATACCCCAGGGTGTGGTGGAGCCAGAACTTCTCAGAAGCAGCTTCTAATGGGGGGGCCTGGCCTGCGGACACGGCTGATTTCTCAGCTGAGAGGTGCCCAGTCTGCCAGGATGAGTGCTGATGACCGCAGGGACCAGTTCCAGTTCAGGCGTTAAGTTGTGTCCAACTCTTTGCGACCCCATGAATCACAGCACGCCAGGCCTCCCTGTCCATCACCAACTCCCAGAGTCCACTCAGACCCACGTCCACTGAGTCGGTGACGCCATCCAACCATCTCATCCTCTGTTATCCCTTCTCCTCCTGCCCTCAATCTTTCCCAGCATCAGGGTCTTTTCCAATGAGTCAGCTCTTTCATCTGGTGGCCAAAGTATTGGAGTTTCAGCTTTAACATCAGTCCTTCCAATGAACACTCGGGACTGTTCTCCTTTAGGATGGACTGGTTGGATCTCCTTGCAGTCCAAGGGACTCTCAGGAGTGTTCTCCAACACCACAGTTCAAAAGCATCAATTCTTCTGCACTCAGCTTTCTTTATAGTCCAACTCTCACACCCAGACCAGGCCCAGGAATGGGAAAGCTGCTCTCACCTGGCTGAGTCTCCGCAGCGCCCTCTACTGGCAAAGCGTCATATGCCACCCGCAGGCCGAGAGGAAGTGTTCACAGGCTCTAGGTCCAGTGTAACCAAGCAGGGCAAGAAGGGCAGCTTTGAAGCTGAGAGATACCAAATTGATGACAGGCACCCCTGAGTTTCCCCAGCATCACGCAGCTGTTTTATTCCCCAGAGCTGGGGAGCAGGTTTAGAGGAGACTTGACACCGAGCAGGATAGCATTCTGTACAGAAGGGAGAAGGGCCCCTGTGTGGGTGGTGGGTGTGAGCGGATGAAGGCTGTGCCCTCCAAGGCCCTAAGGAGACTCGGTACTTAGATTGCCAAAGCACATGGAATTTGTAAAATTAATTACTTTAATAAGCCACTCTTCCCTACTCTTTAATAAGCCCTGTCCCATCTTTCAAATTCCAGAGTTTGGCAAAGTTTTTCTTAAAGGACATGATAGTAAATATTTTGGGCCTTCTGGGCCACATGATTTTGTAGCAACTACTCAGCCATCGAAGTGTAAAAGTAGCCATAGGCAAAATGTAAAAGTAAGAACTGACAGTATTCTAGAAAAACTGTATCTAGAAAAACCAGCGGTGGGCCAGGAGCCACAGGCGACCGACCCGTATTTTACTCTTTGGGTTTTAGCGTTTGATTATTTTTCATTTGTTTTGTTGCGCCCCAGAAAGAGGCGCAGCATATTCAGAGAGTCCTGTGTTAAGAAGGGATTGTCTGATCAGTATAGTGCAGAAATCCTAACTACTGTTAGGCTTCAACAGGCATTCAATATCTACCACTTAAATCCATACCATGACAGGGTAGTTAGGGCTTGGGAAGCTGACACATCATTGGTTCCTAAGAATAAGTGAAGGAGAGAGCAAAGTGACGGGCTCAGCACCCACTTCCCTTGTTCTTCTGTGGGACTCACCGGAGAGCCCTCTGAGCTCCGATCGCAAGCCTGGCGCTTTAACCCCTAAACAGGTACAGAAGCATCTGCCTCCTGTCTTGTCCTGGGTTTCAGCCTCTGGCTTTAACCTGTCTTCCTTTTGCCAGTCATAGTTACACTGAACCAGGGCATGTGCCTAAATGTTCACCCTCTGGCTGTTTTTCTGGTTTGTTAGTTTAAATAAAACCAGATGTTGGAAGGATGCATACATTTCTGTAGACATTTGCAACCACTTGCCCTCTGTGTAACAAATATCAGTATCATCATCCTACCACCCATGTTCCTGAGCACCTATTGCGTGCCGGGCACTGGGGATATAATGAAACAAGAACAGGAATTCATTGTAATTTTTAAAATTTGTATGTTTTGAAGATATTGAGTAATAAAAATTAAAAAGTAAATCCCTCACCCTGTGAAGTTTAGACAGTGTGTGTGAGTTTCTCAGTCATGTCTGACTCTTTGTGACCCCATGGGCTGTAGCCCATCAGATTCCTCTGTTCATGGGGATTCTCCAGGCAAGAATACTAGAGTGGGTTGCCATTTCCTCCTCCAGGGGATCTTTCCAACCCAAGGATCAAACCTAGGTTCTCCTACATTGCAGGTAAATTCTTTATCATCTGATCCACCGGGAAGCCCAAGATTATTAACATCTAGAGTTAATTTGTCTAGTTCATGTTTGGGTTGTCCACTTTATTGATTATCTGAGTAAAGCTTTGATCCTTGCATGACACGTCTTTACTGCCGTTTATATAGGTGCCACTGACTTTTTTTTCAGCTTGAGTGAATTAATGTCTTAAAGAACAAGTAACTGCCTCTGGGGAGGAATTTGGGGGTAATTGTATTATCTCTTAAACTGAATGGTAGGTTGACTGGTGTTCACTCTATTGCCTGAAGCCTTTTTGAAGTCTGAAATATTTGGTAATTCAGAAAGAAATGATGGGGCTTCCCTGGTGGTCCAGTGAGTTTGACTCTGAGCTTCCAAAGTCGGGACTGGAGTTCGACCCCTGCTTGAGGAGCTGGACCCCACGGATCCCACGGTCTGCCACGAAGAGTCTGCACACCACAAGGAACGATCCCACATGCCACAGTGAAGACCCACTGAAGCCAAATGGATAGATAAACAGATATTTTAAAAGAATAAATAATACCTTAAAGCTAAATATAAATGTTGAGACATTATCCATGTCTTTGATAACTTACATGCATAAGTAACAAAATTGACAGCAGGTATTTGCTGCCTGTGGCTCCGGATAGGTGTGTGTGTCTCTAACTGAAGGAGCATATAGAGTCGTAAACAGAAGCCCCCGGGGACAGCCGAGGGACAGCTGTCTGGCCTGTAACCGTGTCCGCAGGAGAAATTCTCCTCTTCTTCCCCCGCTGGCACTTCAGATGTGTGCCACAGATGCTTGTGGGTTATTATATTGAGAGAAAAATGACTGCAGATAAATGACCATTCGTATTAAACTCATAAGAAATACCCGTAAAGCGCTTGGTTGAAATAAAGCCTCAAACAGGTCTGCATGATTGCCGCCTCTCCTTTGCTCTCAGAGAAGTTAAAACGGTCCTGCGACCCATCTGGTTTGTTCAGGACAATCACCATGAAGATATTTCTCATTTAGTCCAAGGAGCCCCTTTGCCCTCTGAGCTGTTATTGTGAGAGGTAATTACTTGGTGAGGATCCTGGATCATTTTAGGGAGTCATTGGCCTGGAAAGGAAAATGCAACATTTTTTTTTCAAAGTCCTTAAAAAGAAAGTAAAACATCCTTTCTATCCTACCGTGGATATTGAGTGTCATTCATTTTTCATTTTTTTTTTTCCCCAGGAGTGAGAGAGTCCCATCAGATAAGCATTTTTAAGATAATTGCTTCCATCCTGCACCTTGGAAATGTGGAGATTGAAGCCGAGCGTGATGGTGAATCCTGTAGAGTCTCAGTAAGTTGCCCTCCAGCCCGGGAGATAACACGTGCACACTTCCCTCTGTCCCTCCAGTTTTGTACAACTGAGATGTCTTTGCACTTAGAGGACATTCATAGGTTATTTATTCTTAAGAGTAACAGTTTCTGTTTCCTTGCTGATAATTTTTTAAAGGAACAAATCCTTTTCAAATCAGCTGCCATCAAGATTCTGTCACTGAGGGCAGGGAATTTAGGGGTTATTCAATAAATTCTTTTTGATGGTTTGGTTTCCCAAGTATCCTGAAGTCCATGGGATTCTACAGGGTGTGTTCAGCTCATGAGTACTTCTGGTCTGTGCTTGCTGGGACGTGAAGGGGTATTGGACACCATGCTCGTGACTGACCCCAAGGAGCTTACAGTCTAATCGGGTAGGCAGGATTGATGACAACAGTGGCCAGGAGTTAGACAGTACAAAGGAGACTATTGAGACATCTATAAGACTGTGTTGCAAACTGTGAAGTGCTCTGTAGATGCTCTTAATTAATGACTGTTTTCCTGGTGCCTAATGTAGTATAATACCTTGTCTATGGTAGATAAAAGAATGTCTACATGGGTGGATGGGGGAGCGCCGCCAGTCACAAGCAGTACAGACAGCATGCTGTGTGCCCTCTGGTGTGTGATGGTGTCAGGCTGGACTGAACTGGTCTTCTGACCCTCATGAGTGAGTCTGCAGTTGCTTATTTTAGGTCATTCGTGTCCATTTATGGCCAAGTCCTGGGAGGTACAAAGTATGATTCTTGCTGCCAAAGACTTGGAACTGAAACAGCTGGGGAAATACAGAAGACAGTGCTGTGGACAATGAACGTGGCCACGAGTGTCATTGCCACTCACAAGTGGATGCTTTTTCCGCTGTGCATTTTATGACTCAGCTAAACCTGGCCCTGCCTCAAAGGAGAGGAAGACCTGAATGGTAGCTGGCCTTTGACCGAGCTCATCACCCGTCCCCTCCCCATACATCTTCCCTAAGAGAGACAAAATAGCTTTTGGTTTGGAGCCCAGGAGGGCTGCCAGCACCCTCAGTGTGGGATCTGCCGTCCGTGTGAAAGCAGGAAACGCTGGAGCTGGGCCATGCTTGGTGGCCCCAGATGTGGGTGTGCGTGTGTGTGTGCCTGTGTGTGTATGCGTGCGTGTGCCACAGGGCAGTGCAGTTGGCAGTGAGGATGCTGTGAGACAGACTGTGGTGTGTGGAGAAGAACCTGGTGCCGTGCTGATGTGGGGAGTGATGGATGGGCCCTAGTACAAGCCAGACACCCCCTGGCCTGAGTATTTAGAGCCAGCGAAGCACAGAGCGTCCGTGCCTCTCTCCTCCCACCCCCACCCCTGTAAATGCCCCCTGGTTCCTCAGGGCACCCATTCTCTGCCTCATGCCGGGGATGGGTGAGTCTGGGAAGGTTGGCGTTGGAGAGCTCCTGTGTCAGTGGAGAAATGCAGGAACGGAGACAGATGTCCCCTGGCCTCTCCCCCACCCCCACCCCGGTCTCCTCCTCCTCAAGGTCACAACCTGGCCACACCCCCATCGTGAGTTCTTACCACACTCACACCTCTCCTCGACCCTCTCAGGGTGGTGGTTCTTTTACATTTATTATGTGCTGATTTGCTGCATCTCTGCCCCTTGTGAGACTCCAAAGCCCATGAGAACATGGACTGTTCTGCTGACTGTCGTGCCAGCACCCAGCACAGGGCCCAGGACTCGGTGGACACCCCCCAAGCAGATGGGCAGCTGGCAGGGGCTCCCTCGGTTCAGCAGGGGGTGCAGTGAGCCAGTGGAGGGGCCCTGGGTGGGGTTGACAGCCAGGTGGGAGGACCAGGGCCAGAGAGCCTCTGGGCACCTGTGCTCGGGGGTGGAGTGGGACCCTCTCCCTCAAAAGCTAAGGCTCCACTAGCAAGTGAAGCTCTGAATTAGCGGATCTCCCACACCAGCCTCTGCAGGGCCCTCCAGGGGAGAAGGCATGTGAGTGTTCGCTGGCGGCAGCATATGGATGCCTGCTTCCCCTCTAAGCTCAGGGACCGTGTCTCCTGTTCTCCAGCCCTGACACACACTGGCACCCACAAGTGTGTGTGCAAAGGCTGTGAGGGAGGGGTATCAGGCACACTTGGAGAGGGGACAGAGGACACAGATGGTGGTGAAGGGATGGGGGAGGACGCCTGGCAGATGGAGGCTTGGACACCACGTGGCACAGGAGGCCCTTCCCTGAGAGGTGATGGGAGTCAGAGGATTTGAGCACAGGTCTGTGTCCTAGGTGGGTCTCGCTCTCCAGTTAGAGGCTGTGTCGAGAACTAACTGGGAGAGAGAAGTCTTGGGTCAGGACTGCCAGGGTTCAAACTCGGGTTCTGCCGTTTACTGATAGTGACTCCCCTTTGAGTCTGTGTCCTCGTTGCAGGTGGGGGCACTTGGCACAGGGCTCAAGGGGTTGAGTCCTTGACTGTTCTCATCCTTGTTGTTACATCACTCTCCTTCACGGGATTGGAGACACTAAGACCCAGAGAGAGGAACTCTTTCTCTAAGGTCATCGTGATGGTTCAAGGCAAAGCCAAGTCAGAGCCTGGCCAGTGCTATCTCCCCTAGACCACCGCCAGCCTTGCTTCTCAGTCCCTGGGGGCTGGGCGGTCCTCCACCAGCCTGGCGTCCGCCCCCTCGGTGCCCAGCACAGTGCTGGGCATACCGTGTGTGCTCGGGAAATGCTTCACTAAATGGTTGGTAGCGATTCCGGTTTATGCCTCGGGTACATAGGGTGGACCTCCTGCTGGAAAGGCTGTTGGTCCAGATGCACTGTGCCTTCTGCTCGGGAGTTTTTATTTGTAATTAAAGCATGAAAATATGTTCCCTGCCTGCCACAGTTACCTTGGAGATGCAGCAGCATGCAATTACTTGGACACCAGAGGCAATTTGTTTCTTCAATTTGGCAATTGGGGCCCACAAAACTCATCTGCTGCCTGTGATGCTGGCCATTTTTGATGGGTTTAGCGTCATTTAATTAAGCTTAAATGTAATTGCATGGCATTAAATCAGTTTCAGTCCTCACCTTTAATCAACGGTCAGAAGTGGGTAATCTACAGCCAAGCCACACCCTACCACAGTGGATAAGAACCCATCCCGTGGTGAGAATCAGAAAGTTCCAGAACTCATGGTTCTTTCTGTACTGCGTTCACCTGAGAGATGAC
Source organism: Redunca redunca (assembly GCA_006410935.1). Taxonomy (NCBI): domain Eukaryota; kingdom Metazoa; phylum Chordata; class Mammalia; order Artiodactyla; family Bovidae; genus Redunca; species Redunca redunca. The sequence goes on from SJYQ01008292.1 coordinate 300,712, forward strand.
AGGGAGGGGAGAGAGGCTGCGGGCAGGCCTTGGGCAGTCATGTCTGATGCTAGCAGGCCGTTTACATGTCAGGGAATCCAGCTCAGTGCTTTGCCTAGCAGTTAAGGACTTCTTGGTAACAGGTCAGATTAACAAGTTGGACACCTGCTACCTCCGAACCTGTTGCCTGCCAAGCTGTCCCCAGCCACTTAATGCTATCACACAGGGCTTTCTGTTTGCAGGAGAGGGCGGGTGGTGGTGGCAGAGTAGGGAAGAGGGGCAGGGTTCGAAGGCTCTTGGCCAGAAGCGGCCACAGCTGCCCCACCAGCTGAGTGAGTGAAAAGGCAGAGTCCACCCACGCCCCCAGCCCAAACTGATTCTCTGCCCACCCCCGGAGCCCGGAGCCTGGTTAGGAGCTCTGGGCCATAGGCAGGGGACTTATATTTCACCCTGTTTTTTTCTCATGTGAAAAATAAAGGGGATTGGATTAGAATGATGATCCCTCAGTATTTTCCTGAGAACCTTAACCCTAGGCAATTTCTTAGGAAGTTAAGAGTCTTTGTCAATTAAGTTCAGGAAATGCTCTGTGAAATCTCTCTCTCCCTCTCCCTCTCTCTCAGTGTGTGTGTGTGACAGGTATGTTAACAAGCCCCTCCCCCCATATTCAACTTTTGGTCACTCTCCCAACCCCTGCACTCTTGTTGGGTACAGCCAATTACTGGTCTTTGTAACTATTACTCCACAAGCCATACTCTGGAAAACCTCAGGCCTTCCTGATTTGAAGAGTTCTTTCCTACTCTGACATTTTATTGTTTTGTAATTGTGTGTATTTGGGTAGATGGATTTTAAGTATCTGTAGGAGGGAAAAAATGGCCTGGGGAAGTGGTACCGTTATCTGTGTTAATTTTCATTGAACAGGCCCCACATTTACATCCTCCATGGCAGCCTCATCAGAAAATAAGTCCCCAAGGCAATTCAGGGCCATTAGGCAGTAGCTCAGGGTGTTGCCGGATTGCGTTTCCACCTCGGGGTCCTGAAGCTCTCCAGCCAGCTCATGGCTGGGTTATCAGCTTTCCCTGGGGGATTCAGATGTGGGAATGAATACAGCAAAAATCTGGAGAAGAAAGGCAGGTTTTCTGGGGGGAGTCATGAATGGGCAGCAAGGGTGACCCAGGAGACTCATACACTTGGGTGAAATAAGACTCTGGGGGACTTGATTATCAGTGACTCAAGGGCCAGGTGGTAAGATTGGTACTTTGGGTAAGTAAGGGTCAGGATCACTTGCAGCTGGCTACCTGGGTGAGTTCTTGCACTTCTCTGGGACTCAGCTTCTCGTCTATACAGCGAGGCATTCCTATTTTTCCCAGCTCTAAACATGAATGTAGGTTATAGCATTCCGAGTGTTCTTCCCTGGTCAAAACTGGTCCCTTACTTTTACCATTTGTCCAAGTTTTCTACCTAAAATCACTTTTTTTTTCCCCACATGGCAAGTGCTGAAAGAATATAAATAAGTTTGGGGCTATGTGTTCAGTATCACATATAACTTTAGTGTAAGTCTGAGGTTAAGATGAAAGCAGCTCTGCTTGGCGACTTAGGACAAGGGCAGTGTCCGTGCGCTATTGCAGACCGGGGTAGGGGGTCAGCCCAGGGCTTGTTGCTGAGAACGCTGCTCTGGGCTGTGGGTCAGTTCGAGATAATGCTCGAAACTGAGGCCCTCTCCTGGGCTGTGGACAGAGCACTGCTCTGCAGCTGGAAGTTAAAGTCACTGTGATTCTGCTTTCTAGCCCCTTACTCTTGGTGGATTATCCATTCCTAAGCTCTCAGTTCTCATTCTGCTCCCTTCCCTTGAAAGCCCTCTCCTCCCGTTACCCTGCAGCCGCTGGCAGTGGAGGCAGGGACAGGGCAGACGCAGAGGTGTTTTTTAAAGCCCTGCTGATTACTTGGTCCTTAGCGGTCCTTAGGGCTTCCCTGGTGGCTCAGTGGGTAAAGAGTCCACCTGCAGTGCGGGAGAGCTGTATACGATCGCTGGCTTAGGAAGATGCCCTGGAGAAGGAAACGGCAACCCACTCCAGTATTCTTGCCTGGGGAGTCCCACAGACAGAGGAGCCTGGTGGGCTACAGTCCACGGGCTTGCAAAGGGTCAGACACGACTGAGTGACTAACACCAGCGGGTATTATCAGTTTCAGCCACACTCTCTGGGCCCTGATGATCACTCGGGTGTGAGAGTGCAGGAGACGGCTGGGGCAGTGGCTGGGGATGAGAGGGGGCTCTGGGGGGCCTAGAGTTGGCGAGAGGGGAGAGGGCGTGATCTGTCCTCCACGCCCCTCCTGAACCCTTCTCCTGGGTCTCTTCCAGCCTGAGGATGAACACCTGAGCGACTTCTGCCGCCTGCTGGGCGTGGAGCACAGCCAGATGGAGCACTGGCTGTGCCATCGCAAGCTGGTCACCACCTCGGAGACCTACGTCAAGACCATGTCCCTGCAGCAGGTGGTCAACGCGCGTGACGCCCTGGCCAAGCACATCTACGCCCAGCTGTTCCACTGGATCGTGGAGCACGTCAACAAGGCCCTGCACACCTCCCTGAAGCAGCACTCCTTCATTGGAGTCCTGGACATCTACGGGTAGGCCCACGCCACTTCCTGCCGATCGCTGCTGTCTTCCTGCCGGCATCTTCCAGCTGGCGGGGCCCTCGGAGACCTTCTTGAGGGTTTTCAACCAGGGGATTGTGAAATACGGGGGGAGGGGGCATTTGAGGTTGTCACAGTGACCGGGACACTACTGCCACTTGGTGGCCCGAGGCCAGGGTGCTAGGTGTCCGATAGTATGGAGGACAGTCCCACGGAAAAGTAGACCGTGTCAAACACCGGTGGCTCCCCCACTGAGAAACCCTGCAGGCACCCCTTTGTCCTACTGGGAAACTGAGGTTCAGAGAGGGCAGGGGCTAGCTCAGTATCAGACCGGAGGTTTCTGTGAACTTGCATTCAGGTTTTGTGTTTCAGTTATGTTTCATGTAAGTCTGTCGTCCAACCTCATTCACTATATCACCAATCAGGGTGATTGTTTTAGTAATGTAATCATGCCTAGTGCTGTATAGATTGATACTATGGGTAGTCATTCCTCAAGTTCCTCTTCATTTCACAATTCTAGCCTAGTGGAAACGACTGTTATCATAGTGTATCTTGCAGGGAGAGGGAACCTGGCACATGGAAAGTGTTCTTCAATAGGCACTGGGAGACTGCCTTTTAGACTCAGAGCCGTCACCAGCTCACTGAATGACCCTCTGCAGATCACAGCCCCTCTGGTCTTGAGTTTCTATTGCTCAAAACTAACAGAGCCAGCTGTGTTTTGAGCCACAGTCTCTCTCAAATTCATTCCAGGTCCTTCTGGAATTGCTTAAAATGACGCATGCTGGGTTTAAACCTCACTGGCGCTTCTCTTATGATCAATGTCCTGCCCTCATGAAGCTAATGATAGATGAAATCCCCCTGGATTCTTTATATCCTAAGAGTCATGGCTTCTGTCTTCAAATAGGAATTCAGACCCATAGCAGTGCGGCATTGTACAAGCCATGATGCTCTGATAGAATCGAGCGCGTGGTGGACCGATGGGCTGGCGCTTGCCCTGTGTCCATCTGTAGCAGAGGAGAACCTCCTCTGGAAGCAGCTGCTTCCCTGAGCAGAGAGAGAGGCTGCCCCGTTCCATCTCTGCTGCTCGCAATCATCACGGGGCTGCCAGTGAAACCGTGTCACACACCGTGGCAGGAATGCAAGAAGGACATCGCAAAGGCCTTGAGAACTTGCTAAAGAATTAAGTCACTGCACGCGAGTAATACAGAGACAACAGAAGACGCGGCCGCAGGGTCCATGTGGGGGCTTGCACACTCAGTGCTGTGGAGCATCGAGGCGGAAGAGCGCATGCTTGTTGGCACGGTCAGGATGGGCTTCCTGTGGAAGGTGGAGCTTGAACTGGGTCTTTCAGAGAGAGAAGAGAACACGGGCGCTGGGGGAGCCACTTGGGGAAGAGGCGTTCGGTCCGGACGGTAGGGAAAAAGCCACCTCGTAGGCGAGGAGGAGCACAGGGCAGGATGGCCTGGGGAGCCAGGACAGCGCTCCCTCTCGGGGCTCCGCAGGGCCCTCGCTGAGTGGCTGTGGACACCCCGCCTCCCCCCTGCCCCGCCGCTGCTGCTTTGGTTCAGCCCTTCCCGTTTCCCTGGGCAGAGCCGCAAGGAAGAGCCCATGTGCCTGGGAACGCCTGCTGAGCTGTCAGCGGCGAATTCTGTCAATAGTCCCTTGCCACGAGCATTTTCAGGTAATTGGGTTTCCAGAAAACTGCCCTTTCGCATTGCCTTCTGATGTAAGACCCAGAGAAAGTCAGGCGGCTGCATCTGACCCGGTTCTCTTAATCTCCCTGGACAAGAATCTGTTTTTTCCTGAGTTTCCTGTGTGGGAAGATTAGCGTGGAGACTCCGTGTTGTTAGCAGCGTGGAAATCCTATGGTTGCAGTGCTCCTGATACACTGAACACTGTCACACCCGCTTCTGTGAGAGGGGCCTCCTGTCTCAGCAGTCCGGAGTTTACACGGACAGTTGTCCCCCTTCCAAGGGGTCCCCAGCGAGACGCTTTGCTTACTAATGAGGCAGGTGGGTGACTCTGTGAGTTGGGCGCCTGGTGCTGCTGAGTCTGAGGTGTCAGCTGGGCCCTTGCAAGCTGGGATTGTGGGTTCATATTTGCCGTTTAATTTTTTTAACATTTTTTTCTGTGGACCAGTTTGAAGTCTTCTTTGAATGTGTTACAATATTGCTTACGTTTTACCTTTTGGTTTTTTTGGCCGTGGGGTATGTAGGATGTCAGCTCGCAGACCAGGGGTCAGACCGGCAACCCCTGCATTGGAAGGCGAAGTCTAACCACTGGACAGCTCAGGAAGTTCCCGACTAGTTAGTTTATTGGGTTTTATAATGGAGTTCATTTTCTCTAAGGCCCTGTGACCGCGCAAAGGGGAGAAGTAGATGACAGGGAAGACTGGCCTGTGGTTTGAAGGGGCGCTTGTCGGCGGGTGAACGGGGACCCACAGGACTCCGTGTCCTGTTTCTGGGGCAGGCGTCTGGCCTGCCGCCTCACCTCCACGTAGCCCTGGGTTCCTCTGAGATCCTGTGGCAGGTTTCCAGTGAGACAGGTCCCCCTGCAGGAGCCCCCGGTCAAGCCCTCTCAGGCGTCCCGCCCCTGGTTCTCCTGCCAGGCACGCTCTGCTGTTGCCTCTGTTTAAAGGCCTTGTTCTTTCTCGGAAGCTAACTTGCTTTTTCGAACCTCGGCATAAAGCGGTCTCATATTTAGAAAGCGGTTCACCTCCTCCTGGGAAGAGAGATGCCATACACGATTCCTCCTCCAGCTGCCCCACACGCTGTGGGCAGAGTTCAGGATGGCGAGGTAGGTTCAGGGTGAACTCGCCGCCGTCTGACCGGCCTCTGGTTGCCAAAGCGCTTACGGACAGCCTTGAAGCTGCGTATGCACGCTCCTCAGCGGTTCTGGTCTGCCGAGAAATCATTGTATAAATTTGGGCTTTCTTTTCTGGTCAGAGGGTGTGGAATGAACTCTTAGGAGATTAAAACCAAAAACTTCACCACAAGAAAGCAGGTGACTTGAATCTGGAGGTATTGGTGTTTTTTTTTTTTAAATTAATTTGTTTTAATTGGAGGCTAATTACTTTACAATATTGTAGTGGCTTTCACCATACATCAACACGAATGAGCCACGGGTGTACACGTGTCCCCCATCCTGAACCCCGCCTTGGAGGTACTGGTTTTGATCCAACAGGTCAGTGACATCATTTATTAACCTGGGGGAAAATGGCAGCATTTGGTGGAAGTTTCAGATCGACACTGGGCTGCTTGCAGTCCTCTCCCTCTCCCAGTCATGCTCTTTCTGCTTTATTTCCTTTGGACTTGACACACCTGCGAGGTGTCTTTCAGAAGCCTTCAGAAAAGACACGCTCTGAGAAACCCACTGAGCCTGTGCTCTCAGCTTCCTGAGAGTGGACCTCACACCCGACACTCTAGCTCTGCACCCTCTCTGACCTCCTCCCTCCCCGCTCAAGCTCCTTCCTGTCGCTAGGCTGTATTTACAAACAGTATGGCTACGGGAAGGGATTCTTCCGTGGCATCCCAGAACTCCAGCGTTATTTTTTATTTTTGAGTTTTGCACCCAAGTCCCTGGAGAGGAAGGAGACCCTGTTTCCTGCCATCTCCCGCGTGGTATCTCAGCCCAAGTACGGGGACACCGTGATGCAAAAGAAGATGCCCTTGGGATGACCTAATGCTTTCCTATTTTCTTACGGCTCGTTGTCACCTATGGGCAAAAGAGAGCTTGCGGAAGCTGGAGAGAGTGGGAAGGAGGGTGGGGGTGGGATTCTGAGTACATTAAACCCCACTGATGAAGAGGAAAGGAATAAAGGGTTCTCTCCCTCTCTGAAAGCGAAAGTCACTCAGTCGTGTCCAACTCTTTGCAACCCTGTGGACTATACAGTCCATAGAATTCTCCAGGCCAGAATACTGGAGTGGGTGGCCTTTCCCTTCTCCAGGGGATCTTCCCAACCCGGGGATCAAACCCGCATTGCAGGTGGATTCTTTCCCAGCTAAGCCACAAGGAAGCCCAAGAATACTGGAGTGGGTAGCCTATCCCTTCTCCAGGGGATATCCCCTGGCTAGAGCGTTTCCGGCTCATCAGTCAGGCTCATCCTGGAAGCAGGTCGTACATAGTGTAGGTGAGCACTCCAGGTTTTCCTATAAATGTTCCTAGAGTTACTATAGAGCCTGCGGCTAGAATGAGTAAACACTCACTTCCATATATATAAGCAAGCGGCATGTGAGCCAGCATCACACATACACGCCTCCCCTTATCATGACGCTCTGATGGGCGGTTTGTTCGGACGGTAGAAAAGGCTGTGAGCACCTGAATCGATTATATGGGCCACGGCTGCCTCCACCACCACTCAGACGAGCCCCCTGCATAGAGGCCCTGCTCTCAGGCTCCTCTGGACACTCCCACACACCCAGTGTCCTGGTAGAAGCCTTTACCCGGCCCCCACCCCCTGCCACCTCTCGCTCTCCTGCCCCAGCTCCCCAAAAGTGCAAGGCAAGCCACAGCCAGAGCAATTTAGCCAACCCAAGCCAAGTTCTCTTCCTTGACTGCAGACCTGTGAAGCTGCCTGCAGGGTCTTTCTTACAAGGCAGGGGTAGAAATTCACAGGACAGACCAGGCGGCTCTTAGCTGGGGTTTCCCTTTCAAGTCTCATTGACCTGCATCTGCCTCTACAGGCTTGGTTAATTGCAGTCATAATCCTTTGTTCCTCTCCCCTCCTCGAGGCAATGAGAAATAAATGGCTCCAGTTTGAGAAAGGTACACAATTATTTGTCTTTGACCTGAGCCTTCAAAATGCCAAGGTGGCAGGAGGCTTTGGCCGGCTCATTCTTGATGAGGACAGTTGATCCGGGAGACTTCTGGAGCAAGGCAAGGATAGATTCCTGCCTGATGGCTGAGGGAAGCATAGGCCCCCAGAACAGGAAATGGATTTGCTGGAAGCTCCTATGCTTGCCAGTTCTCGTGTTACTTTCTCTGACTTATGGTATTGCCTAACTTTAAATTTGCATCCTGAAACATCTGTTCAGTGTTTTCTAATGATTTATGTTAAAAAAAAATTTTAATTGAAGTTTAAAAACCCACACAATACAAAATTTACCATCTTAACCACTTTTTGTATACAATTCAATAACCTCAAGTATATTCACATTTTTGTGCAGTAGATCTCTAGAACTTTTTCATGTTGGAAAAACTGAAACTCTATACCCATTAAACAACTCCTGTCTTCTCTCCCCCACCCCCTAGGAGAAGGGACTTTCTGTCTATAATTTTGACACCTCTACATACTTCATGTAAATGAAATCATACAATACTTACCTTCTTGTGACTGGCTTACTTCACTTAGCCTGATGTCCTCAAGATTCAACCATGTTGTAGTGTGCGGCAGGATTTCCTTTGTTTTTAAAGGTGAATAATACTAAATTGTATGCATGTACCACATTTTATTTATCCATCCACTGATGGATGTTTGGGCTGCTTCTACCTCTTGGCTATTGTGATACTGCTGGAATGAACAAGGAAGGGTGTGCAAATATCTCTTCTTTTAAACTCTTTAAGATATATAGCCAGAAGTAGGATTGCTGGATGATGTAGTAATCCTGTTTTTAATCATTTGAGGATTATGTAGGAATATAGTACTTCTATTTTTAATTCTTTGAGAAAACTCCATGTTGTTTTATAATAGCTGCATCATTTTATATTTTTATCGGTAGTGCCCAGAGGTGCTAGTTTCTCTATATCCTTGCCAGCTCTTGTTGTTTTCTGTTTGTTTTTTTTTATAGTAGCCATCTTAATAAGTATGAAGTGATTCTGATATGTGTTTGATAGGTATGATTATGGTTTTTATATGCATTTCTCTAATAATTTTGATCATCTTTTCATATGCTTCTTGGTCATTCATGTATCTTCTTAGAGAAATGTTTTAAGTTCTTGGCTCATTTTTAAATCAAGTTATTTACTTTTTTTGTTTTTGTGTTGTAGAACTTCTTTATATATTCTGAATATTAACTCCTTTTCAGAAATATGATTTGCAAATGTTTTTTACCATTTCATAAGTTGCCTTAAATGATATATTTTAAGTAAATTTCTTAAGCTCACCAGTTGCCTTTGTCATTTTGATAGAAATTCTTTGTTTCTTTGTTATGTTTTTCTTTCTTGATCTCACTCATCAAAACAGACTTAAAGATAATTTCATGATCCTAAGTGATTTATTTGGAGAAGACAGCCTATCCCCTCTCTCTGTCCAGTATGGAAAGGTTTCATGGAGGATGGACGGGGAGAAGTCAGTGATTGCATTTGCCCTGCAGCCTGTGAACAGTGACCCAACCTTAGACAACCCAGAAGATCCCTGGACATGTCTTCTTCAGGGTAGACATGCATAGCCAGCCCAAAGTTCCCAGATCCAGCAGATTACCTCTTGGAATGGGTTCTCCCTGGAATCTCTGAGTCTTCCAGGAAAGCCTTGTAACTCTGAGTGCTCGAAAGTCAAGCTCAACCTTCTGGAATTGCTCTGACATAGCCCTTTGGAGCATGTCTGAAGCCAAACAGCACTACAAACTCTTAAAGCTTCAATAAAGTCCCATTTGTCTCTGTCCCTGCCAGCACCCTCATGAGCTCACCCTCCTTTAAAGTCCTGTAACACATACAAATCTCCACTAGTTGAGGTTTCCTGGGATCTTCCTAATAGCTATCTCTTTTGGGCAGGGTTCATGATTTGCCTTTTGTAGCTCTTACATTTCCTGGGACAATTGACTGATGGATTGAGAGAGAGTTACCATATGGTGGGCATCTTCCTGTCCCATATCAAATTTTCAGATGCGGGGGAGAGGCAGGAATTGGAGCACACTGCAGATGGAATGGGCTTAGATCCTCCAGAAGACCTGTTCTTGACCTTGGGATGTGAACAGTGCCTAGAACTTTGCTCTCCCTGAAGGACAAGTCCCATGTGTGGGCATCTGGGCATAGAAGCACAGGAGCAGGACTGAAGTCCTTCCATTCTAAGGTACAGCCAGCACCCGAGATTGTTGAGGAAAGAGATCAGAAGGGTTGGCCTCCCTAACAGACTGCAAGGTGCCCTTGTGAGGTTTCATGGGTTTCAGGAGGGAAAGAGACCTTGAGAGGACTTGCTTGACTTTTGGCGGTCATTCCCTAGCAGCCCCCTTCTATGTCTAACCTGTACCACATAGCTTCTCTTTTGAGCTTTGGTGGAAGGGTAGAAACACAGGGCTAAGCTAAGAAAGTCTAATTCCTATGCCCTGTGCCGTGGGGGAAGAACTGTTTCCCAACCTTCAAAGCATCTCATCGCCTCTCTGCTCTGGAGGGAGTGGCTTGTGGAGGTTAGTAATTAACTCAGAGTGACAGGTTGACTTCTTTTTATTGCAGTTTCACTTTCCCATGGACATTATCCTATTTTTATAGAGGCACTTGTATCCCCACCCTCAAGTCAGGTAGAATGCGAAGGAAATTGTCTACTTTTTTGCTCTGCTTTGAAGATAGGAGAATATGGAAGTGGGAATGTTAATTGTACCACCATGACTGCAGATCCCCAGGCCCCAGCATCAAGCCTTATTCTGTGTCTTGACCTTCCTCCCACCCAAGGATTCTGGACTAAATATTCTCAACATTGACTTTACAGGAGAAATCCAGTTCCCTCTCACATATGAATTTCTTTGTGATATTTTAATGTGAACTATAAATGGATCCATTGTATTTATTTTTAAAAGTCATCTCTATTGATAACAAGAATAACTACAAATATAATGTCATTTAGAGAAGTTGCCTTATCTCCCCAACTGGCCTTTTCTGAGGTCAGTCATCTTAGACATTTTCCTGGCTCCCCAAACCCCTCATCCATTCATCTCTGGCCCGCCAGCATTACAGTAATTACCCAAGATGGCAGAGGAATTGTTACCAGATAATATCTTAGAAATAGGGAAATTATGAGCTAATTTCAGGCCATCTCAAATTAATGAGAATGTTCTTTGTGGAGTGCTACCAATGTAAACCTTTAAAAAATGACGAGTGGGCGATATTTAAATCCTTTATCTTCAGAGCTCGATACGAGCTCGGCAAGTGCACCTAAGTGCTGTTATCTGGCCAGTTGCTAGGGTGCCTCTTTTATTTTCCTTCTGGGTTTTATTAATTAAAAGTTCCTCTATGGCTTGGCTGTCATCAGCAACCTTTCTTGAGGTACAGAAAGGGGGCTGTAGGGAAAGGAAATGAGGTTCTAAGAGACATGACTGGGTCTGTAAAGACCATCATCTGGGCTGAGAGGACCCTAAGCCAGGGTGATGGCTGGCCGACCCAGTGCCTCCCTCCTGCATGGTCTGGACTGCCTCCAGCTTGGACTTTGCAACTTTGATCCTGTTTTATTGACCTGGAATTACTTATCTTCCATGGGCTTGACCAAAGGCTGTTCTTTAATGTGGTTGTCTCCAAGCAGTTGATTCCTTTGATTTCAAGATGATTTCCTGCCTTTTCTCGTCTTATATTTTGGTGGGGGGCGGCGGGGGGTGAGGTGGAGAAGCCTGATGTGTTCCAGGCACCAAGCTAGCCCAGTTGGATGGTTGGCGCATTTATTTTTGCAGGTCCTTCTGTTTACGGTGCTGCCTCTCCACCACCACCACCACCACCATCCCTAACCCATCAGGGGCACTCCAACATTTCTACTGGGGAGCGGCGGTTAGGGAGTACAGTCTGTTTGGAAGCGTTGGCATAATTTTACGTGAGATTGAGAAAATTCAGTTGCCTATACTGACAGTGAGAAGGCCCATGCTGTGAAGGTTCTGAAGGTGGAAGCCTGTGCCCCGAGCCCAGGTCCCTCTTTGGTGTTCTCTGTTCTCCCCATCTCCATGTGCTCAGACACTTCCTTCTCTGGGAAGTTATCTTCTTGCCCACAGCCCTTCCTGGTCATCTCTCCCTTCCCTTGTCATTTATTTATGCCCATGGGTGTGTATGTGCGTGCTCAGTTGTGACTGACTCTTTGTAATCCCTTGACTATAGCCCACCAGGCCCCTCTGGAATTTTCCAGACAAGAATATTAGAGTGGGTTGCCATTTCCTTCTCCAGGAGACCTTCCCAACCCAGGGATCAAAGCTGGGTCTCCTGCATTGCAGGCAGATTCTTTACCACTGTGCCACCTGGGAAGCCCCATTTATGCCAGTAATTAAAACTTTATTGAAAAACAGATACCAAAATAGGAGAGCACTATTGCATACCTTATACAATTAAACGTCATTACGATATCTTGGTAGATAAGAAGTGCTGAGCCGGTGAGGATTTCTGTGAAAGAACACAAATTCAGGAAGTTGTATGGATCCTTGATGTTGCTTCCTTCTAAATGAACGCCTTCTGTGAGGCTGGCCTTTCCTCCTATCACTTGGCACAACATTGTTGAGCAACCTACACAAAGCACAGCCGTCTGAACATGACTGAGAACCGTATAATCCTGTAACAACCTGAACATTTTACGTGAAGTCAGAATTTGGACTTTGAACCAGCCATTTCTTTTTATGTTTTCTCTTTTCTCCTTCCAAGCAAGAGTGCAGTAAATCTCTCGCCAAAGGCGTGTTGGTCCTTCCACAAGCCCAGCCCGTCCAGATCTCTAAGGCGACATTCCCAGGGAGCAACGCACCCCTGGGCACACAGCGTCCCCTTTCTTCTTCTTTTGATAATATTTATTTGGCTGCTCCAGGTTTTAGTTGAGATGCAGGGTTTAGTTGCCCCGAGCCAGGTGGGATCTTAGTTCCCTGACCCAAGGGATCAAACCCGAGTCCTCTGCATTGCAAGGCAGATACTTAACCCCTGGACCACCGGGGAAGTCCCCTTCCTTCTTTCTTAAACAGAACTTTTACTCCTTTCTGAGTTAATGTGCTCTCAGAAATCACTCTCTCTGGGTTCAAATATTGGCTCTTCTGTCTCCTGACTCTCTGACTTTGGACAGGTTATTTGGTTTTCCAGCAGTAGGATGGATTAGTGATAGACCCCAACTCTTGCTGGTTGTGGGTATTCAGTGAGCCCGTGAAGCCTCTGGAACTTGGTGCTCTGCAGATGCCCGTTCACAGGGTCCCTGCCAGCTCGTTCAGCCAGGTGCATGAATGAGAAAAAGGTTCCTCTTCCTCCTGGATTTCTGCCCTTTCTCGCCTGCTTAGCCTGCTGCCTTTGCTCTGCAAGCATGGGGGCCCCACTCATTGTGGCTAAAGCTGCGAATGCTATTATCATGCTCCCAGCTTGGTGGGTGATCCATCCAGTCACACAACTGACTCTCACTCTACATGCCATTGGTCATTTGAAGTCCTCTCATCTCCGCCTTCCTTAATGTCTTTAGAACCTTCCTGTTAACTTGGCTACCACCAGCCTAAGCTATACCCTGGCTGCATTTTCCCTAAAGAATTACTCCATAATAAATCCTTATTCAACCTCCTGCACTCAGTCTTGTACACCTTCCCACAAATCACAGTATTTTTCTGAGGTGGAAAGTTGGTTTTCATTTCTTAATTTAAAATCCTGCCAGTTCTCCCCATTTCTCCTGGAAAAATCTAGAAGGGTAGCATACAAGGCATTTGGTGGGGCCGCGCCTGGCTGTGCAATGCCACGTCTCACCTCTGTAGACGCCTCCCCTTCACCACGCCCCTTCCCCAGCAGTGATCCAGCCATATTGTGAACATTTCAGTTGAGCAATCGATGTCAGTGTTGATGATCTAAAGTATAAAGAGCTCAAATAAGTCCATTTTTAAAGTTAAAACCCAGCAAATACTTCACCAGCCACAGACAGTTCACAAAGTATGGACAACTAGAACATGCACTCACACCCACAGAAAAATCTTGAGCTCTATCAATAGTCAAAGAAATTAGAATTCAAAAACTTCTGTCATGTAACAATTAGCCAAAGATTTTTAAAAGTTAATTTATATTATTGACCAAAGATCTGTGATGCATTAATACTCCCAGGAGGGGCAGGGGGGACAAACCTGATTGGAGCACAAAGCAACTTTGGGGTGATTGCCGTGATAGAAATGTTCTGTATCTGATTGTGATGGTGGACACATGTAGTGTAATACTGATCAGAAACTCGTTGAAATACATCTTTCTAATCGGTGCATCTTGTACATAAACTCTAAGTCAAACATGAATTTTTTTAAGTTTTTTAATTTTTAAAATTTTATTTGTTTTTGGCTGCTTGGATCTTTGTTGCTGCTCACAGACTTTCTCTTGTTGCAGCGAGTGGGGCTGCTTTCCAGATGTGGTGCACGGTCTTCTCATTGTGGTGGGAAGAGCTTGTGGCAGCTCTTATTCTTGCAGAGATTGGGCTCTGGAGTGCACAGGCTCAGTAATGTGGAGCCCCATGGCATGTGGAATCTTCCAGGACCAGAGCTCAAACCCGTGTTCCCTGTATTGGCAGGCAGGGTCCCCTCTTAACCACTGGACCACCAGGGAAGTCCTCAAACCTGAATTTAAAGACAACCTTATTGACTAGGATCAGGAGAACGAGACCCTTGCGTACACTGGGAGGCTGGGGTGAGGACAAGGGTGATAGCATCAGCTGGTTCCATCTTTCTGGAAGGTAATCTGCTGCTACCATTTAAGAAAACAAATCCTGACATGGTAATTTTCCTTCTAGAACAGCATCCTAAGAATCATGAATTCAAAGATGTATATCTAATATTTGTCACAGCAGCAATAGCAGCTAAAAACTGGGGAAAGAACCAGAATGTCCTTCAATAGGTGACTGGTTACGTGACGATTCATCTGCCTTGGGGCACTGCCAGCCCAGGAGGAGCCTTTGCGTGAATCGGAAAAAGGCATCCTTCTGCAGAAGACGCTCCATCCCAGATTTGAAGGGGACATCAGCTAAATTCTAGCCCCACTGATCCCCTCACCTGGACTCCTGGGCAATTCTCAGGCTGAAAGCAGCATCTCTAATCCATAGGATGGTCCACGAGGCAGACGTTAGAACTGATGTCTTTGAAGAACTGCGGCATGGGGAACTGTTAAATAACAAATGGGAAGTTAAATGATAAATATAGGGGTGATTTTACATACAATTCATCTTTTCTTCAAAAATAAAATCACTGGAAGGAAACACGCACGCGTGCATGCTGTCACTTCAGTCGTGTCCGACTCTTTGCGACCCAGTGGACTGTAGCCTGCCAGGCCCTTCTGTCCACGAGATTTCCCAGGCAAGAATATTGGAGTGGGTTACCATTTCCTTCTCCAGGGGATCTTCCTGACCCAGGGATCAAACCCACGTCTCATGTCTACCTGTATTGGCAGGCGGTTCATGTGAGTGACAGAATCATGGGTGACTTTTTCTTACATCTGCTTTTTCCACGTTTTCTTGCTGTCAGTACTTTTTTTAGTTGTGAAAAGACATTCATTCTTACTCTCCTGTTTGATTCTAAAGACTATTGTGCTGATACCCGTGACAGTGGTCTCAAGAGCAGATGGGACTTCTCTGCTGGAGTTGAGGCGAGAACTGCAGGGAGCAGAGGATGAGGGCCGGCTTGCTGAAGTCCCAGTGATCCCTTTGGTAAATGGGGACATCTCTTACTTTGTCCTTTGGTCTTTCCGTCCTGTAGATTTGAGACGTTTGAGGTGAACAGCTTTGAGCAGTTCTGTATCAACTACGCCAATGAGAAGCTCCAGCAGCAGTTCAACTCGGTAGGTTTTTCTGGGCCCAGAGATGTCGGGTGGTAGGGGGAGTCACAGACAGCCCAGCCCACTTCTCTTCCATCCAGGGCCAGTGGGCTCCAGCTCGGCCCTGACCTGCCTTTGGTTTCCTGGTCGTGCCCCAGCTTTAGGCAGGTACTCCCCACTGGTCAGAAGGAGGTCGGAACTGGGACAGCTGGGTCAAGAGGGTCAGTGATCCTCTCCGTGGCTTTGACTTCCACTCTTTTTGAGCCCGAGAATCTGGGGTATTTGAACAATCACAGCCGTCTGTGAGGCTTCTTGCGACTGGTTGAGGTGTGACAGTGCGGGTGAGTAGTAGAACATCCTAGGGAAGGGTTCACATGGGAGTGAGGATCACCTTCGTCATTGTTCAGTCACTCGTTATGTCTGACTCTTTGCGACCCCATGGACTGCAGCACACCAGGCTTCCCTGTCCTTCACTGTCTCCCGGATTTGCTCAAACTCATGTCCATTGAGTTGGTGATGCCATCCAATCATCTCATCCTCTGTCGTCCCCCTCTCCTCCTGCCCTTAGTCTTTCCCAGCATCAGGGTCTTTGCAAATGAATCGGCTCTTTGCATCAGGTGGCCAAAGTACTGGAGCTTCAGCTTCAGCATCTGTCCTTCCAATGAATATTTAGGGTTAATTTCCTTTGGGTTTGACTGAGATCACCCAACTGGGCCTTTTTTTTCTGCAGTCATGACTGTGACTGGTGCCCAGAGCCTTTCTGATGAGTATATCCCATCCTCCGGGACTCAGAACCCATGTGGTTGAAGCTCAGGGAAGTTGAAAGTTAAGATGTGTCAGTAGTTCACCGACCTGACTTTTTGCTTCTTGCACTAGCATGTATTCAAGCTGGAGCAGGAGGAGTACATGAAGGAGCACATCCCGTGGACCCTGATTGATTTCTATGATAACCAACCTTGTATCGACCTCATAGAAGCTAAGCTGGGCATCTTGGACCTGTTGGATGAAGAATGTAAGGTAAAACTGATGATGTCATTGAATCGGTTCAATTCTAGGCTTAGGGTTATGAGGCAGAGGACAGCTGTGTGGTGCAAGGGAACATGTGAGATCTCAAGACTGGAGTTTCATCTGATTAGTCGGCCTTTAGTTTGCTGGGAGAAGCCTTAGTGTCTATTCTGCAACTAAAAAGTACCAGAAGGTAAAACATTGAACATGACTGGCAGGTATTGCTACACTGGTGAACAATGTCTTTGGCAGAGCCTGGGTGTTAAGGATTGGCAGGATGTGATGGTGGTATGGATTTGGTACCCCACATCTCCCAGGCGCTGAGAAAGGACCACGACTTCTAGATGGGCATCCCAGAGAGGGAGGGCCAAGAGCCCAGGATCGTCTCTACCATGCAAGGTGGCTTGTGCCACCTTGCATGCAAGAGCCACGTGGCTTGGTGGCAAGTGAGAGCTGTGGATTTCCCCCATGCAGCTGGTCATGGACACTGCCTGCTATGAGAGGAGGAGCCCTGAGCTGCCAGGATGGAGAGAACCAGGCAGCCTCGGGTGTGTGGGGCAGGGGAACTCCTGTGTTATCGGTCATCTAATCGCTTTGGCCTTTGGTTTCTGCTCTATGAATTGATGGGCGCTGGATCGGATGGTCTGCCAAACTTCTCCTGATTTGGTGGGTTTTTTTTTGTTTTTTTTTTTTTTTATAATAGTATCTTTATTGATATTCAAATCATACCACCACTATCACCACCAGAAAAGAAGCTGTCAATTACATCCCTTAAAAAGATTTTTTAAAATAGTTTTATTTTGTTTATGGTACTTCAAAGCTTGAAAATATAGTTTCATTGACTATTGATTTTATTTTGTGCTATTTAACAAGCAGTGATATGCATGGAGGTTATAGAACTAACTTCTCATACAGTAAGATGAGAAAATAAAAAATCCTACCATTCTTTTTTTTATTATCCGGAAGTAAAAAATTAAGTTGATTCCTTGTGTTTGTTTCCTAAATTACTTATTGGACTTCTTCATATTAGTGTTGATTATTTTATAAATTGAGGTCTTAATAACGAGTGGCAATAAGCAGTGACAATAATCATAACCAAACATTGATTCTTAAACCCATCTAAATTAGTAAGCATAATGATTAATACAAACTAAAATATAGGTTGAGTCTAAATTACAGAAAAAAAGGCACATAAATATATACTTATAAAAACAATGTACTCCAGCCACCAGTGGTTTTCAGTTCAGTTCAGTTCAGTCACTCAGTCGTGTCCAACTCTTTGAGACCCCATGGACTGCAGCATGCCAGGTTTCCCTGTCCATCACCAACTCCCGGAGTTTACTCAAGCTCATGTCCATTGAGTCAGTGATGCCATCCAACCATCTCATCCTCTATTGTCCCCTTCTCCTCCCACCTTCAGTCATTCCCAGCATCAGGGTCTTTTCCAATGAGTCAGTTCTTTGCATCAGGTGGCCAGAGTACTGGAGCTT
This sequence comes from Redunca redunca, assembly GCA_006410935.1. NCBI lineage: Eukaryota > Metazoa > Chordata > Mammalia > Artiodactyla > Bovidae > Redunca > Redunca redunca. The sequence continues at coordinate 318,453 of SJYQ01008292.1, forward strand.
CAGCTTCAGCATCAGTTCTTCCAATGAATATTCTGGACTGATTTCCTTTAGAATGGACTTGTTGGATCTCCTTGCAATCCAAGGATTTTTGAGAACACATTCTTCTTTTCTTTTTTCTAACTTCATGTATTTTTTGAGTTCTTTACAATATATAATTATATACAACAAATGCAAACATTGGAGAGGTTTACTTAATCTGAGTAAGTAATTATATTTCTTCCCTTTGAATGGCAATACTTCCTGCAGCAAACAATTTATAATATATTTACGCCCTCCATAACTAAATAGTTAAAGTTATACAGAAATAAAGTACCTATAATCAGCATATAACTTCACTGCAACAATAAAAGAAATATCAGAAGTGAGTCTTAAAGTATCTGATTTGGTGTTTGGCGATTACGGTAAAGGTATGCCAGCTCCTTCAGGGGTGGAAACTCTGATCAAGAGGTGTAGAAGCCGCTTGGGTCTCGGCATTGAAAGGGAAGAGCCCAGTTGCTCTTACTGTCTGATCTCCCACGTCTGGGCTGTGGAGTGGCTTGTGGCATGATGGTTTGGGAGGAGCAGATATTTCCTTTCCAGAAACTTTCACTGCCTTTGAAAGTGAGAAAGACTGAAAACAAAACAGTGGAAGACAGAGTGAAACTACACTGAAATCCACAGCATGCTTTTATCTGATGGTTTTCAGCACATTCTCAAAGCTGGGGACTTGGTCTGGTGTCAGACTCAGGAACAGGTAATTCCTTGGGGTGACGGGCTGCGTTGGCTTGCCCCCGCCCCCATGAGGTTGTGATAAAGGTGATAGAACAGTTGTCACTTTGTCCCTGCTCGGGCAGCCCAGGCCCCGGTGTGTACCCCTCCCTCATCGTCTCGGTTCCACGTCTACTGCCAGCAGCTCCCTTCTGACACTCGGGAGCGTGCTCCCCTCCCCTCCGTCTCTGGTGATCCTTTCCACAGCCTCCTCCAGCTCCACACCCCCCACCCACACCCTCCATCCAGTTCCGGGCCTCTGAACCAGGCCCGGCTCCAGGAGGGCTCTGGCTCTTCCCTCCCTCACCCAGTGGTGACGTCCAAGGGTGGACAAGGCTCTCAGCTGGCGGCTCGACCTGGCTCTGTGATGAAGCACTAACCGTGCTGCAGGCCGCAGCCCCTGGGGGCCCATCCTTGCCTTTCTCCTCACACGGGCCTCTCACAGGAACCCCCCACTGCCTCAGGGGGACAGAGTCTGTGAATTCAGCAGCTGGCCTATCAATTTTCCCTGATCTGCCTTGCCTTGGCAGGCAAGCCAAGGTCACTTGTGGGTTCGCTTTGGCTCCTGGTTTGAGGTTCTCAGAGGTGCCGCTGCCCAGGGCAGTGTGTCCCCAGAATGTCAGGCTGTAGCGGTGAGAACACTGGTCACTGCACGGTGAGAGACCTCAGGCTGCTGTCCAGAGGAGGGGGGACCCAAGCCCCTGGGTGAGGGAGTGGGGTGCGATCCTTGCAGCACGGGGCTGGGGTGCCGGTGGTTCTGGGGTGGTGGAGGAGGGCTTAGCAGTGCGGCTGAAAAGTAGGCAGTGGTTTCAGGGAGGACCAGGGTGCAAGCATGCAGCAGTTTTGAAAGCATCCCCCACAAAGCCCTGGCCTTGGCAGCCTTGGGTATTCCTGGTGCAGCGGATCCCCACACCTTCCTGTCTGTCTGCCTACCGAGTGCGCGCTGCCTGTACTACTTTCCAGAAGCCGAGGGGAAACAAAACCCAGCTGCGTCTGTATGGATGGTCTCTGCCTTATGCTCTATGGGGCCTTTTGTTCGGGTCAAATTTTAAAGATTAAGGGATTTAAGTTTCAGACCATGTCCAACTCAAACTCCTACCAAACCCCCAGAAGGTATTGCTTTGGCCAAAAAGTTCATTTGAGTTTTTCTATAACATCTTATGGAAAAACTGGAACAAAATGTTTGGCCAACTCAATATTATGCACCTACTGTATATCTGGTCTTGAGGGGAAAGCCCTCAGGAGAAGGGACAGGGGTCTCCCTGCCAGCCAGCAAAGGGTGAAGAGGGACAGGATGGTACTTGGGAAGAACCTGGCCTGGGCGAGGGGCCCATGGAGGGCTGTGGGCAAGGACCAGGGCCCAGGGACAGCTGAGTGACCTCAAGGGCAGGGCATACCAGGTCAGAAAGAGTGCTGAGCTGCCCAGAGCCAGGGGGTTCTGTTAGATGCTTGCTTCCCTGTCCCTGAGGCTCCTTAGAAGGGAGATCTGAGGATAAGCTGGGGTTTCCCGCTAGTCCCCGGGGGATGGAGGTGTGCGCCCAGAGCGTCGAGATAGATCGGGGGTGGTGCTGTGAGAGTGACATGTGCGGCCTCAGTGGCCGCCAAGTCACGGATGCAGCAGGGGAGGCAAGATGAACACCAAAGTATAGGACTGACATAAGAGCCCACGGTGTGGAAACCATTTTCTGTGAGATTTAGCTGCTGTGGGAATTCAGACTCATTCTGTATAATCGGATACGGCGTCTAGCAACAGTGGATTTTTAAAATTTTATTTCTTTTCTGGCTGCGCTGGGTCCTGGGTGCCGTACACGGGCCTTCTCCCCTGGCGCTGCTCTCTAGTTGCGGTGAGCAGGCTTCTCCCTGCGGTGGCTTCCTTGCTGTGGAGCGTGGGCCCCAGGTGTGCGGGCTTCGGAAGTTGTGGCACGCGAGCTTAGCTGCTCTGTGGCGTGGGGGATCTTCCCGACCAGGGAGCGAAGCCCTGCCCCCTGCATTGGCAGGTGGATTCCCAACCATCGGACCACCAGAGGAATCCTCATAGATGGATTTTTAACCAGTAGTTACTGACTGCTTTTGTCAGAAGCCATGAAAACTTATAAAGGGTGCGTTTTGCTGTATGGAAATTGTTCATAATAAGTCTGACTTACAAATCCTCCTCTTGGAGGAACGAACTAGCAAGGACTGATAGGAATTGAGGCATCAGTGCACATTTTCTCATAAGTGACATACTTGCATTTGAGCAGGAATTTTGTGAAAACGAGACCTTGACCCCTAGAAGCAGTTCCAGTGGGTGAAGACACAGTGTCTCAGGCTATTGAGACGCAGGCAGGGCTGAGTCAGGGAGGCAGACTCTGCCCCGTTGACTGGGATCCTCTCATTTCGTGGAGCCCAGCTCGAGGAGCCGACGAGGACAGACCTTCCCGGTCATGATGTTGTTGTTGAGGCAGTAGAAGGACAGCAGGCTGCACTCGGGAGTCAATACCTGCTGTCCTCTGACCAGTTCCAGCCTGCTCTCATGAAAGCTGACCGAATACCTGCTGTCCCCTGACCTGGGCCAGCCTGCTCTCGTGAGAGCTGACTTTGGATGAAGACCAAGGCCTTGTGGTTTCTCCAGGTGCAGCCCTAGGGCAGCTGGCTGTGAGCAGCTTTGAAGCCTGCAGTGGTCGGAGGGCACGCGGCACCCACACTAATCCTCCTGACAAACCCCAGGTTCCCTTCAGCGCGCCCCTGAGAGGTCGGGCGAACAACAAGGACGTCTCCTGAGCTGATGGGAAATGGAGACACTGAGAGGAGAGGGCGGGGGTGGGGGGAGCGCCCCCAGAGCAGCTGCGTGAGCAGGGGTCACGTGAGGGGAGAGGCGCCCTGGGCACACGGAATGTCATGTTTGCAGAGCCTGCGATGGTCTGGTTGTCCTGGGCCCGTGCTGGTGGCCGGCGAGGGTGGGCAGCAGGAACCATCGAGAACGGGAGACTTGGCCTCGCCTGCCCGGTGAGGGTGTCTGGGGGATGGAAGGGAGTGAAGAGCGGGGGAGACACGATCGGATGTGACTGGCTTTTCAGCAGGGCTCCCTGAGCACCGTGAAAGGTAAGCTGGAGAGAGGCCAAGGGGTCAGCTGAGCACTGGCCACGCTGCGGTTGTGTGGCCAGGAGGAGACGCCGAGCGCTTTTGAGGAGGGAGGCAGCGGGTGAGGGCCTTGATGGCCCCACACGTGACAGCCAGTTGGTGGTTGGAGCAGTTTCTAGGGACTTGTCTGGGCAGAAGTCTGACTTGGGTAAGTGGAAGAGCGAATAGGAGTGAGGCAGTGGAGGGGGCGCGTCTGAACTCCTAAGGAGGAGCTGAGAGAGACGGAGGGCTGGAGAGGATTCAGGAAAGGGAAGATGGGCAGCTCCTGGTACCCAGGAGGCAGGGGATGTGTGCTCAGGAGGCCAACCAGGAGGAGAGGCGCTCCCTCCCCTGAGGAGGATCCGAGGCGTTGTGGTCTGATGAGTCTGAATGTAGAACAGAAATATGACGGTTCCTGCATGGCAGCCTGCTTCCCTGTGACGGAGGAGACGGGGCATCTGCTGAGAGGCAGCAGGGTTAGAAGTTCGAGGAGAACAGAGGAGGTGGGGACAGGCTGCCCTCCAGGGAGGGACGAGGGATACCAAGTGCAGAGATATGAGGTCCGAGACTATCAGAGAGTGAGATGTATGTAGCTGCTGTCAAGGCGTGCTCCAAGTCCCCTTCGATCTGGGCACAGCATCTTAACCTACAGAAGTGCTGCTCACCCTGGAATTTGATTTTCTTTTTTGGAACTAATACTAAGTTATACTCAATTACCAGCAGAAGTTGATGAAGGGAAGGGAAGTTGGTGTGTGATCTCAGCCAGCCACCCAGGTCTGGTAAAGGACAGGATGGGTGGCTGGGTTGGTCTCAGGTCAGTTCACTTCAGTCGCTCAGTCGTGTCTGACTCTGCAACCCCATGGACTGCAGCACACCAGGCCTCTCTATCCATCACCAACTCCCGGAGTTTACTCAAACTCAGGTCCATTGAGTTGGTGATGCCATCCAACCTTCTCATCCTCTGTCGTCCCCTTCTCCTCCTGCCTTCAGTCTTTCCCAGCATAAGGGTCTTTTCTAGTGCGTCAGTTCTTCGCATTGGGTGGCCAAAGTATTGGAGTTTCAGCTTTAGCACCAGTCCTTCCAATGAATATTCAGGACTGATCTCCTTTAGGATGGACTGGTTCGATCTTGCTGTCCAAGGACTCGCACGAATCTTCTCCAACACCACAGTTCAAAAGCATTAATGCTTTGGCGCTCAGCTTTCTTTATAGTCCAACTCTCACATCCATACATGACTACTGGAAAAACCATAGCTTTGACTAGACAGACCTTTGTTGACAAAGTAATGTCTCTGCTTTTTAATATGCTCTCTAGTTTGGTCATAGCTTTTCTTCCAAGGAGCAAGCATCACTTAATTTCATGGCTGCACTCACCATCTTCAGTGATTTTGGAGCCCAAGAAAATAAAGTCTCTCACTGTTTCCGTTGTTTCCCCATCTATTTGTCATGAAGTGATAGGGCCAGATACCATAATCTTAGTTTTCTGAATGTTGAGTTTTAAGCCAACTTTTTCACCCTCCTCTTTTACTTTCATCAAGAGGCTCTTTGGTTCTTCTTTACTTTCTGCCATAAGGGTGGTGTCATCTGTGTATCTGAGGTTATTGATATTTCTCTCCACAATCTTGATTCCGGCTTGTTCTTCATCCAGCCCAGCATTTCTCATGATATACTCTGCATAGAAGTTAAATAAGCAGGGTGACAACATACAGCCTTGATGTATTCCTTTCCCGATTTGGAACCAGTCTTTTGTTCCCACGTCCAGTTCTAACTGTTGCTTCTTGACCTGCATACAGGTTTCTCAAGAGGCAGGTCAGGTGGTCTGGTATTCCCATCTCTCTAAGAATTTTCCATAGTTTGTTGTGATCCACACCATCAAAGGCTTTGGCATAGTCTGTAAAGCAGAAATAGATGTTTTCCTGGAACTGTCTTGCTTTTTCAGTGATCTAGTGGATGTTGGCAGTTTGATCTCTGGCCCCTCTGCCTTTTCTAAATCCAACTTGAGTATCTGGAAATTCACAGTTCATGTATTGCTGAAGCCTGGCTTGGAGAATTTTGAGCATTACTTTGCTAGTGTGTGAGATGGGTGCAATTGTGCAGTAGTTTGAGCATTCTTTGACATTGCCTTTCTTTGGGACTGGAATGAAAACTGACCTTTTCCAGTCCTGTGGCCACTGCTGAGTTTTCCAAATTTGCTGGCATATTGAGTATAGCACTTTCACAGCATCATCTTTTAGGATTTGAAATGACTCAACTGAAATTCCATCACCTCCACTAGCTTTGTTCGTAGTGATGCTTCCTAAGGCCCACTTGACTTTATGTTCCAAGATGTCTGGCTCTAGGTGAGTGATTGCACTATTGTGATTATCTGGGTCATGAAGATCTTTTTTGTATAGTTCTTCTGTGTATTCTTGCCACCTCTTCTTAATATCTTCTGCTTCTGGGTTGGTCTAGAATTAGTGTTTTGCTGAGCATGCGAAAGGGGTGTTTTGTGAAGGTGGGAAAGTGAAGGAGGAGATGGCTGTCAGGTGAGGAGGAAGGAGCCACTTCTGCCTGGAGCCGTTAGGACAGCAGAGTCCTGGAGGCCCAGCTATCACAGGAGGATTCAGGGCTGATACGGGCAGGGCCACCTGAGAGGTCACCAGGGGTGGGAGTCATCAGGGAGCCCACAGAGGTCTGAGATGGAGTGAGATGGTGGCCAGGAAGGCTGTCTTGGTGGCACAGGCTCAGGAAGATGGGACAAGAAACAGATGGAATAACTGACTTTAGGCTCCTTATCAACCAGCTCTTGTCAGCTGTTGGGCTGGGGCAGGCTTTAGCCCCAGGCGATGTCTCAGGCCAGTGATGGCAGCCAGACATAGCTTCCGACGAGGGTTCCAGGAGTGCCTTGGTGAAAAGCTGTCCTGGGCCACAGGTCTTATACCCCAGGCTGTTGGAGATGAAGGACTTAGTAAGTCCAAGGATTATTTCATCCCCCACCTCCCAGTTTTTTCTGTTTTATTTTAGTAACAAAGAGTAAAATCAGGTTTAATGTATTTTAACAGCTTTATTAAGATAGAATTAATAAACCATCCAACTCATGTATTTAAAATACACAAGTCAGTGGGGTTTTTTTTTGGTGTATTCAGAGTTGTGCAACCATGAATTTCACAACATTTTCATCATCCCCTAAAGATATGCATTAGCAGAAATTCTCCATTCCCCCACAGCCCTAGGCAACCACAAGTCTACTTCTTATCTCTACATCTGCCAGTTTGAGACATTTCATCTAGATGCGGCCTTCACCTTTGGTGTGACCAATGGCCAGCTGAGCAGGTCAGAGGGATTCACCTCCTGGGGGATAGTGCCCACCAAGATGAAGGCGGAGCTGGAGTCCAGGCTCCTGGCCCAGTGCCTTTGGAGAGGAAGAAAGCTTGCATGAGGCTGCTGGCAGATCCTTTTTCTTAAAAGGATTTGATTTGCAGCATATTCCAGAGCTACTGATAACCGCAATCTAGATTTTATCAAAATACAAGATTTGCTTGTTATCTCTAATGCCTGTTTTAAATCTACTTATTGGAAAGATTTTTGGAAACGACTGCTTCCCACCTAACCATGCCATTGTAGCTCCTTTAAAACTCTGTCATCGGGCAGGGAAGCCCAAACAGTGAGGAGCACATCAACCAACCAGCCTGTCCTGGCTTGAACCCCAGCTTTGCTGCTTGCCAGCTGTGTGACCTTGGGCAAGTTACCTAACTGCTCTGTTCCTTCACCTGTAAAATGTATATAGTAGCTTCCCTGGTGGCTCAGATGGTGAAAAATCTGCCTGCAATGCAGGAGACCCAGGTTCAATCTGTGAGTCAGGAAGATCCCCTGGAGAAGGAAATGGCTACTCACGCCAGTACCCTTGCCTGGAGAAGCCCACGGACAGAGGAGCCTGGTGGACTGCACTCCATGGGGTTTGCAGAGAGTTGGACATGACTGAGAAACTAATTCCTAGTTCATAGGATTGAGTGAGTTAATATATCAAAAATGTTTAGAAAATCACCTGGCAATAAGTTCTCTGGACATTTGCTTTTAGCATTATCTGAGATTCTTCATTCCTATGAATTTCTGCTGGCCTTCATTTTTAGTCAAGGATAGGGGTGAGAACAGAGACCGACCCTTGTCAGGAAATATGTTTACATATGACCTTGGTTTCGGGCCTCTCTTACTCATTGATTCACGCGGGTCTGATTTAGGGAATATGTAGGATTATGAAATCTGCTGAGAAGTCCAGTTTCACGGACAAGATAAGATGAACTGGGTACTGGCAAACACAGATGCTGACGCAGGTGGGACTTCTCATCGTGGCCCTGCCCTTGCTGTCCTGTCTGCCCGGGTCTGCTGGGCCTGGGTCCATCGTGCTTCTGCTTTTGCCTCCTGGGAGCTCAGCCAGGTTGGCCAATTGCTTCCCCTACACCTGGTGTTTCTGAACACAAGCTGCTTGGAGACAGATATGAAACAATATATTTTAAAATGCTGAATTAAATATATTTTATTTTGTCTGCCCAACGCAATTAATAGCCTCCTTGAAGACAAAGTTTTCTTAAAAATCCTATGGCACTTAACACTGGATATTCAGTACCAGTTACACCAAGTTGAATATTGAGAAAAATCTGTTTGGTTACAAAGTATTTGAGAAATTTGTTTTCAAGTGGATAAGCAATTTTTCATATGCACAGGTTTTATAAATTTACTAAACAAAGCCCTTTTTAAATGGCTAGTGCAAGGGTCACCTCCAACCCTGCCTGATCCAAATGTACAGGCTAAACTAATGAAAGGGCAAGTCACTGGTAGCCCATAGCTGAGGAAAGGGTGTGTGCAGTGATGGTCAAGAATGAAGGAGGGGACCTTCACATTTGACAAGGTGCCATCAATCTTTGATAATTTGAGAGGTGGGTAGAGTGGCTCTGTGTTTTGTTTTCAGCAAAGCATGATGCGTTTTCACTTTCGAAGCTATCTCTAAAGATATGGAAAGAGACTGCTCTTCAGAATCGTTAATGGAGTGAAATCTCTAAATGTAAATTTGAGGGAGGTAGAGATTAGTACTGCATAGTTCAGTCACTAGGTACTTAGCACCTGGTTTGTGGCTGGAACCCAGTTTTAAGTTTTTTGAGGGGCAGGAAAATAACAGACATATTTCTCGAGTGCAACAAATTTACAGTTTATAGAGACAAGACAATACACAAAAACCAACAACTGATGAACAGTGTTGGACAGCGCATGTGTCAGAACTCAACTGGAAGAATTTCAAAGTGCGATCGAGGGTGGTCAAGAAAGGCTCCAGAGAAAAGGACAGACTTGAGCTGAGCCTGGACACTGGTGTTCAGATGAGACAGAGGGCGAGCTGTCCTGCTGCAGGAGTTGGCCTGAGTGAACAGGAGCTCGGACTAGAGATGGGGTGATGTGTTCATGACCCTGAAGTCACTGGCCCCACCAGAACGAAAAAGCATCTTCAGCTTTGTCCCGCGGGTTGTGATTCTGCTCTTGTAACCTTCGTGTCCACACTCGTCCTCTCCTAGCTCTTCCAGCATCTGCCAACTGGCAGGTGCCCTGAGGCTCAGGGCACGCCTGTAGACACCACAGGAGCCAGCACGCAGGGCATGTTGAGAGCGTGCTGTGTGGGATCCCAGCTGACCATGGTTGACTCTGCTTTCCACATCTGGTTAGGGCCCGGGTCTGAGTGCTGAATCCAGCCTCGATGAGGCTAAACTTCCTGGCAGACTCCAACACCCTGCCTCTACTCTCGACTTCCTTTCTCCTCTTCGCAAAACCCCTGATTTTGTGAATCCACAGGTCCCCAGAGGAACCGACCAGAACTGGACTCAGAAGCTCTACGACAGGCACTCCGGCAGCCAACACTTCCAGAAACCCCGCATGTCCAACAAGGCCTTCATTGTCATCCACTTTGCAGATAAGGTGGGTCTTCTCATGCTGGGCTCAGCACTCCGAGAGCCCCACCCTCGGGGGACTTCGGGTTCTTGGGCTAAGAGGGAGCTGACCTTTGAAGTTAGGTAAGTGGCCTGGAGTCTCTTGGGTGGGGCCTTGTCTAGCCTCCTGGAGCCTGAGAGAGGAAAGAGTGGTTCCTTCTCCACGTGGCTCATTTCCCAGCAGCTGGTGTAGACTTCGAATTTCTCCATGTGGATTGTGTTCCACATGCACTAGCCCAGTGCTTCTCAAATTTTCAAGTGCATGTACATCACCAGGTCTTGCTCAAAGGCAAGTTCTAATTCAGGAGATCTGTCGTGAGGCTGACAAGCTGCATTTAGAGCACCCAAAGGAAGCCTTCTGTCCAAGGCCATCTTGTAGGAACTCCTTTTTGAATCAATGTGTTATTTGCTCCTTCGTGTTTGAAACCATGTGTTATTTGCTCTGTCCTGTCTGACTCTTTGCAACCCCATGGATTGTAGCCCACCAGGCTCCTCTGTCCATGGAATTCTCCAGGCAAGAATACTGGAGTGGGTAGCCATTCCCTTACTCCAGGAGATTTTCCCAACCCAGGGATCAAACCCGGCTCTCTGCCTGCATTGCAGGCAGATTCTTTACTGTCTGAACCATCAGGGAAGCCCAGAACAATGTTGTTACTGTTCAGTCGCTCAGTTGTGTCTGACTCTTTGCAACCCCCTGGACTGCAAAAGAATGTGGTTTTCCACAAAATGAATATTCAGCTTCCTCTCTGTAAATCTTGGTACGTGTTGGGTTTACATTTTAGATGAGAGCATCCGTGGGTTTCCCATGTACACACAGCTCTTTTCAGAAGACGCTGTGGATGAGATAAAACCAGTGGAGATGCTGCTGAGGGCCCCAGGTCACACAGGAGCAGTAACTACCCTTTCTTTTTCCGGCTGTGGCCCCAGGTGGAGTACCTTTCAGATGGTTTTCTGGAGAAAAACAGAGATACCGTGTATGAAGAACAGATCAACATCCTGAAGGCCAGCAAGGTAAAGAGCTCCAGAAGTGGAGAGACAGAAGCGGAGCACCCAGGCCCAGAGCCGGGCAGGGTGTGGTCAGTGCCAGCCCCAGTCTGGATCATGGTCGGGGGGTGAGGGGCCTGCCAGTCGTTTCAGTCTGAGAATATGAGCATGGCCTGATGAAAGGAAGGAAGCAAGGGATGGCAGAGGCGACTGCGAAAGGTACCAGCTAGTGGAAGGATGTGGGAAAGGGGACCAGTCTGAAGAGGTCGTGGTGAGTCTAACTGTGGAGACATTGCAGGTGTCCATTGTGTCATTTGTCTTCCGTCTCCCTGGAGCAAATGTAAAAGTACTTAAACCCCTTCAGATCCTGGTTTCAGCGCCTTTGATTTCTGCTTAGCAGTCTGTGGAACCTCCCTACGGCCAGAAACATAAATGGAGCAGTAGGATTCAGGGGACCCTTATATCTACAGTTCTGGAATGTTGCTTTCTAGGATCTCCAAAATTTCAGTTGTTTCCTTCTCACGAGCATAACAAAAAGGCAGCCAATATTGTGTCCATTCTACAGGTAGAAGGAACAAAGTACCAATTGACCTAAACACATTTATCAAGCACCTACCTGGGGAGGCGCGGCCCTGAGTATACCTGTAGGCATTTACATTCTGTTATGGGCCGGGGGTGGGCAGATGAACAAGCCTACAGTAACTGAAGGGAGAGGCGGCCTGGGCTAGGGCAGCACAAGCCCGGCTGGTCCGGAGAGCCCCCCTGCCGATGCTTGGAGGCAGGCGCTGATGCTGGCCACAGCCCTTCCGAGGAAGCCCAGGAAAGGACCCTCCAGGAGTTCAAAGGCTTTCTCTCAGACCACGTGACCCTGCACTCACTGGGAGGCCCGATAACACTGCCAGTGGCGGATTAATTTCTCTTTGCGATAAGCTGTAGGTGAGCGCCACAGGGCTGAGATGATGGAATGCAGAAAATACACCCTGAGGATGGACCCAGGCATCTAGAGGCAGGTGAATCACGTGGCCCTGAGGCCAGGGTTTTAGGGAGGATTTGAGTCGTTACCAGCAATGTGGGCAGCCCAGGGCGAACCCCGGCCGTTGTCATCTCCCCATATCTAGAGAGTTAGTCATCACTGAGACAAACTTACTTTGGATAAATGTGCACGTCAATGCGAGATTAACCCCTTGCTTTGCCAAGTGTCCAGCCCTCTAGTCCATGGTGGTTAACATGACTTTTTCCATTCTTTGCAAGAAAGGTGAGGGATGGGAGGGGAACCACAGTGAGAGAGTAGAAGTAGCTGGTTTGAGCCCCGAGGAGCATGTTTCCTCCTCCTGTGTGTCTTAGAAGTAGAGGCCTGTGACCTCCTGTTCCTGTGACAGCGGCTCTAGAGGGCTAAGAAACTTTCTTTCTTGTGACAGGCTTCTCCTGTCGGGGAGGAGCACAGATGAGGGACTGGGGGGGAGTGTCGGGTACTTTCTTTCTGTTAAGTGCAGAGTCTGGTTCTGCCACTGATTTTTGTCTTAGTCTGAGTGTCTCTTGGGGATCCCAGTATCTAGAAGGGAATCTCTCACACTCTTGTCTCCAGCAGATTATCGGTTATTAGCCACTGAGATTTTTTTTTTCCTTATTTTTATTTAACAAACTTTATTAAACATTTGTGTGATATATAGTGGTAACAAGTACGTGTAGTTAACCTCACGGAACTTACAGTCAAGTGAAAAGATGAACAGTTTGATCATAAGTTTTGGTGATGCTGTGAAGGTCAGGAAGAAGGTTCTATGGAAAAGAATAATAGGAATGTGCTTGGAGTCCCCATGCTGCTGCTGCTGCTAAGTCGCTTCAGTCGTGTCTGACTCTGTGCGACCCCACAGACGGCAGCCCACCAGGCTCCGCCGTCCCTTGGATTCTCCAGGCAAGAACACTGGAGTGGGTTGCCATTTCCTTCTCCAATGCATGAAAGAGAAAAGTGAAAGTGAAGTTGCTCACTCATGCCCGACTCTTAGCGACCCCATGGACTGTAGCCTACCAGGCTCCTTTGTCCATGGGATTTTCCAGGCAAGTGTACTGGAGTGGGGTGCCATTGCCTTCTCCGTGGAGTCCCCATAGTCACCCCCAAATTGAACCATTTGCTAGGAAGACTCTCAACCATAGTGCTCATGGCTATGATTTATTACAGCAAATGGGTATAAGGCACATCAGCAAGGGAGAGGGTGCCTGGGGTGATAGCCATGGAAACCAGGTGCGAGCTTCGGGAGTCCTCCCCACGGGAGGACGGGGAGTCCTGCTGAATGTGCTTCTTTTCCATGCTAGTGCCTTGTGATGATAGCTGCTGCCACTGCTGAGTCACTTCCATCCTGTCCCACGTGACCTCTGTGTAACCCCATAGACTGTAGCCCGCCCGGCTCTGCTGTCCATGGGATTCTCCAGGCAAGAATACTGGGGTGTTTTGCCATTCCCTTCTCCAGGGGATCTTCCTGACCCAGGGATCAAACCCGTGTCTCTTATGTCTCCTGCACTAGCAAGCGGGTTCCTTACCACTAGCACCCCCTGGGAAGCTTGTGATGGTCCCTGGCAACTATTTACCAGAGCAGCTCACCTGATCCTGGGCGTTCAGGGTTCCCTACTGGTAGTCAGTGATGTTGGCACCCTTTGCCTAGCACGTACCAGTTCCAGACTCGAAGCAGGAAAGCAGGTTGGCTCAGCAAAAACAATGTTGTTGGTGTAAACAGTTTAGGCTCAGTGAACCGTTCTTATCAGGGACTGCAAAAGACCCTCCCCAAATCCACGTTTCCAGACACCAGCCAAGCATGTGTCTTGTAAGCAGGCCTCTCTAGGATGGCAGTCTCAGGCCTGGTGTTCTTTCTTTTCTAAACAGGTGTATCATTTTAGATAGGGTGTACTGAATTTTTATTAGAAATGAAATATAGGCTCATAAAAAATTCAAATAGTTTAGAAATATAGAAGTATTCTCTCCCACTCCTGACCATTCTTTTTATGCATTCCAACTCTGATGATACAAATACACTGGTACGTCGTTTTAAAATTGAAATGAATGGCATTATACACAGTCCTCTCTCACTTTTCACTTACCATTATCTCTTGGCCATTTTTCATATAAGTACATATCCACTTCTTTTTTTTTTAAATTGTTGATATTTTGCTAACTCAAATAACACTGCAAGGAATGCCCTTTACATATATCTTTGCTTACTTGTATAGTGTCTGCCTGTAAATTATTAGAAATGGAATCGACAGTTCAAAGAGTATGCCCTTCAAAAGTCTAGCAGTATTGCTAAATTGGAGTGTAAAATGGTTCTGTGATCTGCTCTTAAAAGGTTTGTCCTTGTTTAGCCACTAAGCTGTCTGACTTTCTGCAACCCCATGGACTGTAACCTGTCAGGCTCCTCTGTCCATGGGATTTCCCAGGCAAGAATACTGGAGTGGGTTGCCATCTGCTTCCTCCAGAGGATCTTCTCCACCCCAGGGATCAAGCTCACATCTCCTGCATTGGCAGGCAGATTCTTTACTGCTGAGCTACCAGGGAAGCCCACTCTTAAAAGGTACCAACTCCCTTCTCTTCACTGTCCACCTACCACAACTCTAGCCTTCCCCTTTACCAGCTAACATTTCTAAAGAAACCAAAGACCTTGTTGCCAGGCCCTCCTGCTCCCATTCCAGCAAACCCTCAGAGATGCTGTGATGACGACCAGCAACCCTTAAAGACTGAACTGAGAGGGGCTCCCAGGCCCCCCAGACCCTAGTAGGAGGAGGGCTGAGGATGCTCCACCCTGGATGCCTTCCAGCCCATTTCAGACATCCCAGGAGATGGAAAGCAGAGATAAATAGTATGTCACTATAAACCTACAGATGGGACCACACAGACTACAGCTGCCAATCAGAGCGATTAGAAATGTGCTTTAAATCATTCAGACAGGTGGGTACCACTGGCAGCATCTGTCGCTGTAGCATTTTTAAAGCTCAGAGTTCACTGAGCCTCGATCATTTTCTTTAAATTTTTTTTTACAGCAGTCCCACAAAGTTTATGTTTCTAGGATACACTTAAAGCAGAGAGAAAAAAAGACCCGGAAAGATACAAGCCTATGGTATCCAGTTAATGCCCACCTTTTTACTGGTTTTCTTCTCACTGAGCATAACTCTTACATCCCCTAGGCAAATTCATGGTTTTACTTAAAGTATTTTTATTTGGGGAGAGACCTATTAGCTTTTTCGTTTTGTGTGGCATCCCTGGTAAGAAGTTAACAAATCAGTGTGAAAACTAGTCAGGATGGGATGGAAAATAACCACGTACCCTGCCAGCCAAAAGGCTGTTTGAAGAGCTCCCACCAAGAGCAGTGAAATAGAACGGTGTTAATGAGAATGTAATTAGTAAAGCCAGTTATGCTGCCCAAGAGGCTATAATACAGCTAAATGCTTCCTCAGCTATCAGAAAGCTATAAATAGAGATTTAAGTAGAGAGATGCCTCTTTTAAAACATGACGGCAGGTTAACAGACTGGTTTGTTTTAGATTCTAAAGATAGAGGGTTTTCCTTCTTAGTGTTTATTGTAAAAAGCGATAAAATTTATAAATCGGGGTGGTGGGGGAATCTTGAAGGGAGAATTTTTTCTTCTGGAGATTTCCTGTTTCAGGGCCCCATGGAGTTCAGGTCAGTGGGCTGGGCGGGGGGTCCAGGGTGCACGCCGGCAGGTGCTGGAAAGCAAGAGCCGTTCTGTGCCGTGTTCCCAGGTAGACCCTGCTGCTACCATCTCCACACCACCCCAGCGGACAGGATCTCAAGACCAGTGTGGTCCTGAGGCCAGGCAGACCATTTGAGCCCAGACTGCCTACCCTGGGCTACGACTGTCCCTGAGAAAGAGTCAGGATGCTCTGACAAGGTCCAAACACCATCTCCACCCCCCCTCCCCCGCCCCACCTCGTCTCCTTTCTCCCTCAGCTACACAACTAGCTTCCTTCCAGGGTACACACACGTTTCATTTTGAGCAAGCACATTTGCTTTACATTTTTAAAAAGTTGTTATATAATAGCTTTTGAGTCAGCATACTATGAAACATTAGCTTTGAAGTGTTTTTGGAGGGCTTCCTGTTTAAAATCAGTTTCTGCTGGTAGTTATAAAGCTTCTCCACTACTTAGAATAAATAGATAACTGTGTAAGAGAGAACTTTAGTCAGGAAAACAATATGATCATTCTCAGCAATACAGAAAGGTCCCACTTCTTGAAAAAAAGTGCTGAGACTTTTCCTCCAAATACCCTTTAAAAC
Organism: Redunca redunca; assembly: GCA_006410935.1. NCBI lineage: Eukaryota > Metazoa > Chordata > Mammalia > Artiodactyla > Bovidae > Redunca > Redunca redunca. The sequence continues at coordinate 334,508 of SJYQ01008292.1, forward strand.
CCCTTTAAATAGTCAGTTCAGTTCAGTCGCTCAGTCGTGTCCAATGGACTGCAGCAGCCAGGCCTCCCTGTCCATCGCCAGCTCCCGGAGTTCACTCAAACTCATGTCTGTTGAGTCAGTGATGCCATCAACCATCTCATCCTCTGTCGTCCCCTTCTCCTCCAGCCTTCAATCTTTCCCAGCATCAGGGGCTTTTCAGATGAGTCAGTTTTTCGCATCAGGTGGTCAAAGTATTGGAGTTTCAGCTTCAGCATCAGTCCTTCCAATGAATATTAAACAGGGTATTTCTTACCTAAAAGTTCAAAAATTTTTTCCACCTGGAGGGTAGCATTTACCATATATAAGAATTGATGGAAAAGAAAATGTGTTTGTTATTATGTTTACAGCCAGAGCTTTTAAAGATAAGACTCGAAGCTAGAGATTCCAATCAAATGGTCATTGTAGTGTGTCTTATTTTAGTTTCATATGTCTGCTTTCAAGAAAAGATAGTTATTGTTCATATAAACGGAAGTGAATAGCTGTGATTTCCAAGGTAACAGCTATGTAGATACCTATAATCGACATTTTTCTTAAACCCTCAAGTGGTCTTTAGAAAGTGTTTTCATATTTCTTTTAATCCCTTTTCAAACAGATCTGCCTCAGGCTTTTAAAATCTATATATAAACTTGAGTAGCAGAAAACACCAAAGTCAGTGCCTGCGACACTGAAATAAGGAACAAGCGGTATCAGGGAAATGCTTGGTTTGTTTGAAGGTTTTATCTCAGTACTTTCAAGACTGAAGGGAGCAGGTTTTTAGAAAGGCCCCAGGTGGATCCTGTTTCTGAGGACTGCCCTAAGGTGAATTGTAGCGCTTCCATTCCTGGGCTGGTAAATAGACTTTCTGGTTGTTTGAAAAGCAGAACTGGAGTTAGCCAATTAAAAACAACGACAAAACACAGCTCGCTCTTACTCAGAAATGTGTTCCTTTTGCATGAGTCCATTTTCAAACAAGAGCTTGGTAACTACTTTTCGTTGAGACTTTGGGACACTCAGGGGACAAGGAGGTCCCTGTCTGGCCCAGCCCCTTGCCCTGGGGAGTGGGGTGGTGGGGTATCTGCCTGATCTTTTATTATTACCTGCAGCCTGAGGTTAAACGAGGTACCTCTTGGTCATTCCATCTTGTGCTTAAACTAGATGTCTCTGTGTGTTCACTGAGTTTGTAACATCAGTTCTGAATAGAACATAAAGCTCACCCCTCCCTGCTAGTGTTAAGGTCCCAACAAACTCATCTTCTTCTCCGTCCCAGAGACCTGACCACTTCCAGATGCAGTCTCGATAGCTGGGACCTAACAACAAAAACATCGCTTTTCAAACACAGTACAAATCCTCCAGGCTTGGTTGTGTTTGTTCCGCAATTACGGCACAGTGCCTGTGTAGATTAAAATCTGCCTTGAACAGAAGTTTTCATTTTTTGTTCTTCACTTATAAATCCTTTAATATATCAAATGAATAAAAGGCATAGCTTTTCTGATGGCAGCAGGAGAAAGGGGCTTAAATTTTAAAATACTCTGATTCTTGCATTCGATTTCAAAGTTCCTTCTGTAATTCTGATACAAGCTCTCGACCTCAGAAGTTAACAGATTTTTCACAGAAAAAGCTACTATTAATGATTTCTGTAAATTAGACTTCTCCAACAGTAAAGTCATACTGTTGGTAACTTCTACCCAAGACCCAAACATCTTGGAAGTCCACTTCTGAAAGTATGTGAATTAGAATAATTTAATCAGTTTGGTATTGTTCGGACTTGGCAGACGGAGTCACTGCTGTCTTTAGAATGTGAACCTGGCTTCAGACTCCCGTCAGTCATTTCCCTGAGGACACTTCTAGGCGCCTTTCTGACTGGGCACGTGACCCTTTCTCACGTGTGCCTTGGCTCTCTGGCACCGGTCTACGGAGGCCCCATGCTGGGCTGACCTCTCCCACCTCCATCAGCCCCTCTATTCCTGCCGCTCCCCCTGTCCTCAGGTAATATGTGTGATGGTGGCTCTTTGCTGTAGACAGTGAGGACCAACAAGTCTGTAAACAAGGAGTTACTGGATATGTTTTGGATGCAGAGAAAACTCTAAGACTGGGTGTGGGGTAGAACGTGTTTGCAGAAGGATATGCCTGGAGGTGGGCACTCAGGGTTTGTAGATGACTACAGTGACCCGGGAGAGCGCTCAGGTGGGCCTGAACTAGGACGGGGGCATTCTGGTTGATCGAGAAAGGACTGCTGAGGCTTAACCATGGACAGACTAGGTGATTGACTGGGATGAGAGGTGAGTGATGGCAGGATCTCTAATCTAAATTTGGGAAGACAGCAGGAGCTTCCAGTCGAGCACTAAGAGTGAGGAGGAGGATATTGAGCAGAGGGTTGGAACTGTGGATCGCAGTAGTGGAAGATCGAGATGGGCTTGAAGGGGATAGTTGAAGCCACGGGCACAAAGGACACTGTCCAGGGAATGAGTGTTAGAAGAGTTAAATGGCGATGATGCGGTTTTGGGGAATCTGCAACTCAGAGGAGAGAAGTACAGGAAGGCAGAGTGGTGAAAGGTGCTGGAAGAGAGCACAGTGGGGAAAGCAGGCAGCAGGCTAGAAGAAAGTGGCTTATGTTACAGCAAAGTGACAACGTGTTATCTGAGCATGAGGGGCACTGAGATCAGATTTCAGAGCTCCCAGAAGGCAGACTTGGACGTTCAGAACTGGCAGGAGGAGATGGGAGGCACCATTTTAACAGCAGTTGGAATGTGAAGTCAAGTGGGCCTTACAAAGCATCACTATGAACAAAGCTAGTGGAGGTGATGGAATTCCAGTAGAGCTGTTTCAAATCCTGAAAGATGATGCTGTCAAAGTGCTGCACTCAATATGCCAGCAAATTTGGAAAACTCAGCAGTGGCCACAGAACTGGAAAAGGTCAGTTTTAATTCCAATCCCAAAGAAAGCCAATGCCAAAGAATGCTCAAACTACCACACAGTTGCACTCATCTCACACGCTAGTAAAGTAATGCTCTAAATTCTCCAAGCCAGGCTTTAGCAATATGTGAACCGTGAACTTCCAGATGTTCAAGCTGGTTTTAGAAAAGGCAGAGGAACCAGAGATCAAATTGCCAACATCCGCTGGATCATGGCAAAAGCAAGAGAGTTCCAGAAAAACATCTATTTCTGCTTTATTGACTATGCCAAAGCCTTTGACTGTGTGGATCACAATAAACTGTGGAAAATTCTGAAAGAGATGGGAATACCAGACCACCTGACCTGCCTCTTGAGAAATCTGTATGCAGGTCAGGAAGCAACAGTTAGAACTGGACATGGAACAACAGACTGGTTCCAAATAGGAAAAGGAGTACGTCAAGGCTGTATATTGTCACCCTGCTTATTTAACTTATATGCAGAGTACATCATGAGAAATGCTGGGCTGGAAGAAGCACAAGCTGGAATCAAGATTGCTGGGAGAAATATCAATAACCTCAGATATGCAGATGACACCGCCCTTACGGCAGAAAGTGAAGAGGAACTAAAAAGCCTCTTGATGAAAGTGAAAGAGGAGAGTGAAAAAGTTGGCTTAAAGCTCAACATTCAGAAAACTAAGATCATGGCATGTGGTCCCATCACTCCATGGGAAATAGATGGGGAAACAGTGGAAACAGTGTCAGACTTTATTTTTTTGGGCTCCAAAATCACTGCAGATGGTGACTGCAGCCATGAAATTAAAAGACACTTACTCCTTGGAAGAAAAGTTATGACCAACCTAGATAGTATATTCAAAAGCAGAGACATTACTTTGCCAACTAAGGTCCGTCTAGTCAAGGCTTGGTTTTTCCAGTGGTCATGTATGGATGTGAGAGTTGGACTGTGAAGAAGGCTGAGCACCGAAGAATTGATGCTTTTGAACTGTGGTGCTGGAGAAGACTCTTGAGAGTCCCTTGGACTGCAAGGAGATCAACCCTGGGATTTCTTTGGAAGGAATGATGCTAAAGCTGAAACTCCAGTACTTTGGCCACCTGATGCGAAGAGTTGACTCATTGGAAAAGACTTTGATGTTGGGAGGGATTGGGGACAGGAGAAGAAGGGAATGACCGAGGATGAGATGGCTGGATGACAACACTGACTCGATGGACGTGAGTATGAGTGAACTCCGGGAGTTGGTGATGGACAGGGAGGCCTGGAGTGCTGCGATTCATGGGGTCGCAAAGAGTCAGACACGACTGAGCGACTAAACTGAACTGATGGGAAGAAAGGTGCATGGACACGAGGAAGCAGAGCCTGGAGCCTGAGCACAAGTGTTTGAGCCTTGCTGAGGTGGGAGTGGCTCAGGGTTAGAGGGCGGGGCCCGGCTCCATTTGTCCCTTCCCCACCCGCAGGCACGTGGTAGTGGCCTTCCAACCCTTGATTCTGTCCCAGCATCCACTTCCCCAAGGGATGCTGGCGCGACCAGTGCCTTGAGAGCTGGACTCTGCCCCACCTGCCCCGTGCCTGGCCTGACCTTCACCCTGGTGTACACAGGGTGTTAACAGAGAGGTCATCTTACTTAGTCTCATAGCAACTCCATATAGCGAGTCCATCCTTATCCCCATTTTACTGATGAAGAAATTAAGGCTTAAGTTAAATAACTTTACAAGATGCAGTAATATTAAGTGTGGAAAATTTTAAACAGCTTTATTAGACCATAGCTGCCTTCTACCACTCCAGAAGGGAAAGAAGTTTTGCCCAGCTTTGTAGGTGAAGGTTATGTGAGATTGCCTGGGGAAATTACTTTTTTCCCTTCCTTTCTTTAAAATATAATTCTTATACCCCCAAGTTCACCCTTTTGAAGTGTATAATTCAGTAGTTTGAGTATAGTCACCAAGTTGTACAACCATTACCATGGTAAATTCAAGAATATTTTCATTACTCCAAGGAGAAACTCTGTCCCCATTAGCAGACATTCCACTTTCCCCATTTCCCCAGCCCCCCAGCCAACTCTAAACTACCTTCTGTTCCCTGGACATTTCCAGTAAATGGAATCATACACTATGTGGTCTGCTGTGTCTGACTTTGACTTGGTGTGTTTCCAAGGTTCAGGCAGGTTTTAGCATGAACGAGGATTTCATTCCTTTACACTGTTGAGTAATATTCCATTGTGTGTATACATCACATTCTGTTTATCTGTTCAGCAGCTGATGGGCATTTGGATTGTTCCTGCTTTGTAGCTACTAGGAATGATGCTATCACAGACACCGGTGTGCAAGTGTTTGTGTGGACATGTGTTTCCAATTCCCTCTGGCGTGTATTTGGAAGGCTACTTGGAAAGAGTGCAAGCAGCAGAAAGTCCAAGAGCTCTTGTTCTCCATCTTCTTCCTCTGTTTGTTTCTAGTTCCCGCTGGTGGCTGACTTGTTCCATGATGGCAAAGACTCTGCTCCCGCCACCACCGCTTCTTCCAAGATCAACATTCGCTCCTCCAGACGCCCCATGAAAGCCTCCAACAAGGAGCACAAGAAAACCGTGGGTTGCCAGGTTAGCCCCCAGGCCCTGGAGCTGCGGAGGCTGGCACGTGATCCAAGACTGCCTCTCTGGAGATGAGGGACGGAGGGGCAGAGTCAGAGGGGGGCCCGAGTGGCCTCGGTGTTGCATCCCCAGCCCCCAGCCTGGTCCTTCTGTGCCCTTTGAAGAAGGAAGGTGCAAAACCTTCGCTAGAGGGAACTGGAAGGGGAGAGAGGGGAGGACTCCAGCCCCACGTGGCGTGTCTGATCCCTGTTGGGGGGGCCACATCGCAGGACCACAGACACCTGAGGGTGAGCCTGGAGGGCTAGGGGTACAGTCTGGGAGGGCGGGATCAATAGCCTGGGGACCGGAAACTGAGAAACGGCTCCTGCTGTGGGCCTTGACATCCAGCATCTCTCCCAGGAGAGCAGAGTGCCTGCCGAGCCCTGGCAACCACTGACCCTCATGCTTTGGTAGATGTCTGCTCTGGGCACGTCCTGTAAGGCAGTAACTGCCAGCATGCCGCCCGGCACCCTGTGTCAGGGCTGCAGGGCCTCCAGCCACGTGACGGTCCCTCTCACTCCTGGCCCTCGCTCTCCTCATCTCATCTGATCAGGTGCTGAGTGAAACGCACCCAGGAGGTCTCTCCCCAGGTGCTTTGTGGAGCCTGTTGCTGGGTGCGGGAGGGTCTGGGGGTTGGCCACTCAGCCCAGCAGCATCAGAGCTGGAGTCCGCCCCCAGGTCCCCGAGGGTCTCCCTGCCCTGCGTTAAAACAGTAATGAAGTGATAAGAGCATTGACAGCTCCCACCCCCCGTCTGGGGGTGCTCCTGGACGTTCGTGATTCACCACGAAAGGCTGAGGAGTAGGTCACAGGGCGCTGACCTCTGTCTCCCCAGTTCCGCTCCTCCCTGCACCTGCTCATGGAGACGCTGAACGCCACGACGCCGCACTACGTCCGCTGCATCAAGCCCAACGACGAGAAGCTGCCCTTCCAGTGAGTGTCGCCTCGAAGGTCAAGCGCACGGGGCAGGCACAGCCCCGCGGGTCTGTGGTCCTCGGTGGGATGAGTGGAGGGTCCTGCAGCCGCCACACACCCCCCCCGCCCAGCCGGTGGTTTATGTGCAGAGTATGGACCCCACCTGTCTGCTGTCCGGAGAACTGGGGGCCGTGAAGGGCCAGCTCCCCGATTTCACGTTGCTTACAGGGATGGTCAGGGTGCCCACGAAGCAGAGAGCCGGTTAGAAGTGTGCCGTTAAACGGGGACGTGAGTGCATCCCACAGCAGCTGCTCCATTCAGAGATGGGAGTGGTCAGGGAAGGTTTTTTGACTGAGGAAGCATAACCTTACGTGGTGCGTCAAGTGATGAGACGTGCAGACGGTCCCGTGTCTCACACCCCCTCTCCTCTGGGCCTCCAGAGTCGTCCACACTTGCTCACTCTCCCCTCTCTCTGACCCACGTTCTGCCACTACTCCTACCTTGAAAATTTCCACCCATTTCTGTCTCCACTCACATGGTTTGTTGTTTGTTATTGTTCAGTCGCTCTGTCATGTCTGGCCCTTTGTGACCCCATGGACTGCAGCATGCCAGGCTTCCCTGTCCTTCACCATCTTCCCAAGTTTGCTCAAACTCAGGTCCACTGAGTCAGTGATGCCATCCAACCGTGCTTGACCTCACCCAAATCTGACTCTTCAGCAAAGATTCTTCAGCATCTCTGTCATCTCTGGGTTGTGCCGATTCCACCTGGCATTTCTGCCAGTCTGACTTCATTGGTCTCCTCACACTCAACATGTCTGAAACCAGGCTCATCCTCCCCGCCCCCCAGAATCGTTCCTGTTTATTTGGTCTCTGTCACAGTAAATGGCATAAGCATTTCCTGACATTTCATCCACCCACCAAACTTGGCTCTTCCAAACCAGAAACCTAAGGGTCCCTCTGGACCAGCTCCGTCTAGTAGAACCTTCTGCCATGATGGAATTGTTTGGTAAATCTGCAGTGACCTCCATGGTCACACATGCCTACTGAGGTCTTGCAGTGTGGCTAGGGTGACTGAGACAGCGAAGTCTTAATTTCATTTTAGTTACTTACTGGTGGCTACCATATTGGACAGCAGGGCCCTTACTCCCTAGGATCCAGTTGTGTTTGAAGTCCTGTGGAGTCCGGCTGACAATCTCTCACACGGTCTCCCATGTCCCTTCTTTCCTCTGTGGCCTGTCTCAGTGTCTCTCCATTTCTTGCCTAGAGTGCTGCCCTGCACCTGTAGAATGCTTTCTCACTCACCCTGTAGCCTTTCCTCCTGCTCCCCTGAGCCTCCACACGTGCTGTTCTCCCCCTAGCCAAAGGAGGTACATTTTTCCATTTTTCAAACAATTCCTTCCCATCTTTCTGATTTCCTTTTTGAAGCGAAGTCGCTCAGTCATGTCCGACTCTTTGCAACCCCAAGGACTGTAGCCTACCAGGCTCCAGGCTCCTCCCTCCATGGAATTCTCTAGGCAAGAGTACTGGAGTGGGTTGCCATTTCCTTCTCGAGGGGCTCTTCCTGATCCAGGGATCGAACCCCAGTCTCCCACATTCCAGGCAGACGCTTTAACCTCTGAGCCACCAGGGAAGCCCCTTTCCTTTTTGGTCCTGGCATAATTTCTTTCTGTGAAATAATTTATTTTGGCAACTCCAACTCTCGGGATGAATATCTGCACTGCCTTCTGCATTTCATATCAGTTAATAAAGCTTGACGTCCACTCTCAGGGGCCTTGCCCTGGAAAAGGTTGGGAAGACAGCGTCAAATCAGCCTCCTCGGGAGCCGGCTGACTGTCCACTCCTCTCCCTTCCTCCAAGTTCCCGAGACATGCTCAGGAAATCCCCCCGTGTAGATCTGTTTACCAGATGCCTCCAGAAAAAGAGAGGCTGTTAGGAAAGCAGCAGGTGTGAAAGACGTAGATTACGTGTGAAGGACACGAGCGGCATGCTGGGCCCGGGAGCGGAGCGTGTGGGAATGCCACCAGCTCTGCCCGCAGCCGGCCCGACCTTGGGCAATGCGTCTGTCAGAACCAGGCGCCCACTGTGTGCCGGGTTCTCATCCTGAGTCTCTCCTCCCACGTGAGAGAAGCCCCTGGGGACTCTCAAAGGGAAGTGTGAGTCCACTGTTCTAGGAGCCTCCTTTACCTTCAGAACCAAAGTCTTCCTCCCAATAAAGTGGGGGAGGTTACAGAACCAAGTCAGAAAGCCTGTGTTCCCGGCTACCATTTGTTTGGCTCATCCTGAGCAAGGCCCTCGCCCTCTTCGTTTCATTTCCTCCTCTGTTAATTGTGGCTAAAAAAAAAGTTATCCGATGCAAAATTTCAGCGAGATAATGAGGATTATTTATGACCAGTATAAAAATTTATGTCATGAAAATCTGTGAGGTTATTGATAATTCTGGAAACAAAGTGCTGTATCCCTCTTCCCCCTCCCCTAAAGCTGGGTTTTCTCAGCCTCAGCACTGTGGGCATTTGGGCCAAGTAATGGTTTTCTGCAGGGCTGTCCCATGCACTGGAGGAAACGTAGCAGCTTCCCTGGCCTCTGCCCCCAGATGCCAGTGGCACCCCCACCGCTGTGACAACTAACAGCATCTTAGAACGTTAATGTTCCTTGGTGGCAAAATTTTCCCCAGTGGAGACTGCGTCTTGCACTAAATGCTTCTATCTGATAAAAAGTCTTTCCTTCTGCTTCTTCCTTTGTTCAGAAGCCATCTCTCCTGGGCACTGGGCTAGGACAGTGGTATCACAATGAATAAAGACATAGTCGTCTTCTTAAGGAGTTGTCAGCCCCAGATAGCTGGTGACAGCCTAAGAGTGACTGTCAGAGGGTCTGTGGGAACTGCAGCAATACAGAGGCGAGAGAACAGGAAGTGTCCAGGGAGGAGGTGGCCCCGGGCAGGTGCGATCCTCTGGAGTGGGATCATCGTCGGAGCAACCAGCCAGGTTTCCTGAAAGCCAGTGGGCTGGTCTCAGCAGTGGGTGATGCTGAGTGCCTCAGGGTCCCGCGTGCACCTGCCCAGCACCGCAGAGCCCCAGGCAGTGGGTGGGAGCCAGCAGCCTTTTAGGTGGCAGGTGACTGTGGAGGTGGAGCTGGGTCCCCACGTCATTGGAGGGGCTCACTCTGCATCCAGCTATAGCCAAACTTCAGGACAGCCAGAAAGAAAAAAAACATTTATTCCTCATCCTGAATCATGGTGATTGATTCAGGGTCAGCTTAGTTCTTTCTCCATGAAGACTCCCTGATTACGCCAGCCAACCCCAGCATCTTTCCCTCCAGTTTCTTTCAGCATTTTTACCATGTTTATCACATGATGCCTTGTGGTCTAATCAATCCTTGGGTAGGAAAGATCCCCTGGAGAAGGGAGTGGTTACCCACTCCAGTATTCTTGCCTGGAGAATTCCACAGGCAGAGGAGCCTGGTGGGCTACAGTCCGTGGAGTCTCAAAGAGTCAGACACGACTGAATGAGTAACACTTGGATTTGTAGTTTACCACCTCTATACACGTCTCCCCTCTGCAAGTGCGGACACTTTAGAAAATCCAGACCAGGTCTGACTTCTACCTCCAGTGTCCTACTCAGTATAGGTGTTAGAATAGAAATGGGGTTCTCAGCACTAAACTTAGCACCTTAGTGTGGATGAGTTGCGGACATCATAGCTTCTTGTCTAAAGACAAGATAAAGTTCTTTATCTGTGTGATTCTTAGGCAGCTCTCATGACAGAAGCTCACAGCACACGTGACCTTATCTGTTGTTCCAGGCGCTGTCCTCACTGCTTTCATGGGCTGTTACACTTAATCTTCACACTCACCCTCTAAAAGGGACACTTCAACTCTCCCCACCTTAGAGAGGAGGATACTGCTGTATAAGGAGGTGTGTTACATGCCCCAAATCACACATGCAGCTGTAAGTGACCACGTCATGATTCAGACCCAGGTCTGCGTGGCCTGAAACTCCCCTTTTAAACTTGGGAGCCAACTCATGCTTGAGGTGCTAAGTGTATATGATTTGGCCACTGAGTTAAGACAGATGCCCCTGTCTGTAGAAATAATAATAAGGGAAGGCTCTGTTGTTCAGTTGCTCAGTCATGTCCAACTCTTTGCAACCCCATGGACTGACTGCAGCATGCCAGGCTTCCCTGTCTTTCACTGTCTCCCAGAGTTTGCTCAAACTTAAATCCATCGAGTCGATGATGCCATCCAACCATCTCATCCTCTGTTGTCCCCTTCTCCTGCCTTCAGTCTTTCCCATCATCAGTGTCTTTTCCAGTGAGTTGGCTCTTCTCATCAGGTAGCCAAAGTATTGGAGCTTCAGTTTCAGCATCAGTCCTTCCAATGAATATTCAGGATTAATTTCCTTTAGGATTGACTGGTTTGATCTCCTTGCAGTCCAAGGAAATGTCAAGAGTCTTCTGCAGCACCACAGTTTGAAAGCATCAGTTCTTTGGCGCTCAGCCTTCTCTGTGGTCCAACTCTCATATCCATACATGACTACTGGAAAAACCATAACTTTGACTATACGGACCTTTGTTAACAAAGTGATGTCTCTGCTTTTTAATACACTGTCTAGGCTCTGCAGAGGAGGCAGGAATGAGTTTGGGAGGGTGGCCAGAGTGCAGGGAGGCAAATAAGAGGAGTAGTCCAGGTGAAGGTGAGAACGTGCACAGAACGGAGACTGCTCAGGTGCTGCCAGTCGCTGTCTTCTGGCCTGCGCTTGGCCCCTGGCCTTGAGCTCCCAGGTGCACAATGCCTGTACCTTGGTGCAGGAAGGAGTGGTCTCTTTCTCTCCCCTGTTCTGTTTCTTTGCCGTTGTGGCCTCTCATTGCTTGTCTTGTGTTTTGCAGTTTTAACTCAAAGAGAGCAGTGCAGCAGCTCCGAGCCTGCGGTGTGTTGGAGACCATCCGGATTAGCGCAGCCGGCTACCCATCCAGGTACCGCACCTCCTGGGGCCCTCCTCCCCAGGGGACCCCCTTATGTGCTATCAGCCAGAGACAGGGCCTCCAAAAACGGTCCCCAGTGCTGAGGGCTCGAGCAGGGTGCCAACAGACAAAGGAATCTCAGTTTGTCCTAGGAAGTATGGCTGTCAGCAGTAACATCCTCCTGGACAGCTTTTCAGATTTCAGCTTGGCATTAGTCTGGACAGCGAGCTGGTCAACCCTCCCAGCAGCAGAGCATCCAAAATCCTTTTTCCTGTCAGTCCTCTAGGCATGATTGTTTAACACAGTTACATGCTGAAGTTCTCAGCATCGAGGGAGAACAAAACGCCCCGGAACATGTTTTGCTGCTCTAAGAAGGGCTTTGTGCTGGACATGTTGACTCCTGGGGCCCCGTCTGAGATCATCCAGGGCCCTTGTATGGCCGAGAGGCAGGACGTGTCCCTGATGCACCGGTTTTCTCTCCAGGTGGTCCTACCATGACTTCTTCAACCGGTATCGGGTGCTGGTCAAGAAGAGAGACCTCGCCAATGCAGACAAAAAGGCCATCTGCAGGTCTGTGCTGGAAAGCCTCATCAAGGTGAGCTGGGCACATCCCTGACCCCGGCTCCAGGGAAGGCTCAGCTGCGGTGCCCTGGGATTTGGGGTGGGGTGTTAACTGCCTTAGTGGTCCTCTCCCCTCTTACTGAAACTGTCATCTGAGATGTTCATCCATTTTCCTGCATCAGGGACTGTAAAGGAAGAGCCCCCTTTTCTCCTGCCTGGAGATATTCCCAGCCTTTCCCACATCACAGCGCCCATAGAAAATGAAATTGTTCATACAGCACTTTAGGGGTCATGATAAGGCCCCAAGCTCCTGGCCTGATCCCTGTCTTCCCCAAAGCTTGGGGCTCCACCGCTCAGCCTGCCTGCTGGCACCGGTGAACCTGCTGGTGCTCTGATCTGGAGCCCAAGCAGGAATGGCCTGAAAGCCAGCCGAAGGGGAAATACCCGCACCTCCTGTGTCTTCCCCATCACAGAGCTGGCCTCAGGCCCAACCTCAGATGCTTGTTTTAAATAAGACAGTAGATTTCATTTTATCTGAAACAACCTGAACTCCGCAGCTGACGCTTGGGGCTGTAGGATGACAGCTGAGCTCTTGGGGGTCTTTGATGAGGGGCAGATCCTTGCGTGTTTCTTGGTTCTAGAGCATTCAGGGATTACAGCAGAGTATGGTACTTAATGGTCTCAATAAAGGGTTAGATTACATCGAGAATCTTCCTGTCAGAGGGAAGAGAATTGCATCAACTTTAAAAAATTTTTAAGTATCATTTTGTTAGGAAAATCTGTTCATTTGGAGTATAATTCATTGCCAGATGACCAAGTTTAAAATCATAAGTTATTTTGTAAAAGTGACACAGTCACCCTCTGAGCACAGTGTTGTCTTAGCAGCTCAAGACGGGAGCTGTGGACAGTACAGAATGCTGGGCTAAACATTCTGTAGAGAATACGAGGGTGGCAGTCTTCTTAACTGAAGGTTGCCTTTGGTCCCCTGGACTCTGGTTAATTGAGGTTTGTGCTGTGGAGCGTCTGCCAGTGTCTACATTTCAACATCTCGTTCTGCACGGGTGAGAAAACTGTGTTCCGGGTCAGCTGGACCCTGGGTGAGAAGGCGCGTCAGGAGTCTTCCTCCTTTGTTGGCACCAGGAGCTGGCCTGTTTGTGTGGTCAAGGCTCGCGGCAGCCTGCTCGGCCCTCGGTCTAGCTCCTGCTTTTCCTGGGGCCATAGTTCCACTCTTCCTCTCCCTTCCCTGGTTTCTCCATGCTTCCAGTGGAACCGTTGCTCCCCACGCAGAAGGTGATCTGGAGGGGCCCCAGGTCAGACCGGCTGACTCAGCATCCCCCACCCCCTCCCCTTCAGCTGGCAGAACCGGGGGCCTCTGTGCAGACCAGCTCCTTGATGCGCTTGGGCCTCTGGTTCGACATCACCCAGCTTGCACGCTGACCCCGCCCTCCTGCCTTCCTCAGTCCAGCAGTCTCTGAGCCCCTCGTGTGCTGTCCTGAGCTTGAGATGTCTTTTCCTCTCTTGCAGAGGACGGCTTTTGCATTGACACTCCCCCTAAGTTATAAGCCCTGAGCCTGACACACAGGAGTCACTCACCAGGCATTTGTGGAATGTGTGAACAAACCGGTGAATCCCCTAAAGTATGTGAATAAGTGCTGTTTCCTCTGCCTGAAGTGCTTTCCCCACCTTTCTTGTGTCTGGCCAGGTTCTTTCCTTCTGAACTGAGCTCTAAAATGCTTTCTGGGCCATGAAGCCCGTTCCTGGGCCCCCCAGATGGAGTTAGTCACTGGCCAACATTTCCCCACTTCTGTCTTCCATTCTTGCATTCCTCCCCTTGTATTGTAGTTAAGGGCTTGTTTGTCGTTTCACCAGACTGTGGACAACTGAATGGCAAGGGTCTCACTGTCGTTGTGTTCCCAGCACAGCCACTGGACATCACAGGAACTCGTTTGTGCAGGTGGCTGCATGGGTGACAGATGAACTTGTCTGGATGAAACCTGCCACCGGTGGCTCACAGTCCCTGAGCCTTAGTACAAGTCAGACATTTTTCTGTTTCACGTGCTCCATCTCATCTTCACGCTGCCTTAAGAGAAAGACACAAACATGACCCCCATTGCACAGATGAGGAAACTGAGGTATAAACAGCTGATACAAATGGCCCAAAGTGACTCAGGAAACCCCACAACCTAAATCACATCACCACTGAATCAGTCTGATTGATTAATCAATGTCACGGTGTGTAATTGCCATTCCTAGACAGGAGTGGGTTTCCCCGGTGGCTCAGATGGTAAAGAGTCCAGCTGCAATGCAGCAGACCTGGGTTTGACCCCTGGGTCGGAGAGATCACCTGGAGAAGGGAACGACCACCCACTCCAGTTTTCTTGCCTGGAGAATCCCAAGGACGGAGGAAGGGGCCTGACGGACTACAGTCCATGGGGTCACAAGGAGTCAGACAGGGCTGAGCATCTAACACTCTTTCAGTTTTCAGACGTGTAATGGGGCTCAGTGCTTCAGGACTTCCTTGGAAACATTTTCTGTCTTTTCCCTTTGGGGGGATGCGGGGGCACCCCTTTTGGTCACTCAGTTCAGTTCAGTTGCTCAGTTGTGTCCGACTCTTTGCGACCCCATGAATCGCAGCATGCCAGGCCTCCCTGTTCATCACCATCTCCCGGAGTTCACTCAG